>WEIU01000710.1:45203-158290 GCA_013389925.1 Aegithalos caudatus | reverse complement strand
TTTTTTTTTTTTACTTAATATTATCTAGTGTGTACTCAAGGAAACTCCTTTCAAACCAACCACAGTGATCTAGCAGTACATGTCCTAAGGAAATGTTCTTACACTTTATCTCTATAAAGTACATTCTTCATTTGTAAATTAGAATCCCAGCCTTGCTGGAGGCTGAATTGGGTAGACTTTAGCCTGAGAGATACACAACTTGGTAAATGCAAATTACCTAAAATGAAATTAATGAATGTTAAGGGCAAACTAGAACTCACAAAAGAAAAGAAATACATTGCTCAACTCCACTGAAGATGTATAGAAGGGTGAATGCTACAATCTCTAGAAATGGGGGCTACAGTGGAGCTTTCTTTACTTAGTACAGTAACTGTGACAAGAGCTGGAGCTTGCACATTATGTATTCCCAGACATGTCCCTAAGCCATCTTTAATGAATGCTCTTCTCATTAATTTAAATGCTTCTAACATGCAGCTAGCAATAAGATAATTGAAGAAGTTCTTAATTTAGAAGCAGGCTCTCTGGTTATTCCACATGAGGTAGCAGAGCTATAAATCCTTAAATTCAGGGCAGAGATATGATTTTTCAGAGATGCACTTAACAGCATTGGGGAAGGGGTAGGCGAAGAAAAGGGAAATGCTCACAGCTCTTTAAGGGAGGAAAGTGACTGTGGGTTTGAAGGACTATAAATTTATTTTCCTACGGCCTACTGTCTTCAGCAGGGACTTCATCTTCACGGTAATTACAGCTTTTGGGGCAAGAGCTTTCCTTTTGTTTTGTCCTTGGACAGCATTAAGGTAACAAAGTTCTGAAGCAATAAATTGGGGGACCACAGTAATTCACTAAGAAGAACATGGGAGACCATAACACAGTGTAGGTAATAAATAATTTCAAGGACATTATAGCAAAGGAGAAAAATTCCTTCTTTGTTCTGCTGGTGAATTCAGGAACTTTCCATATTTGTTGCTAGGACATCTGCCATTTCGGACTTAGCTTTGTGCAGAGGGTTACCTCTCTTCTCATTCATTTGGATAGCTTTTCCTGGATTCAATCCTGAGTTTGCTGTCAGCTACCTCTAATTTCCATTTTAGCAGATATGTGAGAGTGACCCAGCGTTGTAAAGTAGCTCATGTTGAAATATTTTTCTGTTAAATAAATAAAATTTTTAGATGTAGGGAAGTTCAGAGGCCTCAATACAAACCCATAAAACCTGTCTGCTTCCTTACAGGAGTTTGCTCCCAAGCATTATGAACTGCAGATTAGAACTTGGACCTCTATGGAAGTTGAATTTAGCTGGCTTTGCTTTTGTGGCATTGTATATCAGTCTTGTGGAGAAATGATTGAATTCCTCATTTTGAAATATTTTAGCAGAAAAAGGCCTTATAATAAGTGATGTGAACATGTAACATCTGATAATGGATTTCTACCTCTGTGTATCACAATCAACAGTGTAGTGACCTCTTTAAAAATGTTTTAAATTAGAACAACTCTGGATTTTCTTCGGTTTTGAAACAAGAAAAAGCCCCATACTTCTACAGTTTTCTTGGTTTGTTTTTTGGTTTTTTTTTAGTAAACCAGGAAAAATAGTTCAATATAAATCATGTGTGATGTAGAATAACTGAATTTCAACAAATCTGGCTTCTAACCTGGCTTTGTATGACCATATTTGTCTAATACCAATAATTCAAAATTTAATATTGTACTGGAACTACATTCTTAACTGCATAGTTCTTTGTGTCTAAGAAAAAAATGCCAAATAAAAAGAAGAAAAACAGAAACAAACAACCAATGAAAAAGTCAGGCTTAATACTGCTAGTCTAATATCCAAGTGTACCAAGCCAATGGATAGTAAGCTGATATTTTAACATACTAGGATATGTAAGGGAGCTCTTATCCCAGCCATCTGTACCTGTTTTGCAATGTTCTGTTTTTTCTTCAGGAGTCTGATTGCTCAGCTGCTCTCATGAGCAGAATTCACCTGTGAAATTTTTTCTTTCCTTCTCTTTTTATTTTTAAACAATTCTCTTGTTTTCAACAGCATATAAATTCCTGTAAATTTTATAATTTTAACTTTTCTTGGAGATTATTTGAAAAGTCTCCTGGATATACACAATTCATGCAGTGGGACGTTGAGCTGCTGTTGTAAAAATTAAAGAACTGAAGAAATCACAGCCATAGAATTCCCAGTCTTTTTGATGTATGATTCAAAGGAAATAACTGTGTTTGCAATTCAAACCCACAGTGATTAATTCTCAGATTTTTGGAGATAATTGTGTTAGCAATTTTCTCATTCTGGTGTGATAAAATGTCTGACAGTGGGTAACATAAACAACAATACAAGAAACAACCCAATGTACTTTTTGGGTGTATTTGAGAGCACAGGTCCTGACCAAATGTCAAAAATCTCTTTTTTTTCCACTGGGGGTTTTTCTAAACAAGCATTTTCTGTTCTTCCAGCATTTGATGCCACTTCCATCAGCTACTGCAACACTCAGGTTGCTCATCTGGGTCCTATTCTCCCCACATCTATAGTAACAATTTAAACAGCAAATTAACACATATATTAATGGATTACCTGCCTTGGTAGCAATGCATGAGTTTCTGTAATTCTTTTGTTGTACCTTACTTCTTCTTTCCCTTACTTTTTATTAAATGGATCAACTAAGATTATAAGTTCTTCTTTGATTGTTATCAGGAAAAATGATCTGTGGAATTTGTTGCTTAATAAATACTCAGGAGAATCAGCTAAAAGATTTTTTTTTTTCCTGAGAATTCTATGTTGGACAGTTTTGAATTTCCAAAATCATAAGTATCATCTGGTTCCTGGAAAAAAATCTTGAAGCCTTGCAAATTTCTTCTTCAGCAAACAGACAGAGTTTGCACAAAAGAAAAATACTTCTGACAAAGATAAATTAGTCCCAAAGTTAAATTGCAGTATTTGAAAAGTACATATTTTTAATATAACAATTCTGCTGTGAAAAGAAAGTGGTAAAATTGGAGTTTAGAAACCCTTTTTTTTCACAGTATTCCTGGCTTCCCTTTTTCTTCACAGCTGGCTTCCAGTTGGTTTAGTATTTCACATCAAGCATACTTCTAAATGAATTCTGAAGAAAGACTTTGGAATTGTCAGGAGATGGAAGATCAGTCTTGATCACATAAAATTACATTTTTCTCTCTAAAGCAGGATAGCAAGTGAAAATTCACCTTGGCTTATGTTCAGTTAGACCTATGGCTAGGGAAAAAAAAAATCACCTAAAGTACTTGGTCTTTAAAAATCCATGATTCAGTTGCTAAAAAGTCCATCTAGGAAACCCTACTTTTGTCAAAAAATGGGCTGAAAGTTTTATATGGCACAGAAACCCTGTTTTTCCATGGGATAACTTGGTGAGTTTCCCACAGTCACTAAGAGCCCATGGATGTTCAGTACGTTCATCCACAAGGTTACAGCAAGTTTTCAAATGATGCTCAGAGTTATGTGTGCATTCTTGGTCATTTTTGACAGAAACAATTCATGCTTATTTTGGGTCTCATGAGATATTGAACACTACATATATTTAGAACCAAATCCTTTGGAATCCTAATGTAAATATAACAGGGTTAATGTAAAGGCACTAACATAGGCCTTTCACATGTTGGTTGGTGAGATCCACTGCTCAGTCCCTTTGATCCAAACCTCTTAAAGACACTTTCCTGAACATTCCAAAGCAACCTATTTTTGCACTGACATTCTACACTGAAGAAGGTATTTTGGTGTGTTTTGTATCCTGGTGTTTATACACACTGTGATAATTTCTGCCATAAGCAATGTTTCCACTAACTGTGAAAGAAATGTGAAATTTATGCTCTTCTACATCCTCATTTAGAGTGTTCCATCATGAAATCTAATCACTGAGTGCTCAGCATCCTCACAGAAGAGCCTTTTCTCACTCTCCAGCTGGAGCACCTCCCCAGCACTCAGTGCTGCTGCTTTGTGCTGTGTGGGGCCCCAAGGCTCTGGAAATGCTGGCTGCACAAACCTGGGATGGATTGCTCTGCCTGCCCTGCCCACCCTAGCTCCAGGAGGGCACAGTGTTGCTGTAACAGCATTTATTGCTCCCATCAGGCAGACAGCATCCTCCTCCTTCCCTTCTAACCTCTCCAATCACCCTGCTTTTCAGTGGATTTGGCTACACACCTACAGGCTTTTACCCAAGGGCAAGATATCAGCTAATTACTATTAGCTTGACTAAGGTAACAAACCCATATTATTATCAGATAGAATTTTTCAGATTTAGTATTTTTCCATTTGTTTGGGGTTTTTTTGGTTTTTGTTTGGTTTTGGGGTTTTCTTCCTTGATTTTATTTTTTGTATTTTTTTGTTTTTAGAGAGGGTGGTGTTTGGGGGAAGTTTGTTTTCTGTTAGAAGTGTAAACCCTTCCGTGTAGCAGCAGTCCCTCTTCAGATTGCTCAGTAGTTAGTCCTGATCCTTTATGAACATTGCAGAATAAAAAATGAATCATTAAATTAAATAATCTCCTTATTTAAGCACTGATTGTCACTCTTAAGGTGGAGCTTTGTGTGAGAGTTCAGTCTGGGTGAAAAAAGATGGAACAATGAAAAGCACATCATCTCCTACTGCAGCCAAATATTTGTAAACTGAAGTTTCTGAGAGCATAAGTGGTAACAGTCATCTTGCAAACAGATGGGACAGTCCTGTGTTTGTGAACTTTTGCCCTAGGAAGAAAGAGGGTTAAAGGAAAGAGGAGAAAGTACAAGAAATGCTTAGCAATTGTTGCTTATTGCACAGTATTACCTTGCAATTATTGTTTTGCTCATGTGTGTATAATATTCATCAAAATAGTCTCAGAGTAATTCAGATGCATCATGTAGGTGTAATTTTGAAAAGTGTCACTGGATGTTTTTATCATTTTTGGGTTGGTTCCTTTTTCTTAGTCACAGTACACAGTGTGACAGAGTGGTCACTAGACTATTAATGATGACATAGATCTAATTGCATTCTATAAACAGAAATTCACACCCTGTACTTTCAACTGAACAGAAAAATCATTTAAAATTTGCCATAAAGGGTCTGCACTTTCTATATGTTAAAATCTACTTTGAAGCCTTAAGAAATTAAATTCATTGGGTTTGTGGAGGTGTCTAAAATTTAGATGAGGAGGTAATGTATTTAAAGGTAATCACTTTTTCGTGCAGTGATGTTAAATGCTTATCTACTTTAAAGCATAAATTTGGTTGCAGAATATTTTAACTTCTGATGGTTTAGAATTCCCTGTGCACCTTGGCTGCCATTAATGCAGGATGTTGGTCTTCACTGATACTTTTTTTTTATATCCTGTTTCATAACCGGCAGAATCCCACCTTTTCATACACAGTGAAATCACTAACACCTCCACATATGGTTAGGAAGGAAGTACTTTCTCCATGGGTTTGTACATGAAATCTGTTGGTGGGTATGTTCATTCCCTCACATTCTCTGAAATATGCTTTATTACTTTGCAGCATCCTTACAGGGTCATCCTCTCTCTAAAACTCCATTGACAACATTTTCCCCAACTCTTACAAAGTGCCCACAGGCTTTCACCAGAACCCTGAGACACACACTGCCAGTGCAAGTCAGCTGGGAAGGACCTGAAATTAATGCCAAAGTCAGAGATCCTACTGCATTCAAAGCCTCCTGCTTCCAGTACAAAGCTGCTCAGCTCCAGGAATACACCCCATGAAGAAGCTGGAAACAGCCTTTCCATCTTACAAAGTAGTCACCAAAAGTAAGTGTTATTTTAAGATAAGGCTTAACCAACTTGACTTGGAATGCTGCTGCCTCTTTCATACTTCAGTTTCTAGTACCAAACTCGGTGCTCGGTGCCTGTTTGTTTCCATGCACTGTTTGATATCAGGTCCACTAGACCAAACAGCATGAATATTTTAGGTTTTAAAAGAGTTTTATGCCTAAAATTTTTTATGTTAGTGAAACCAGCTCCTTCATGGTTGTCCTGGTTTAGGGAAAATTTGTGAGAGAAGCCCTGCATGGCGTCCCTCTGGAAGCAAACCCAAACAGCCCCTCTCCCCAACTGGTTCAGAAAAAGAACTTCCTCAGAGAAAAGTGGGAAATTTATTTATTTATTTATTTATTTATTTATGTAACAAACAGAGTGATCACAAGCATAAAGAATGAATAATATGAAACAGTAGAACCTCTCATTGCTCTGAAGTGAGAGGGTAAATTCAGAAAGTCCTTGCTGTGGGTAGCTCAGCTCGCTCAGTCTCTTATCAGTCCCTCCGGAGATCCAGGCCCCAGGGGGCTGCAGGTGCCAGCTCCTGGTGCTCCTCTGGGTGTTTCAGTCCAGGACAGGTTTAACAGTCCAGAGATAAAGAGCAAAACAGTCCAGAGATAAAGAGCAAAACAGTCCAGAGATAAAGAACAAAACAGCCCAGAGATAAAGAACAAAACAGCCCAGAGATAAAGAACAAAACAGCCCAGAGATAAAGAACAAAACAGCCCAGAGAGCTTCTGTGCCTCAGCCAGCTCAGAGTAACTCAGAGCAAAGCAGGTCTGTGTGCTGCTGCCTGTGCAGGCTGTGAGCAAAACCAACTCTGTGCATCTCCTGTGTCCCCTTTGCTCCCAGAACCTGTCTCCCTGTAGGGATTCTCTCTCCAGGCTCCTGCTTCAGGAGTCTCTGCTTCCTGCTCCTCAAGGATGCTCCTCCATGCTGCTGCTCCCCTTCCCAGCTCTCCCCTCTTTTCTCTCACTCATCCTTGTTGGATGGAGCTGTCACTCCTCAGGGGCCAGGCTGTATTGGTTAATTAACAGGTTAATTCTGATACTTATAAGGGGTTACTGAGTCTTCAAGGTACAGGACTTAACATACAGCATAAACAGAACAGACAATTGGGGATGCAAGCATCAAAAAGTCACCCCAGGACAATGGAGTATCAGTATTTTAGTTCAGGAATACACTTGGTTAGTAGGGAATAATTTGTATAAAATCTTGAGTCATAATCATTTAGGGGCTTTGGTGACCAATGACCCTTAGTTGTTTTCACTGCAGCCTGGTCACTGTGCCTGATGCCAGGAGGGGCCCCTCTTGTGTTTGTATTTTCATTAACAAAGCCCTACATTTACACTGTGAAAATTTGCAACATTGTAGGTTGCAACAAGAATGAAATATGTTGAGCCCAAACGCTGTACTGACTCAAACACACGCTGCTATTGCAGAGCTTTCTGCTCATGTGGATACCCTCTTCAAGAACTTCATGACAAAGTGGTCACTTGTTCAACCAAGGTAAGTTTAAATGAGTTTAATTTGTGTAATCAGGCTCAGATTTTGTGCCAGTGACTCAGGTAAGCGCAGAAAGGCCATTAGGTCTGTCTTCAGCATGACAGGGCCAAGAGGGTGGGAGGTGTTGTAAAGAACATCTGTAAGTTTTATTACTTTCACTCTAGAATTCATAAATTCCAGTAGCACAGAAGTTGTTAATTTAAGGGTCCAAATAAAGGATTGGTAACTTTTAAGCATTAATTCTGAGCCCTAATTGTGTAGCTAAGAACTCTAACAGGCAGAAACAAAATTTCTAATCAGCAGAACTTTTGAGAAAATTTTCAAACTTATTGCTCTAAATTAAATGAGCATTTTTAAAATGCAACCAAATGTTCTGAATTAAGGCCATAACATTGAAAAAGTAGTTACTAGAAAAGTGGAAAAAAGAAAGCTACTTTCTCTGGCTTAGTTTCTTATAGAAGACAAAGCATTGACTACAAAGGGTCATTGACATGATGGCAGAACATGAAAGAACTGCATTGAGGATTGGAGTTACTTTCAATAACACAGCTGGAATGACTTTAATAGAACTTCCAAAAAAGCTTTTTGAGTTATTTGGAATTTGCATGTTCTCTTGATTTAAGATATATTCAAGAGTTCTGCAAATATATTCAGTACTACTTGGGCTTATAGTCTACAGATATATATAATAGATATACAGATAGATATAATATACAACTCTTTACTTTCCATGGGAATAATCTTACACTTATTTCATTGTGAGTTTCAGATGAAAGTTTGTGTTTCTTGGGGTTTTCTTATATGTACATGTGGTTTAAAACATATTTATGGAAATACAGTGTAAAAGCTGCTTATGTGAACACTTGATTTTGGGAAAGAAAATAAAAACAAAGGTTCAGGTTGAAGATAGTGTTAAGATCTTTGACAGTGGTTTCTTGTAAATGGCTTTACCTTTTTGAATGTAGAAAAATGAAAATTCCTACTGGTTTTATTGGCTGGTACATATTGTTTAGAAGTAAATAACACAGGTTGTCCTAATAGAATACTGCACCAGTTGTGACCAGCCATGACTGGGATATTCAAGCTCTCTCATTTGTTTTAGCCAATTAGTTTGGCTGCTTATCAGGAAGTGACTTCAGTAAGGAAGCACAGTAATTCAATTATCAAGCACTCCTTTTCTTAGCCTTCCAAGAAAATGCATATGAACTTAATGTAAGAAAAAAATTTATTTGCAACTTCTTATCTTTGATAACTCATTGTGTTACATGATTCACCCCAGACTGCTTATATGTTCTGGAGAGTGTGAGGAGAAGAATGAAAAATTCTAACACCACCTAAAATATATCATTGCCTTTTGTAGACAGTGATACAGTTCCAGGAGAAATAGCTCAGTTTTCTGTTTGGAGGAAATTCCTTCAGGCCCTGGGCCTTGTACCCTTTGTTCCTGATCTCTTAGAGACAGGCAATTAGAAAATCTCCAGCTTGGGAACCGTATTGCCCCCAAAGCAGCTCCTGCTCCATGTGAAAAACTGAATTTGGATTGATGACATTGTAATGTGTCCTCTGAATATTACTATTAATACATTTTAAGAAACTGAAATAATGATAAGGACTGGAGAGTGTTCAGAGCATTTCACAGTCACTGGTTAAAGATCACACTTCTCTTGCTCTCAGTGAGAAGGGCAAAATTAATATAAGACTAAATTCACAACATTGCATGACAGGTAACAGAATTATCACCCCTAAAAGAAAATTTAGCTTTGGAGAAAACTTCAGATGCCTGTGAGTAATTTTTTGACAGTTTTTACTGTCATTATTTCACACGTATAAATTCACAAAAGATAACTATCCATACTGTGGGTTGGAAAATACCAGTGTCAAATTCAGCTGCATTTTTGTTACAAAGACAAGACATCCTCACTCCACTTTGAGTGTTATGCATGGCTTCAACATGCAGCTACCTGATGGAAGCTCACCATATGTATTGTGAAAATTGGAAAGAACTTTATATATATACATAAAATCTTATGCTTGAGGGACCCTCTAGTGTTTTTTGTGGCTAGGAATACATAACCTCTCCAATGTGCTTTTCATGCATGCTTCAGCAATGGGCCAGCATGATCTGTGAGGTAACCATGCTTCAGGTAACAGGAATAAAGCTGTAAGCTGAGCCCAGAACTCCTGTGTCCACAGCTGGACATTTATCATTCTGGGGAGAAATACAGGCAAACAAGAACAGGCACTTAGCTGTAGGAGAGATCAAATTCAGCCAAAGGGCTGTGTTGCATGATGAGGCTCAATTAAATAAGTAAGAAAGGGAATATTTTCACTTCTTTAAAAATACAATTTGAAAGATGCTGTGTCAGATATCATTCCAACAGTTGGTGTTTTTATGTACTGCTTTAAAGAAACAGACAGAATAGCAACCTGTGGCCTGCTGGGCTCTCTCTTGCACCAGGCTATGATTTGCCAACTTCTCACCACTTCAGGTACATTTGCCTGCATTCATCACCATGAGAGTGTAAGGATTTATTTAGTAACCTAAAAGAGGAAACAGATCATGGCAGAAGCCCAGGGCAAGATTGGAAAGAAGCAGGAATGCCAGGCTAGCTAAAGGATAATGGAATTTGTGACAGTGAGGATGCTGGGGAAGAGGCGAGCGTGCGGGTTTCTGAGCGGGTCCAGCGTGTCCCGCTGCCTCGGCTGCAGGCACTGAGTCTTTCCCTTGGAAGGGAGCCCTGGTGGACACGTTCTGCCTGAGGGAGCTGCATGAATCAGCAATCTGCCACTGCTGCTCTGAGAGGGATGGGAGCTGGGCCCAGCTCCTGGTGAGCAGGATGAGTGGTTTTGTTACTGGGACAACGGGGGTAAACTTCAGCTGTGTGGAGACCTGTCCAAGGAGAATACTGGCACAGTCCAGCCGTGAGCAAAACTGGGCTGTGCAGCCTGTGCATTGCAGACACCAACAAATCTTAGTGCTGTTTTCATCAGATGAAGAAAAATATTTGTAATCTAATTGGGTTGGGCTGGGGAAAGAAAGTCTGGAGTCATGGACAGGCCACATTGTTTGAAACTGTCTGAAAAGAAAAAAAATAATCTTTTACAACAATTATCTTGGCAAATTCTTCTCATTTCCAAGAGTAGACAGATGAGTGTTGTAGATATGAAGCATGACTCACAAATTGAATATAAACCTGGAATGTTTCAAGGATTTGAATGTGCTGGCTAAAAGGACAAAGCCCAAAGCATCTCTCTGCTTTGGGTGACATCAGAAAACATGAAAAAACCTACAGCTTTCTTATTTTACCCCAAATGTGAATGCCATATTCATGATTTTTTAAAAAATCTAAGATTATTGTTCAAGGTAAGAAGATACAAAATAACATTAAAGATGTTAAGACAGTGTGCAGTTATCTTTTAAAGGGTATTTAAACAGGGAGAGGGCAAGTTTAGATTAATTAGGAAGAAATCCTGCACTGTGGGTGCCGAGGCACAGGAACAGCTTGGCCAGAGGAGCTGTGGCTGCCCCATCCTTTTGGGTTGTACAGGAGCTACTGAAGCACAACTCAACACTGCTGTTCAGGCTGCTCATAAAGCTCCTGCAGGGCGCTGGAAGGGCTCAGGAAACAGCTCCAGAGCCCCTGGAAGCTGGAGTTGGTGTTCAGAGCAGATCTGAGTGCTAGATAGGAACGTGTGCATTATGAGGGAAACCTGCACTGCAAGGCAGAGATGGAAAAGCTGGGATCTGCACCAGGAACTGGGGATGAGAATGGATTTAATCCACTGTGTTTGAAATGATGTTATGTGTTGACAAAAGGAAAACGTTAGGGATGAATAAACCCAAGGTATATTGATCTAAATGGCAAAAGACCCGAGAGGAAATAATATGATAAATTTTAGCACTTCAGAGTTTTGTTTTTCATATTCTGTATTTTGATGTAAAAAATATTTTGATTTTCTGTTCTGTATTTTATCATAGCCTTTTCAAAATAATGAACTTTTTCCTTACAAAATATTTTTTTAATTAATAATTTCAACTTGTTCTAAAAGTAAACCATCATTTCCTTCACTGGTCCCTTAATATTTGGAAACTATAATTCAGTAAATACCTTTAAAAAAGTAGTTGCTTGATTTTCTTAGAGGAGAGTTTAGTTACTGTATTTCATGGTAGAAATGGACTTTAGTCTGCAGCATTGGTTTTATTGCAAGTGTCTGTGCTTTTGTGCATTTGTAAAATATACATTCACCCACACAGATTCTGGGTGACACAGTCCTTGAAGGCTCATAAGCCTTCTGTAGCACGTTTTCAAAATTATTCTTTCAAGCAACCCAGATATCTTCACTTTCTTTGCCTAGGAAAGTTCTATTTGTGACTCTGCTGAATGGTGAGCCATATCAGATATGGAGGCATGTGGCAAGTGGACAAGAACATTAATTTTTACCACAAAATTATTAAACAAGGACCTAATACCAGAAGATGCTGATTTGCAGATTCAGAATATGCTCTGACCTGCTGGAGAGCTTTCTCTGACTTCCTCATTTGCTACTGATGGGACAACTGTGCTTGGACATCTGCCAGAGTAGATATTCCAGAAAAAATACTTCATGGTTTAAAGTGTTTTCTTCCAAAATAAATAAAGCAATTTAAGTTAAAAAAAACAAAACTCCACAAACCTGTTTTATTTCTGGAGGACTAGTGTTCACAATGAGAGTTCTGGAATAGCTACTGTGGTAAACTGCCAGTGTATGAAGGGAGCACTTGCTCCTTCATGGGTACTGCAAGAGATTTAAAAAAACCCAAAACATTAAAAATTATATTAGCTGTTGAAAAGGGCATCTTGGCTCTCAGAACAGAGCCAAGATAGACTCAAAGGAGGCAAGATAGCTAAATAAATATTTAAACAATAAAAGATCAGGATATGTTTGGAGAGGTGAAGGTCTGAAGGAGCTTTTCTCTTGCAGATGTTCCTATGTGGCTTACAGGAAGGAAGAGAAGGCTCCAGGGGCAGGCAGTGCCAGCTCAGAAAGGATCCCTGAACAAGTTTCCTTCCAGGATGGCTGTGTGCTCAGAGACCTCCACTGAACTGACAGGTAAGAGTGGCTCTTGTCATGTCTGTTCATGTCTGAGGGTTCAGCTGCTGCCCACGGCTCTCAGAGCTCTGCAAGGCTCACAGCTCTGGGGCTCTCAGCTCCTGGGCAGTGCAGCCTTCAGAGCCACTCAGACTCATCTGCAGATGAATTCACTGTGAGCCTCAAAGCAGGGTGCAATGATTTTAATGACACATAGTTGGAGAGGCTCAAATATTGCAATTTCCTATCACATGACTGTGCTGAGTATTTACAGATGAGGAAGGGAGCAGGCAAAAATATAGTGACAAGTTCAAAGCAAAGTGGGAGAAGCAAAATTCTTTTTTGCTGAATTTTCTGTCATCACTAAAATGAGAACATGTTGCTCTCACCATGTGTTTGTTAGTGAGAGGATCTCCTCAATTTTTAAACAGTTATTTATACTTCACATGAGGAAAAGTCTGGTGGGCCTTTCTCTGCATTCAAAAGAAGAGATTAGATCATATTTCATGTATCTTTTCTATGTCCCTTGAGTTGCATTGTTTGAAAAATGGAGTATGAAAATGGTGACACAGAAATACCTGCCAGCATCCTCCTTTAAATTTAAACATCTCTCTTATGCAAGGAAGTGTAATTTTGGACCTGTAATTACCAAGCCAGTGCATTATCTGCACTGGTCAAAATCACACTGGGTCTGGGAAAGGAGATTCACTGCAGTACCCTGATGATGTTGGCAATGAGTCAGCAGTGATAAAAACACTTTCAGCCACAAGGCACCAGGTACCCCTCTGTTCTTCTCCTATTGTGCCCTGAAGTCAGATGTACATATAGTGATTTCAGTACATCACATCTTCCAGTTCATTATGGGCCTGAAAACATAACATAAAATACCAGGAAAAGGTAATAATTTCAGTGTCAGTTTTCTGAAGGCACCATTAACTTGATTTTTTTTATTGTGTGTTTTAATGTACCTCAGAACATATTTTCTCCTTTTGTGGTATCTCACATTCTCCAGTAGATGCCAATTATTTGTGACTTGAAGAAAATTTTGATTCTCTAAGTGTACCTTGCTAAAAACCCAGCATGTCCATCAGAATGCACAGCTACCCTTGATTGTCCTTGATTAGAGGACACACCACTATCAAGAGTGTTACAACCTTATGTTTTCCTGTCTGTAGGTGCTAATGCACGTTCAGAGGCTGCTTCAAGTGAGTGCTGCAAAAGAAATGTACAGAACTTCAACAAACACAGCACAGAGAGAGAGTCAGAATGAACAGAGTCTGCTCAAATGCAAAATGAGGTGGAATCTGTGGTCTCACAGGGCTTGTTAAGAAGTTGGTAAATAAACATGCCAAAAAGGTGTTCCATGGGCAGACTGCATGGATGCTGCTGCCCTGTGAATATGGTAACAGTGCTAGTTCAAGGAGTAGGTGGAAGAGAGCAGGGAAAACTTGCTGCTTAAGTTTTATTTGCCTAATGGTGCACACCCACCTGTATTTAACCCAAACTCACTCCAGTCCTCTACAGTTTAGTTAGTTACAGTTCAGAAGGAGGAACCACTACCAGGCTAATCATTCTGTGGATTGTGGCTTTCAGATGCAACCAAGGAAGACAATATTAAGAAAGAAAGTATTTTCAACCTTTCAAAAGGTCATGCTCACTTCAATACTGTTAGGATGGTCTGGATGTCTTATCCAAACTGCTTCACCTAAGTCCTTGGGAACTTTCCTATCTGGCCTAGACCAAGGAGACAGTATTTAATTCTACAGTAAATACCTCTGACAGTAAGTATTGCTTTACAGAAATAAGAATGATTTCTTTGTCTTGGCACTCATTGTTGGAAGCTGGGCTGGATGGCTGAGTAATTCATCATAGGTGTCACTGTAGATAAGGCCAGATGATATTATGTTGTGCATAAAAGCAGGGAAATTAAGGAAAGAAAAGGCAAAAAGGAATGTGGGGAGTTGCTACCCGTTCCTTTCTGCTAACTGTATGGGCTGTGCCCACTGATGGTAATGCAGGAAGCCCCAGGCCCCCTCTTAATTTTTCTTCTCATCAGCATGTCTGTGTCTGGAAAATCAGTGGGGGATGTTTGCAAATAGATGGATGTGCAATTTTTCTTTATTCTAAAGTACAATTCTTCTGCAAGGACAGAAGAGAGACTGGTTTTGGAATTCTTAATTCAGATCTCTGATTTAAGTCCATATCTGTACAGTCCATATCTGTACAAGCATCTTTTTTATCCACTTTCTCTTCAGTTTGCTTTTCTTTTAAATTATTTTTTTGGTTTGTTTGTTTTTTGTTTTTGTACCACTGCTCCATAAGCTTTGCATGCCAATGTTCTATGGTCATAATCACAGAATGTTCTGAGCTGGAAGGGACCCACAAGGACCCCAACTCCAAAGGGAATGGTCTGTCCAGGGACATTGGTGTTACTTGATCATGGTGTGCTCCTACTGTCTCTGTATGTTTAATAATTCTATGTTGGTTTTATTTTATGTTTCTGCTGGGTTGGGAATAGGATGAAATCTTAGCTTTATCTGGCTTCCAATTTGCAGCCACCACTGCATGTAGGAACTGATGGGGATTCCTGCCCCCATCAGTGGTTTCAACAGCACCAAAAGGTGTAAACAAGTGATTGGGGAGAAGGCAGAGCTTGCACAGCTCAGCAAGGAGAGCCCAGCCAGAAACCAGCTCTGTGCATTCTTCCTTGCAGGGAGGAGCAATGCCATGTATTCCCAGTGCCAGAACAACTCTGCCTAGGAAATGTGTGAGGTAAACACTCTCTGAGGCTGCCCTTCCTTCATCTCTGTGCCATGAAACTCAGGGAGTGCTGGTCACTGCACTCCTGGGCTGCTCCTGGCACAGCTGGGAAAAGGCACCACCACCTCCAGGTCCCAAGGCCTTTGCAGATACCAGGTGGGAAGGAAAGCATCCTGCAGAACATAGGTAACTGCTGGGGCCTGGCCCTTGGTGAATACTAAGAAATGGTAGGAAGGTTTCATTGGAAATAATAAAAAAATCATTCCAGTGCTCAAGAAATACGGAGATCTGAGATGGTGGAATAGACAGGAAGGTGTAAAACTCAAAATATTTTGCTGAAACTCAAATAAAAAGTATATTTTACTACTTCGAGTCCTTGTACTTCTAAAAACCCTCACTTTATGTGGCTGAAAAGAGAAAAATCTTTCCCCATTATATAATGAAAACATAATTATTAGTAGTGCTGTTGTTGTCTGCAACAAAAACACATTTGAAGAGTTTTGCTACTAGCATGTTTCTATTTTTACTTTCAATATTTTCATTATTTCTGTGAAAGCTTCCTGCTTGAACCTTCTTCTCTAAGTATTTTTTACACATGAATTACATACCATTTCAATTAGCTTTTTAATTACAGCTAGAGAAGGCTATTTAGAGAACTCCTGACTGTTAGAAATGAGCCCACATGGGGAAAAATAAGAGGTGATTAGCTTTAAATGAAAAATAGCTACTGTCATTTCCCACTGACAAAAGGAAAGGGAAACAATTTCTACACCTCATAGCAAATACAGACTTGGACTGGAAAGGACTGTTTGGCTCAGAGTCCATACCTTGAAATTATCTGAAATTTAACTAGTTTTACCACAAGTATTTGCTATGAAGATTTTGAAGGCATTGATATTCTGACTTTCTAAGTTCTTGTAGCAAGTCCATTGCATCATTGGATAAAGACTGTCCCAGTTAGATTACATGGAGATGCTTTTTGTAAGAGAGTTGGGAATATGAAAAACATGCACTGTGCTATAACCCAAATATGAAACTCAAATATGAAAACTGCACTGTGCTATAACCCATGGAATAGTAATAAACTTCAGGACTCTCCAAGTCATCTCAGCCCGAGAGCTCTTGCTGTGAGTGTGGTTCTTGTTGCAGATTCTGAAGTACCTCTGGTGGCTGAATGCCTACAGGCTCTGGAAGCAAACTCTGGAGTAAGGAAACCCCTCCTGTCATCGTCTGCCCAAACTGTGACAGAAGGAGCCAGGGCTTGAGGACAACTCCTGGAGTCCATCTGGCATTGCAGGACGGGAGTTCTAGTGAGTAACAGGAACAAGCTGGGTATGGACACTGCTCTGTGGAATTCATGGCTGCAGATCCCTGCAGGAACCCCAGCCAAATGCACTTTGGAGCTCTCCACTAAATGCACGTATTTGGCTCCTAGTTCAGGTTGGCTAAGGAAAATTTGATTAAGTATTTGTGTTCCTAGCTCTTCTCTGATGTTTCAGGTCTACATCCAGGGGAGCGTAAGGGACAAACTCATTGTAATTTCTCTAAGTCTATAAATATGTGGTTTGAAAGATAGTAGTACTCTGATTTGAAAACTTTTTATAGCACATTGAAAAAATAAATAGGCACAGAACAGTTCATTCTACTTTTTGTCCCCTTTGCTCTAATTCCCTCATATCCAGCAATGTTTTTTATCATCATGTTTATTGTATTAAGTCTCTGATAGCTGTTTCTGTTTAGTGCAATCTACTTTTTGTAGCATCTAAATATTGTTGTTCCCTACTAATTCACTATTTTATTTTCTTAAGTATTTATATGCAAAACTACTGGAGATACAGTGGACTGTCACAACAGGGAACAGCTGCCTGGGACTTCACACCAGCACGTTACAGGGATCCCCGTGCAGTGCCTGGAGAACCTCTCTGCTGCAGGCAAACATTTGTCACCTTTCATTTAGAAATATCCAGGTGAGGAACTAATCAAATACATGAATACTTGTGTTCAAGCCTGTTTTTCTCCTTTGATAATTCATGCATGGCTTGTGGTTATGCATTTGCTGTACAACTTTGGGATTCCTTGCTGGACTCTGCCCCAAGCACTGGCCCTAAACCATTTCTCTGCATAGATGGGTTTGCTCCTGGCTCCTTGACAGGGAAGAATTTGGTTTAGATTGCCTGCATCCACCAATAAAACTTGGATTCACCAGACAGCACCAGGGAGCCCAGCGCCTTTAGGAACCTCTTCCTTTGTGGCCATTTTCGATTTTGATACTGAATTGTGAAATCTGAATTTCCAGGAAAGCTTGTTCATCTTAAATAATGAATTAACAATAGTGTGTAAGCACTTTGCAGAAAACAGGCTTTGATTTTTTTGTATTTGTATTTTGTTAAATTCACATAGAACAATGCATTAAGCTTCAACAGAAATAGCAATAGTCATAGGATATCTTCCCTTTGTCAGAGTTTTCATTTACAGTGGTGAATCTCGTTGAGGGGAAGAGAAGTTTGAAGTAGTCATTAGAAGAAGTAGTTGAAAATATCTTTAAAATTAGAGGGCAGTGATAAAACTGAGTTTAAAAAGAATCTTGTACATCATTTGCCTCAAATGAAGCTTGAACTGCATGGGGATGAATTGGAATTGTTCATTTAGGGAGTATGGCTTAAAAGGTGTTAAAGAGCTGCAGCTGTAGGGTGATTGGCAGATAATTGTAATTATAAACAGGGGTCTGTCACCTCTGCACTTGCAGTCAGACACTTTGGAATGGATTTCCTCTAGCTCAAAAGGAACGTTGTATTTTCTTGTCACTCTTGTTTAGAGTCAGATCATTATCAAAAGCTAAATCTTTGGTTTAGAACTTTGATTTCAATGGTGGCTGCCATGGCAAGAAGTGCACGATACACTACTGGAGTAAGTGGAAGAGATTCAAAGGCAGTAACCTTTGTATCTGGCAGAGAATGGAATGGGATTCTGTGTCAGTATTGATGGGCTATTGGTAAGTTTGTTTCAGTTACTGTGAAGCTACTTGTGCTAAAGGAACATTTCCTCTTTTAAAATTATGTAGAAAGTGTAAGGATCACTGGTCTGAGGAGGTTAGGATGTTGTGTTTAATTTTGCTGTTTAACTCCTTTTGGCACCTATACTGCATTGGAAAGTGTTACTGTTGCTATCATTTGTGTTCCTTTTCTACTGCTGGGCGTGAGTACCATGAAATGTTGTAAGGAGCAGCTTTTGGATTTGGGGGATTGGATTTACTTCTCTACAGTTGTTTAGCAGTTAGAATAATTGTTAAATGGAGCAGTTTTAACTCTGTACATACAGAGAATCAGTATAGGAATAGACCTAACATAGTGTGAGTAGAGTCTGTAACAATTTCCACTGTCTGACATTTGGTCCTAGGAACTGAAGATCAAAAAAACCTACCTGGAATTACAGACTCCTGCCTAGAATTCATGAAGAGAGGCAGGAGATGGTGCATTTTCTGGATGGGTAATATTACACTTTAAATAGGGGTAACAGGCAGACACTAGTATTAACACCCAGTAATAAGAGCCCCTGGGGTGGTTAAATATTGCTTGTGTTTTTTATTTGAGCTCAGGTTTGCTTATCTATCTCCACCTCAACTGATGGGATGAAGAAGATAGATCCACTCAATTCAGTCTCTACTCTGCTGTTAGTTCCTGATGAAACAGACATTTTGGCTTAATGTAAGTAAGTATTAATACTTTTTATTAAAAGGTGGAGTCAGAAGACAAGAAATAGGAACATGAAACTTTTAGGTAAATAGTTTTATGTCCAGTCATAGTATCTGTACAAACTTTCTCCAGAAATTCAACACTCTAGTATTAAATATAAGTATTGAAAAACACTTAAAACCAGAATAATTGTAAGTAACTCTATGTAATTACTTTCTCCCTGGATTAATATTTAACTAGCACAGAGCTAAGACATCTGTGAAAGCCAATTTACATCAGCTTTGTTATATTACAGCACAAGAGAGATGAATAAATGGAGTAATAGTTTATTGATCAGAAGCAATACTTCTCTCAGCAATTAAAATGCATTATTCATATGAACAAGGTGAAAATGAACAACTAAAAAAATAACTTCACATTTTTTCCATTTTGTTCTTAGTGTAAGCAATAAATACAATGCCATAGCTTCTATTAATCTTATTTACATAGTACAATAAATGAATGTTGCCTGGTTGCCAGCCCAAATGTTTCTTGACATCAGAAGGAGTTCATGTTGCAGCATTTCTACAGCCAAATACTCTTGTAGATCACCACCATGAAAAACTGCACAACATAAATGCCAACATTAAAAAACCAACTGAGGGACCCTGCAATGCAGCCATTTATTAATTGAAGACAGTAGCATAAAAAATAGACATTTTTCTCTCACTGAATCATAACATGCTGGTGTTACAGATAACAAATATAAGACAACTATTGCTGTAGCCCCTGTAGATTGATAAAATAAATCCTCACTAAATAGTAAAAAAAAAAAAAGAAACAGCAAATAATAGTAGGTAATAAACAAATAATAGTCTGCTTGTTTGAAGGAACCTCACAGCCCCACCAAGAGAGGTTACTTCCATCCCAGAGAATGCAGCTATGGACTACAACATTCTGTAATGAGCCATGAGAAATCAGCATAAGGATTTGATTTTAACTTATGGTGACAGAAAAACATTTTAAGAAGCAGACCCTTCTCTTAGCTATGAAGATGAAAAAAGGTGAGGTAGGAAGACAAAATAAGGAATTGGTATTTTCCAATGCAAATTAGAAAACAGATTATCTAACCTCAGCAGGAGAGGGGAAATACAGCTTTGCTGTACCATACCTCACTGCCAGAAAGATTTTCTTGCACATCAAGCTGGATGTGTTTCTTTTCCAAAGTGAAGATGGGGGCATGTGTGCCTAGAAGGAAGCTGTGATTGTCCACCTAGAATTTCTGTGTAAAAACAACTTTCCCTCCTAAATTACCATGATAAGTTTCTCTAATAGAGGACAGAGAGCAATTAGAAATAGGTATTAAATGACAAAATCTATTGTCTGTTAAATTTGAACTGCCTCTCTGAGAATGAAGCTTAATTAAGAGGTAGGAAGACATCACACTCTAACTAATGTTAGAGTGTTGTTAATTACAACAATCCACCAGGTACCATGAAATAATTGTCTAATAATATGCCAGAAATGGCTTCCAGCACGTTAAAATGGCAGACACCTGTCTGAGCTTTGAGTCTCAGTGGTAGCTGCAGATTCTGCAGAGGGAACTCAAGACAGATCTCTACCAGCTGATGATCTGGTCCCACAAATGTAAAGCTGCTACACCAGAGCAGGGATTTTCTGCACCCCTGATCTCTTCATAACATTGCACAGATTTTAAGTAACACTACAAGGACCAGCAGACAGAGTTGTAAGTAACCTCTAGTGAAGTTGTAGCAGATACTGTAGCTGTCACTGTTAGAATTTCAGACTCTGATATCTGATGGCCAGATCTCACAATGTAGTGTACTCTACACTACACAATCCAACAGATTCTTCCAATCATCAACTGACCAGACAGCCCTGCACAAGAGGAGAAATCTCTGTGCATCCTAGCTGAGATTCTATATTGTGACACTAAATCATTAATAAAACACTTTCTATATTCAAACTCAGACATAAAAACTGTAAAAAAATCTAAAGAAAGGTGCAAGTGGCATGAACTTGCCACATCCTCCCATTTTCTTTCTAAGTACAAAGCATTTAACACCTTATGAAGTCACAAAGTAAAAAACACTGAAAATTACCTAGACACTAATGAAGCATAGAGAAAAGCTACTGACAAAAATGTTTAAGTGTCAGAGTCAAGGTGTTTTGTATACAATAATTTTGTATGCAAAATTATTTCAAACTGGTCTCAGAAAGAACTGTCTTCCAATTTTTGACTGGACTACATGACCAGAAGTATGTTCATTAGCAGAACAGTCTGTCACATTGCCAGCATCTGCTTTTTTTTTCTGCCTAATTTTGGTTTTTCCCCAGTTCAATTAGACTAATCTGCAAATTAAATGTATAAAACTTTTTCTTACATTTTTAATTTTCAGTGAACTCACCTCGTTTCATGCCCTCATTCTTGAGCATTTTTGTCATTTCATTTAATGAAACTACTATTTCTTTAAAGCGTAAAGATTTAACAAAAATATAGATTTCTATAAAGACATTTTCTCGAGACCTTCCTGGCAACCTCCTAGTTTTCAGTGAGATCTTTATGCACCAGCAGAACCATACAAACAATATATAAAGTATTGTTCTTAATTAATTGAGACAGAGATTCAGAATCAACCAATCCAAAATAATATTGAAATTCTCAACCATAAAGTTTCAAACCTTTATAATATAAACTTTATATTGGATTTTCCAAATTATGAGAATTGCTAACATTAGTTTGCTTGATTAGTCTGAGTCTCATTTACTGGCTTTAAAGGTAGTATATTATGTGCACTGTATTCAGTCTTGCATGCTCATCTCAGTCAACAAAAACAGCCACAAAATTAACCAAACCTTTGCCCCAAGAATGAAGGACTAAGTTATCAAGCGTATGGCCAGGGTAATACATAAAAGTAAAATCAGAACAGTGGTACAACAAACTCTGTACATGATCTCCAGTTGAGTAAATTCCTTAAGCACCCAGTGAAGTTGCCCCAGCTGCAGTTACTACGAGGGTCTGGAGGGACTTACAGTGACTCAGGTACTCCTTTGCTCTCTGGCAGCGAGGCCTCACCAAGTCTTGTCTTTGTTAAGTCCAGAAGAAACTTCCATACAATTCAAGAGAAGGAGACACTTCTGAATATCCTGAAACAGCTTAAATAAAATTGCTCCAATCTTGGTGCAAGATATTACATTGCAGTACATCAAGGCTCACACTGGAAGTGGTGTCTCTGTGTGTAAAACAGTGGGAAGAAAACAAACTGGCCAAACCAAAGCAAAACATCAATCTCTTTAACCAAAACAGCAGTATCTATCTTTGAATCTGATACCTCAGACTACCTGTCAGGCTTTTTTCACAGCCAAACAAATGCTGGACCAAAAAAAGAACCTGGAAAACTTCTTGTTATTATTGCACCTACTTAAACCATTTTGCTTTGCTCTATTTTAGGTTGAATTAAGACAACAGAGTATGGTATTTACACTCTAAGATTCTATAGGCAAATGAAGTGGCTTCGACACAGCACACAGTCCTATACAAACTTCCAAGAAAATAAGAAATCCTTCATTGATTCCCTTTAGTACAAAAATTTGCCAACTTTGTCTACACAGTAGAAACTGAAGAGGCAAAGTTTGTATCCATTTATAAATGCACATACATATATAGATATATATGTACAGATGTCCATACTGTATAGATACACAGAAACACAAACACGGGTATATACGTGTGCATACACGCACGCACACGTACGCACGAGAAACACTTCGGTTTGCATCCTTCAGGAGAACAGCACGTCCCTGGGTGGGTGAGATCCTCTGGCCACGGAGTCCCAGGAAGGCAGCAGGGCAGCCCTCATCCGTAGAGCTTGTCAGTCTTTAGTGCCACGCTGTCCATGTCGTGGTAGCCCTTGCCATTGAGGTGCTCGCTGGCGCAGTCGTGGCCGTAGCCGTAGCCCTGCACGTCGCTGATGGTGGACACGGTGTAGGAGGCCGTGCGCATGGCGTCCGAGTGGCTGAAGCTGTGCTCAAACTGGATCTTGTACTGGTTCCAGTGCCTCCTCAGCACGGCCTGCACCTGCGCACACACAGGGGAAGGGCTGTGAACCCCGGGCACCGCTCGGCTCTCGTGCGGGAGGGGTCTCGGCAAACGGGGCGCTCAGGCTCGCAAACCCTGGGTGAGGATACCTACCCACGGGCCATTTAGCACTGGAGACGTTCTGAATTGTTCACCGCTTTGGTAAGCAGCGTTATCTAGAAAATTTGGTGTGAAGTAACGGCATTTTACATTTGTAGTCTACTGGCTGCTCAGAAAAAGGCCAGGTTACAGGAGGGACAGCAGCCACACAGTTTTCTGCTTCATCCCCTGTGAACTGCAGTCCAGTGTAGGCAGATCAGAAACAGAGGTGAAAAAGGTAATTTCTGTTCATCCTTATTTTCAAAAGGCCACATTCTCAGCAGCTATAAATTCATTTACTCTCAACAAACTCTAATTTACATTTGCTGTGATTTTGGCACAAGCCAGTCTTTTCCAATTTCTGACCATACCTTAAGCAAATGACTAGAAGGACAATTTCCTGAACTCCACCTTTCTATGAGAGTTAAAAATAAAGCTGATAAAATAGCTGAAGGCCCCATTGGTTTATGTGTCTCCACTGAAAGGATGTAGTGTTTGCCATGGCCTTCCTCCCCTCCTGCATGGCTAAGCACCTGTGCAGAGTGGAGTGATGAAGTGTCACATTCATGAAATTCACATGGAATTAGTCTTTCAGGGAAGGTGCCAACTGGGAATGCTAACAATGGTAATAGCTCCTGTTGTTGCTTTTTCAAACAATTTTCTATGTTAGAAAATACTGCCTACAGGTAATGAATATTTAATTTCCTTTTCAGCCAAACTGTACAAAAAGCAGTCCTAAATGCTAACCACTGAACAGTGACTGCCCCAGTTAATTGTTTATATTGTGGGTAAATATCTTTAGGATTTTCCATATGTCTTCAGGGTTTATGTTTGCTTTCCATTTCCATTTCCCTCACACAATGGCTCCTTTTGTCTCATTTTACTCTGGCTTTAATCATGAAAAATAAAAAATAAATACAAGACAAGGGATGTCGTTTTTAGACTTCCTGCAGTCTGGTATCAGCTACCTCTGTTTAAAGGAGAACTTCATATTTTTCAGATCCTTTACAAGGAAATGTCAGAGAGTAAGCAAAGAAGTATCAACCAATTAACATAACTAATTGGCATTTTAGGGCAGAGGAAGTGCTCTCTTACTGTTTATAAAAACTTTCTAATCCACTCTAAACATCTAAACACAAATCTTCAAACACTGAGAAATCACCTCAACACTTTTGAGTTTCAGATCTTACTGCTTTTCATATGAAAATTCTGTATTTCTTCAGTCTAAGGGCAGAGTTCTTGTTTCAGCAGGGGAAGTTTCTGATTAATTAATATATGCTTTGCTCAGAACCTTAGAATAGAGCCAATACAGAACCTTAAGTCTTTGCACAGGTCAAATCCACCTCCTGTAATCTATCATAAAGCCAAGACAAGAAGCATATTCAAAATTCCAACTTTTCCAAGAGGGAAGCTTGGAATTTAGTTTGGAATCAATCAACCTGTGTTCATCACTAAGCTATGTTCTATTCGTTCTCCTTTCACAGTCAGTTACTTCAATAAGCTCAGAGTTTGAACGCACACACACATGCAAAAAATTACACATTGAGCAATTTTCACTTTAGACAAGACAGGCTGGAGGTGGGGAAAATGCCAGCAACTGGAGCTAAATGGCTTAACAAGGTCAAAGAAGTGTCTTGGCAGAGCTGGGAGATGAACTAGACTTGCCAAATTACACACTCCAGTCCTCTCCCACACTTCTGGTTCCTTCAGTAACAATTGTTCATCTTTTGCTTAATAACATTTGTTAACCAGTCCTAAAGGATACCTAAAGGATTCCCTAGCTCTTAAGAGCCACTAGCATCCCTGCAAGACAAGTGTCTTGGGGTTGCTGTTAGGGAAAAGCAGTCCAGCTGCTCCATGGCAGGGACAGAGAGCTGTAGAAAGGCTTTCCTGTAGGAGCAAACAATATTTCCTCTCTGCCTGCCCCCCTGCCCATCACACTCTCTCCATGGATTTCTAACTGAGCCCTGTATTCCTGGCATTCTTCCCAAAGCCTCTGCATTGCTGCTGGATCAGGACTGCACCTCTGTCCTGCTGTGGGTCTGTTCTTGTAGGGTCTCATATCCTTTCATCTATTGTCAATGCCTTTCAGTTTTCTCTAACCTTCCAATCATTTATAGAAGATCATGGGAAAAATCAACTACACCGTGTTTAACAATATGTGTGTCTGCCCACTAAGTGAGAATAGAATTTTACTATCTTCTCCTCAACTATGAGCAGTGGAAGACAGCTGTAAATTCAGCTCAGGAGGGGTAGAATTTTGTAACTTTGTTAAAAGATGGGATATTAAAGAAAGCATTGAATGAAAAATATTGTAATAATATAATTAGTCATTAACCGAGATGCTGGTTCCAGCTGGAAGAGTTTCTTTCTCACCTTATAGCTTAATAATGGCTGGATTTGATGAGTTTGCACAAAGGACTCCTTCCAGTCAGCCCTTTCATACTGGTAGCTTGATGTTGGATATCAGACAAATTAAACAGCTGAGTAGCCACCCAGGAGAAAAAAACAAACCAAACCACAACACAGCCTCGTCTATCCCATCTATTGTACAACAGATTGTATAACCTTGCAAACCTGAGACTATGATCTGCATGGAAACATTTCTGTGGAGCAGTGAAATGAAAGAACAAAAGCAAACAAACCCCACAAGGCTTACACAGATCATGTAGGTCATTATAGCACCTGTTACTGAAATTTCAACAGGAATCTTCTGATTTTTCAGAGATCTGGGACAAGCTTCTCCTCTGGCCACAGCCTGTATGACCCCAAAAGCCAGGCTGGAAAACGTGATGTGTTAAGAGCATCTTACTCTGTGGGATGCTGGCCCACGAGCAGAATGTGAGTGTCCTTGGGGAAGCCCTGCCACAGAAGATCCAGGCTGAAGGGCTTGCACACCCACCCTGTCTGGAGGAGGTTTGTGACAACAGCTGCAGTGCCTGTAAGAACTGGATCTGACAGGCCTTCCCTGGCTGCTCTGCTCAGTGAACTGGAGATGTTCCTTGGCTACAGTCAGCACCACACAACAACTATTTTTCTTACATTTCTTAATTTATCTTCACTGAAGTTCTATCCTAGCAGTTCGCTTTTGTTCACCTTTTGGCCAGAAGTGTCTTTCTTGCCAAAGACAGGATTTGGCTCTTGAGTTTTGGTGCAGAATACGCTAAAGTGTACAGTAACAGCTGGGAATGGCTAAGACTTAGAAAGAAATTAGCGCATTTAGCATTTTTAATTGCTAATACCCCAGAGGGAATCTCTGCCACTCCAAGTGTCAATCCCAATGTTAGCATCACCTTTGAAACACAGACTCAGTGCAGCCAAGTGCTGCCAGCAGTGCCTGGTGCTGCTCCTTCTGCACTCCCCCAGGAGGTGTTGCTGTGAGGGGGGATGAGAGGCAGCCCCTGTGCAGCCCAGCTGAGCTGCAGCTTTCAGGTGAGACTGCAGGGGAGCACACCAGGGCCTGCAGCCACACTTGCCAGAACCTTTTAGGAAACAAAGGACATTTTTTCTGTACTGACATTTCCCCCTACCCACATTCTCCCCTTGAATTTCCTTACAGATACAGTTGTTTATAAAGCACTAAGTCCCTTATTGAATAAGGTGTACTGAAAATCATTTTAAAAAGGCAAATAGTGGTCACTGAAGCACTGACCCCAAAAGGGATTTAAAAAGCATAAATCTCCACTCTCTAGAGAGAAAATGCAGACATGTATGTTTAACTAAGTCTATGGTCTAAAAAATGAATTCCTAAATTAATAAATGTTAAAATGCCTAACTCCTCCTTTAAACACTATTCTGCCAGTAGATATTCAAGCAGTGATTCACTTATTAGCATTTGTAGGAGTTGTGAAGAGCTCATCTTTTACCACTAATGAGCCCATGGTGAATTTAGGGGATGACTCAGGTTTGGTTTTTCTTACACAGCAGAAGAGGATATGTTGAAAAATATGAGTTTGTAACAATGAAATATTAACAGACATAGGAATAGATTTCAAAATCAATCATAATTTAAAATTAAAAACAGCCTTGGAAGAGGCACAAGGATGAAGACAGAACTGAGCAGCAGATAATGTTGTTTTATAAAAACTGCAGAAATTTCAAGGTTTTCCACCCCTCCTCCCTAATGTTCCACTGGAGCAGAACAAACTGATTTTTTCCAAATACCTGTTTTTAGAAGGCATTCTGAACTATACTATAGCATTCTGAAGGCACCCTGAGCTTTCTGTGCTGTAGAAGGGAAAGAGTGTGTGAAATGTCAGTGCAGAGTGAGGGCCAGTGATCAGATCCCATCCAGAGCACTTAAGGGTGTTCTTGTTCTGAAGCAAATCTATGAGCAGGGACTTGAACCTGCACCTGCTCTATGGTAAAAGCAGATCAAGGCCCCTGCCCCAGGGCCACTGAACTCAGAGAAAGCATCTTCATCTTCTCTGGCTCCTTGGCAAAAAAAATCAGTGAGACTCATGCAGTTGGGTGGGGGGCACACAACAAAGACACACAAATAAACCTTCAAAGCTCATGGAAGTTTCATTGCAGTTCTGTCAGCTTTGGAATTGGAAGAGAAGGAAGGGCAATCTAAATGAATCAGTTCTAGTATCAGCCAAGTATTCACCTGTGAGTAAAAATTTCTGCCCAATAACACTATAGAAACACACTGACAGAATTTTAGAACATTTGATAAAAAACCCTAAGGGTTCAGTCTTAGGAAAACATCTGGTTACTCCCACATTTCTACTTACAGCCTATACTGTAACTACACTAACTGTGGAACAAAAGAGCCAACAGATGTGTAGGAATAAGTATAGCATTGCAATTGTTCCTCTGCCAAAAGTGTTGGCAAATTACCAGTTAGTTTTTTGGTGGGGGTAGTTTGGATCATTTGTTTTGGGGTTGCTGGGATTTTTTTTGCAAGCAAGAGCAACATTAAAATATATATTTTTTAGCCTTCCTACTACTTTGATCTGTGACACTAAGAAGTGTACTCTCTACAGCCTGGGCAAGAGTTTCTACATGGAAGTCATCCTGTGCACTCCAGGGACCTTGACCTATCCAAGGTAACAGCAGAACTTGTTAGCTTCAACAGGATCAATACCATCTATTGCTGAAACCTGGCACAACCCTCTAATGCCAGGATAAGATTTGTCCTTGGAACTGGCTGACCATGGTACCTTAAACATTCCCTTCTAACCCACTCAAATTCCTGCCCTAAGCACACCAAGCCATTCCGGTCTGACTGTCGGAATGGGGCTTTCACCTGTGCAAAATCACTTTTCCAAATCTAAACCTAAAATTTTCCCAGAAAGTGTCACAAAACAGTCCCAGACTCACAGAAGGAGCTTGGTTGGAAGAGACCTTAGTGACCTCTAATTCCAGCCCCCTGCCATGGGGCTGCCACACCCCAGCCCAGCAACACATGTGCAGTGTGTCCCGTTCCTGCTACAGAGGGACCAGGCAGTGACTGTCCAGGATAACAGCCTGTACATCTTCCTACACAGACAAATAATCCCTCTGGGTGTTGCACTGCTTTTCAATGTTATGATATTTGTACGGATTTTATAGCAAAGTGACAACTCTCTTCAATTTCTTAATCAAGACCAATGTGTATAGCTTAGCACCCAAGAATCAGTCCTAACACACTTAACAGTGTCATGAACAATGGCATGGCCCTTTCCAAGCTCTGCTCTTGGCATCCTGATACTTTGTTTCCTTCTTTTAATTTAGACAAATTTAGATATAAAATTTAAAAAAACATTACCACCTCCTTAACTCTTGAAACAAAAACATATAAAAAGAAAAATTATCATAGACATAGTAAAAGTTGTTACTCTACCTCGCCATTAAAGAAGCAGAAAATTGTAGCCACCAGTAGACCCTGTAAAATAAAAACAAAGATTCTGCTTTAATTCATATTGCATGTGGGCTATTTCAGGTGTGAGATAATCAAAGGTTTCTGATAAAATTCAGATATAGATAGCAGAGAAAATGCAGGACAAATCTAAACACGATCAATTATTTCTCAAAATAGATCACTAAAAATACGGTCCAGCTTTCCGCCATGGCGTTTCTTTCCTTTGAAAACTGAAAGGCAATTAACTGAAACTTCAGCACAGTGAGAAGTCTGTGACTAGTGGATGAAGACCTTTAAGAACTGCAATACCACGACCACATCCCTTTTCTTTGCCAACAGCCCCGATCCCCGGCGAGCAGGGCAGCGCGCTGGCTCCCACCTGGTAGTGCATGAGGATGTGCATGACGTAGTCGTACACCTCCTCGGCGATGCGGCCCTCGGGCCGCCACGGGAACAGCACAAACTCGATGCCGAGGAGAGGCACGAGGATCAGGGTGGCTCTCACCGCTTTCATGTACAGGTTGGACTCAGCCTTGTGGGTGTCCTTCAGCTTGGTGATGAGAACACGGACGATATTCAGCAGGAAGAAAAGGTTCACCTGTCGGAAAAGGAAACGGTGAGAACGGGGTCTGAAAAAAAATCCCACACGCTGGTTTATGAGACTGGAAACCAGGCAGCACAAACTCACACTGCTTGGCTAGCACTGTGATCATACAACAGATACCAGATAAACATCTCTGAGAACACCTTTATGTAACTGAGATGTGGCTCTAACTTCCAGTACCCACACCTATTCCTCAAACTCTCTAAGGAAGTGGTAATGACCCACACACCTTTCCCTCTGCTGTCAGTAACAGTGCCTGGGTGAAGGATTGATTCTTTTCACGTTGGTCAAGAGAGAGGATGATGTTTTTCACTCCTTGTATTTAAATATGGTTCTTCAAAAAGGTACCTTTTGTTTTTCAAACATGAATTTGGTAAATTTATAGAGAAGAAAAAAATCATAATAATGAAAAAGGCAAAAATGCTGCTAGAAGTAACTGTACATTCCTCTAGACAAATAGTGGATTTGGCATTCTCACAGTAGCCAATGGTTGGATCTTTTATTCTTTCAGCAGAGCTTCCAATGGGGCAAGCATTGAGATGATGCTCTTTGTGACTGAACTAGTCAAGATGATGCTCGTGACTGAACTTCTCTACAACTACTGAACTTATTTATTTCCATAGTTNTACTAAGGCTTTTTTTTTTTTTTTTTTTTTTTTTTTTTTTTTTATAATTTTTTTTTTTGTTAGAAAATTGTCTCTGTTCCTTCATTTTGACCAGAAAAAAAAATCCCAAACTGTCACTGTGAGTAAGCACAAAACTGATACACACACACATCCCCCAAGGATGAATAACCAGAGCAACATCAGCCTCAGGAATGATCCCACCCCACCCACATCTCCCTGCAGCCCCTGGTGGAAGCTGCAGGTGGATGAGACCCTGGGAGCTCAGCCAGTCCATCCCCTTATCCAAGGCACAGAGAAAGGACTGAGGTGCTTTGGGGAGCCGCTGCAGGAGGGCAAGACACAGGCTCTGCTCCTATCCCAGCTTCCAGAGGATTGTCTGCACTTGCCAACAGCTGGAGACAAAAGGGGGGTAGGGAAGAAGCTGGCAGACAGACAGACAGACAGACAACTCCCTTCTGAAAGGCCTCAGAATTCCTGGTTGAGGAGGAGCCCTGTCTTGCTGTGGCACAAGTGCAAGCAGGGAGGGCATTTCAGTCCACGGGTGTCCCGCTGCCTCCACAGGCCCAGCAGAATTCCTTCTGTCAGTTCAGGCTTTCAGGATAAATAGCTGTGTGCTATTATAGCAACACGGCTCTTTAGAGATATGGGATGTTATTTATATTCTACTTACATGCTATTTAAATTATTCTAACAGGAAGCTGTTTTACATAGGAAACTACTGTATGAATTTCTCCTGGAAGCCTCCAGCTACCTTTAAGCTTTGTTTATACAGCCAAGGTCTTCTGATTCTTTCTCGAGGGATTTATTTAGATTTTATGTAGCCCAAGATCCCTATCCAACTTCCTATAGTACGTGCAGACAATGAGTCCTTCCTCCATTTCTAAATTTAATCCTTCTAAATCTACTTGTTCAACATTAACAGGCCTCAAACACTGAGTTTTCTGCCCTTTCACATTTTGGTAGCATGGCCAATTCCTATAGCACTGTCCTGAAGTGCTAACTGAAGATGAAAGTTGCAGCAGCCAGGCATAAATAGCAGCACCCAATGAGCTGTTTCTTTTACAATATGCACAGAGCTTTTCTATTTGTTTCACCCACCAAAACCAAAATGCACAAAATTAAGCACGTAAAGAGTTTGCAAGTAGCTAAGAGGGCAAATGGAAAGCTGGAGGAGGGAAAGGAGAGGACAGAACTGAGTAGAACAGGATGAGTGTCAGTACAAGTATGTAGCACCAATTTTTGATGAATATCTCTTCTGTCAGAAAATAAGAACGAGATTGGGATGAACTGAATTTTTTATTAAAATCATGAAAACGGGTCCTGGCTTTAAGTAAGGTGCTGAGTAGATTTTTACATTTAAACAAAAGTAGGGCAGTGGAACTCCTCGCATGCACATTGTCACCAGATTGACTGTGATGGCTTGGAAAAGCCCAGAGGAGCTCTGTTGTGCTATCTGCACAAAGACAACAGAGTGAAATAGCAACAGCCCCACAGTGACCTGAAAATTGAACAGGGCAACTGAGCAAAAATAGAAACAAAGGCAGAGAAGGCAATCCTCCACAAAAACAATGTTTTGGTGCCTATACTGGAAACTCAGGAGGATTCAGGTGCTGGCTTAAGAGTGGCAGTGAACTGAAGCCAAGTTCCTAAGTCAGTAGGGGCTGCAGTTTTTGAATGAAAGTCCTCATCGTCCCTGATATTCCTACTTTTCTCCATGCTGAGTTTGCACTAAGTAGTGCAGTAATCCTTGTAGGTTTAAAATCTGTTTCAGTTCTTCCTTAGGATAATATAAACAGACCATTCTCACTCAGATATCCTTGGACAGGAGTTGGTAGCCATTGCTTGGCTTTTAATGCAGTTGTGCAGCTCCATATCTTTGCCTGCTTGGACACAACTGAGCATTCAACTTTTAAACTCCTAAGGCTGGCACCGAGTTCAGCTGAAACTCATAAAACACAAGGACATGAAAGACAAAGCAGGGAGCACCTGAGCTTCCTTCACTCAGAGCTGGAATCTGTAAAGGTCTGTCAGACTGCAACACCAACACACAGCATTCCTACAGGGAGAAAGGAACAGCCCTGGAACAGTATTTACATAAACAATGGCACAGCTAAATAATGCAGTGGCACCCAAACAAACAAAAGCACAAGAGCACTTGCACATCTGAAGGCTTCATGGAAATCACTACTGCTTCCACTGAAGTGCAAGCTAATTCCTTTTCCCTTCCCCCCTCAATTTTTGTCTAGCATGAAAACTAACATCACCCTCTACTGTCCCATTCCCACTGTTTCTTTAATTGTGATTGCTTAGGCAGATAGTTGTAATTTAATGGTCAATTGAAGACAATTCCAATCAAAGTGCAACCTATGTCTGCTCCTGTTTCTTTGGCAAAAGAACTGACCACAATTATGTAACAACAGGGTCCATCAAAGCAGCGTTGTTTTTAACTTTATGTAATTGTAGGATTTTCAGTGATGTACAAGAGTTAAATTCCCATTGGTTTCTGCCAATTCTCCCTGGCACCCACTTGACAGTCCCCTTCAGGTTCTTTGAAATCTGCTCCTGCAAATAGAAACAGTGTCTTCCTCCTAGTTATCTAATTTGCAGTTTAATGTTGTTGCTTAAATGTCTACTAAAGCAGGTCATGCTTAGTAAAGTGTGGAAATTGTATCTGGCAAGCAAGCTGCTCAAGCAAATGAGGGTTCTGTTCACAAAGCCTAAACACATGCATTTAATCTAACATCTTTAGTCCTGCCTTGTCTTTTCTGAATTGAAAAAATAATCTTTTTTTTTTTGCTTCCAGAAAGGAAAGCAACTCCTTTAAAATACCTTCACATCACAGGCAAGATGTGCAGTTTAATCTGTTATTCCTGCATGATTTTCAAATAAATTTACTGATTGTACTGAGGCAAGAAAAACACAAGAGAAACACTTTCAGAAACACTTTGCATGAAAAACAGAGGAATATCAGAGCTGAACAAAGTTATAAATTGCAAAGAGGATGGACAAAGTCTCTGCCCAGACCAACCCCACAGAGAGGATTATTATGCCTCCAGTAAAATCAAAGGACATTCTGAGTGTGGCCTTGAATAGAAACAAGACCTGATTATTTGGGACAGATCCAGTGCATTTGAATCCCACACGAGTCTGGCCACTTGCAATGTGATTTTGTGGAGGCCACTGCTTAGAAGGAGAAAAAAATGACCTTACATCCTAAAATGAGGTCACTTCATGGAAGATAGTAGAGTCTTGTAGCTTTTACACAAATTTTTACATTGCTATTCAAGAAAATTCTAATACAAATTATTTTTCAGCTTGAAAGAGCTTTACTTAAGTGATACATCTGTGGAGAGACATCAAACAATAAAAGTAACAAAACACAACCCCCCCCCCCACCATGCTCTTCTGTGAAAACAAGGTTTTATCTTTTGTGTAAAGCAGAGAGAATAAAAATTGAAAGGATTTAGAATTGGGTTTAAGTTTACAGATTAGAGCACAGCAGATCCTTACATGAACAGATACAGTAGACCTGACTGACAGGACAAGAGACTACCAGCAATAATTCACACCCCAAGGGTGGCAGCTCTCAATAACTTCATGGGCATTGCTCTGGCTGCCCACAGAGGGGCTCAGGTGGGTCATGGTATCATTACAGTCCTCAAAATTTAAAAGTTCAACTTGTTAATTTCACTGTGAATGAAAAAGGGAGTCATAAGAATCCCGGATTTATACAATGGTCTTCTGAGAGAATACTCTATGCATGGAATGACCTCCACAGGCATTCATTAACAAGCTAACAGAATAGGAAATTGTAGATCAGAAACTAAAAATTAATTCCTTAAAGTTACTTAAGACTTTCATTCTTAATCAATTTCCTTTTGTAAAATGAAAAGCAGGGAGAAAAGTCAGCAGCCATGGACCCAGCAGTTTGGCCAGATCAGCTCGAGGTTTCTGTTGCAATAAAACACTAATCACATATGGAATGTCTCTATGCTAATTATGTTCATTATGCAGATAATTAAGTACACCCCTATTTCTATTTAGCAACAACCTACTGACTGAATTTCACAGGGTAAATCCAGTCCTAGTGCAATGGACATACAAGACTGATCTTTATGCAGTAATGTCCTCAGGTACTCACCTAGCATTTCATTTAGTAGTGAACACTGCACAGAGCTGGCACTGACGGGCTGTCAGACAGAACACCCTGCTCTAAGCTTTCATGAGCACTCCAGAAACAGGAGCTGCAACACCCCAGTGGCCAAAGCAGACAGTGCTGCATTAGTATCACAACAGGGGCACTCACAGCTACTGGCAGGACCATTTGCACTGGTTCTCCCACTAAGTGCCTGCTCTAGTTTCTCTCCATCCCATATTCCCACATTCCCACCCACAGTCAGTCCTGGCACGCCAACCCCCTCTCCCTGCATCGCAGTCTGCATCACAGCACAGTGACACAATGAGGCCTCTAGGAGGGTCCACCTGGCAATTAGTCTGGGCATGAGAGGAATTCTCAGCTAAAGGAAGGATTTTAGATTCCCCTCCAGTCCTCCAGGTAAGGGTCAATCCTTCCTTGTTTCTAGCATTTGAGTGGAATGATAACCAACACTGCAAATCCAGAGTTTCTCAAACCCTGACCAGGGGTACAGATCCTTAATAAGGCCAAGATTCTTGTATCTTGTGTGTCTGGGTTAAGCAGCAGACTCACAAGTGACAGCAACCTCTAAATGTTAGATTAAGGCTCTGACCATTGTAAGCCCACCAAGAGCAGCCAGAAATTAAATAAGAAAACAAAATATTATTTGAAAAATGCTTACCAAGAGAGCAGCACAAATAGGGCCATGGATGATGTAAAGCAGATGAGTGTCAGAGCTGATCCAACAACTACAGAAAACAAACAGGAAAAATAAAAAGAGGCATTTATTAGCTTTGTTTTATTTTTTTACCTTAAAGAAAACATAAAAAAGTTTTGCAAGCTGAAGCAACTTACTTGTCATTATAATATAAACTTCTTGCAACGGCATGTATGCAGGCAGGGATCAGTGGAAAACCTGTGGGGAAAAAACAAGTATTTTCTTCATTAGTAAAACTTGCTTTAATAACTAAGTAAACTTGCATATCTTGCAGGAATCTTCTGTATTTTTACCTCACCCATGAGAAAATAAACTAACACGGACCAGTTTAAAGTTTCTTTTCTTAGATTTTTTTTCTGAGGGCTGTGTGAAACCTTATTCCCACTGACTTGCCAAGAAATCCACAGCAATACACAGGAAAGGCAAACCAACTTTTCACTTTCCAGAACATAACAAGTGATCTTCCTTAACCCAGATGCTTTTCAGGCTGCAATCTGCAGTAACACCAAATAGGAAGATAATAAAATGGTGATTGCATAGGTGAGCACAGCTTTAACAGTATGACCAGTGGTGAGCACGTTCTCATTGGTATGAGCACAAAGCATCAATACCTTGCTGTATTTAGAGAACAACTTTGAAATTAAGACTCAGGAAATCAAGCCAAATGAAAAAATATAAAAAGAATAAGCAAATTACTCATCTGGGGCCCCTGACACTTTGGTGGTACCTGATGTTCAGGGGCTGCTGAGCAGCCACACCTCAGCTGTGCCTGCAGTGGGACATGGCCCAGGTACCCACACACCAGAGCTGAGTGTGCCAATATAGCCAGGCTGCCAGAGCCTTGACTGGCACTCTGAATCAGCCCCTGTGCATTATCTAAGAGAGCAGGCTTGCCTTGTTAGTTTTGATACTGATACTACTTGAGCTCTTCAGTTACAGCTATTCTGTGTTTGCTTAGTGAACAATACAGGTCAAATGGAACTGCTGGAAAAATAGGCCATCTCTAACTCAGTGCTGACCCTCCACCCTAGGCACGGCGAGACTGCTCTGAAAACAAACATTCATTCCTGAATAAACATCTTCGAGGTGAGGAACAATGAATAATTACTTCTTGAGGTCTTTTTTATCATAGGAGACTATTTTCTCTATACAAAGGAGGAGTCACTTCCTGACTGCAGAAATGCATAATCTCTCTCTCAGCAGAGGTACACACAATTTCCTACATGAATATTTCTAAGCTTGTTAAAACACTACAGACAAAGAATCGGGGTGTGCCATCATCACTGAAAGCTACAGCTCAGAGAGGGAAAGGTAGAGATGTTTGAAGGAGGAAGGGGCTGCATGGACCTGAAAATACACAAGGTGAAATCACATACCCCAGCCAAGAAGGTAATACCACATCAAGTGCTGCTTCTCAGCAAAAACAGCCACCACAATCAGAGTGTGCAGGTAAATGCCTTCACACAGCATCCAAAAGTAGTTGCAACCCATCAGGTACAGGTAGATGAACTGTGACACTTTGCAGCTAACCTGCAGGAAAAAAAAGCAGAGTATACTTTCAATTTTTAATTTGCAGAAATCTCAGAGCTTTTAAAAAGTACCACTCGAGGTAATGTTTATTCTGTTTTCCAATATAATTACATATTTATTTACTTTTTAAAATAGAATTTTTAAGGCATTACAATCTCATACTTTATGGTGACATAAAACTAATAACTGAGTCTGAATTTTTATTATGCACACACGAGGACTCTGAGATCCTCAAGCATGGCAGAATGCTGTAATGATATTTTGCCTTATTGCAAATCTTGCCACACTTCACCATTACAAATACTTCAGTTATTTGAGAACAACCCCACAAGAAATGTACTTTGATGTGGGTAATCCCCTCTCAGTTTTACCCATCACAACATCTAGCTACCCCAGAGAACAATTCATGTTTTTAAAATGCTTACAATACTTCCCATTTTAACCTATTCATAGCTGCACCTAGGGACCAAGAGCTTGCAGTAGGTTCTGGAGGAGCCTGGCATTTATTTGTATTTAGCTTCATTAAAAATACATTCTACAGCTCAAATGCTATAATATAATTTGTTGTGAAGTTGAAAATGTGAGGTTGTGGACAAGGAACAACAGCTAACTTTGGTTTGGTCACACTAAATCCTTTTTTCCCTCCTTCCAATATTTCTGCCTGTTTGATTATTCTATTTCTGCCACTTGGCTTAAAACAAACCAAAACCCAATATTGTTTTACCATTTTCTGCTACCTAACTCACTTGATGATGATTATTAGCAGCTACCTCAGGTATGTTTTCCAGCACATTGATGACTGCTTCTACAGGAGAAAAGGAAATCATCTTTTTTTTATTAGATTCAGCTTCTAGAGTTTTACCTTTATTTCCACAAAATTAAGATTTATCTTCTGTGTCTACATAACAATAAAGCCAGAGGTAGGGATTTGTTTATGTACCTCATCCTTATAGACTCTCGTGTTGCAAAAAAAAAAAAAATGTTCTGACTTTAACTGAAGATGGCCAAGTTAAAGCCATAAGAAACAGCAGACAGATCCAAAATACCTTGCAAAACGTTTTTTCCTGCCCTTCCTTGGTGAATTCAGCTGTCAGCCTCCCTGACATCATCTAGGACAGGCTTTCCTGCCGTTGTTTCAGGGCAAAAGGCACCCTGTGGAGCTGGGAAGATCCCTTCGAGCACTTTCACTATTTCACAACCCGGAGCGTGCAGTGTCCCGGCCCTGCGAGCCATCTGCAGCGCCGGGTCCCAGGGACAGCGGGAAGGCTGGAACCTGGCTGCGAGCAGCATTCCAGCGGCTGGGCACCTCCCAGCTCTGCTGCACAGCACTCACCGGCACACGCACAGGGCTGCCACACACACTGCCACTTACTGGGTTCGTCGCAACCAACTCCTGGTTGTTGGCAATGGCTGTCAGGGAAATTATGGTTACAACAGAGTTGCAAACAAAAGAGAAAAACAGATTTTTATGCAGGGTGATCCTTTGGCAGCTTAAACTCCTAGAAAAGAGAAACAAGAACAAATGAGTACATGGGAGAACAACTATGTGTACTTGGGGACAACTCTTGACATTTTGAAATGCTGGAGCTCTTGATTTTACTAACAAGTCTTACATCAACCCTTTCCTCAGGTCCAGAGCAAATTTAATACACCAAAAGGAAGAAGGCAAGTACAAGGACCTGCTTTGTAGTGGCCAGCAGAGAATTATTTAAATGCTGATAATAATTTTCAGAAGATATACATTTTTTTTGGTTAGTATCTGAAATATTTCCCAATTACCTATCACACCTGTGCTTGATGAAGCTGTCTTACCCTGTTTCCATTTACCCAAATCTACTCAGATCTTTTGGGGGTAATTCCTGTTACCCATATCCTTGTCATTTTTCTTCCTTCAGCCTAAAGCTAGAGAAACATCTAAATAAGCAAAATAATGTAAATCTCCCCCTGATTTTTGCGTATAACTAAGTTATAAACAATTTCTAGGACACAATTATAAAATCCCTCAAGAACTGCATTTATTGTGTTAATTTCTATGGTTTGCTTTCAATCTTGCAATAAAATTAAAGAGAGAATATCTTCACAAGGGCTTAAAAAAAACCCCAAACAAATGCAGAGATTCAACTGTATCAAACAATGTTGAACATAGGTGCAGCAACTTTCTGTTTTTCTGCCATCCTAGAGGAAGCAGGAGTAATGTATTCCTAGAGGAGGGACTGCTTCTCATTCAAGTTTTTCCAGTGAACTCCTGGGTGCTTTGGAGACAGCACCAGCTGAAGCCCCTGCTGCAGCCCATGCTCTACACTCACACCTGCCTGTCCCTGTGAATGGCCAGAGAGAGGGAGAGCAGCTGATTGACACTTGGGAATCACCAGCCGGGGCAGAAAATCGACCACTTACACACATGCCACTGAGAGAAATCAGAAACACATTCAAAAGTGCACCAGGGGACACGTCTAAACTGCCACTTAAGGGGGAAAAAAATAAATTGACTTTTCTGGCCTCTTCAAATAGTGTGCTTGGAAGAAAAGATAAAGGAGGGGCATGGGTGATTCATTTTTCATTTGAGAGGATAGAAGGGAGACCTTTCCATTTGTTCAGAGAAATGCAGATATGGAATCTTCCCAAAGGCTGGAGGAGGATATTGAAAACTGCTGGCAGATTAAAAGCACAACCAAGGTGACCCAAAGGAAGAAAGGACAGCCCCATGAGCCTGGCTATAGGGCAGGACTTGGCTGCATCCTCTGCAGCTCTCACAAGGGCAGTGTACAGAGCACCCACAGTACCACCCCTGGACTGAGCTCACAGGACACACCGTGCAAGCCCTGACACAGCCCAAGCCCATGGCACTAAAAACAGGGGAAGGAAACCCCTCGGGAAACCAGTGCTGCCATTTAACAGGGACCCACAGGAAACTCTGCTGGCAACGGGTCATTTGGCTGAAGAAAATACAAAAGAAAATGTCTCCAAAATATGGAAAACAGGGTTGCATCTGAAGTTGAGGAAAAAAACGATTCCATTAGGCTCTTTAAGATTTTGAGTCTTGTTTTAAAGCCTCAAATGGATAAACTTTAATTATTATAACATGCAGGGTCTTACTTCTTTGAAAATGTATCTTTACATGTTTTTTTCCCCTGTATGGTTTATATATGAAAAGAGAGACAATACTAGATTCCAGCGAAGGGCTTTGTGTAAACAAGTCCTGAAAAACTCTGGAATTCTGTCTGCTTATTGTTAAGACTCAAGGCTCAGGCAAGGAAGAGCACGTACAGCTAATGGGGCCATCTCCCCGGGTCATCCCGCAGCTGTTCCTGTTGAATATTCAAACACACCCATCCACACCCACCTCCACCCATGCATGAAAGGACTGAAAGGATCACCGGACAAGAAACAGAAAGCAAGCCTGATGACATTTAAAAACTAAGACTGTTTTGTGTAATAGAAAGATTTTTCCTAAGCTTCCCCACCCTCCCTCTTCTGTTATCCTTCCTAGAGTTCTTTTTTTTCTGACTGTTTTTCTTAATGACATAATATCCTTTATCACTTAATTCTCATATTTATGATCTAAGTACATTTGAATGACCAACCCCTCAATTAAACCATGTGTAGTAAAATAAGAACAGACTTCCTATTAAATTACCTATTTCCCTTACACTCCTGTGTATCTTGGGAATTAGGGAAAAATTAATTTCTCCAAAAGAAAAAAGGGTGACATTTTCAAAAGCCCCTAAGTGGGTCTGAGATCTAAGTTTTTAAGGTATTTCAGTACTGCAAAACTCAACCAGTGAGATCCACGTATGCACCTAAGAGGAATTATCTCTTCAGATGACATTAACAGAGAGACTGAGGCAGCTCCTGTCTCCATAACAATCCAATAATCAGTGCTTTGCCCACTCTTTAACAGTGCTGCTCTCCTCTGTGAATGCTGTCATGGCATTTGACATGACACTCGATCAACAACTCCTTTATTTCAGGTGGGTTTGTTGGTTTTTGGTGATTTTTTGGCTGCTCTGGCTTTTGCTGGGGCATTTTTGAAACTGTAGCTCCCCTTTATCCTAAATCACTGCTTTTTAAAGTATTCTCTTGCCTTGTTTTTCACTCTTTATGAAAACCATACAATTATTTTAACATTTGCAACATGTGCATGATCTCGAGTATGTAAGAGTGAGAAAGCAGAGACACTGCAAGAAGTTACTTTTATGTCTCAGAGATGAGTTTTCAGAGACATTCAGAGTTCCAAGTTCATGACCCATTTCAGTCTGTTAAACCAAGAACTCCAATGCATTTGAGGAACACAAGTCACAAGATGCACAAGTATTTCCAAGGAGAAAATTTGCTGAAGAAGAAAAAAATTTAAAATGCGAACATAAAATGCAAAAAAAAAATTAGCCCTAAAAAACAAATTAAATCCCAAACAGTTGATATTTCCTTTGGGGAAAAGTTCCACATTTCTAGTCACATCTAAAGATATCCTAATGATAAGAAATCCAGCAAATGTTATCTGGAAACTGTCAGTTGACTTACAGAATAAATGTTTTGGAAATGACAAATTCAAAGACACCCCCCACAATAGGAAAAAAAAGAGTCCACCTGTTAAAGCTATGAATAATTATCCAAGCTTTAGCCGATACATAATACATCCTGGTATTAATCTAGGTCCTTAAATACCCTCCTGCTACTAAAAATACTGTAGAGGAACTGTACATCCCAAGAGAATAGCTTGCAGAGGACTTTCTTTAGCTTCCTTTGAATTTTGTAATTTCCTTTTATATCCTAACATAACCACAGTCTAGAAAATGTGGTTTGTGGGTCTGGATTCATTCCCTGCGGTTCTCTGAGGAAGGATGATCCTGCTCCCAGGGAAGAAAATCCCTGGATGGTTAGACAAACCTGACACAGGATGGCAGCACAGCAGATCACCTGCATTTGCAGTTAGTGCCACAAGCAAAGAGGAAATTACTCTGGCTTTCATAGTATGGTATAGAGAAATCATGCTTGACTCTCTGTGAACTTATAAAATCATATCCTACTCCAAACCTCTTTCTTTCCCCCCCCGTGTTAAAGTATTTTTCCTGTCACATTAGATATTTAGTCTGCTTCACTTTGTGACATTTATTGCAACAGTGCAGACCTTTTTTATGCAAAATCAAAGTTCTTATAAGGACTCAGAGCCAAATCACACATGGAGTTTGTGGAGGGAAAGTGAGTTTGGAAAGGAGAAGCATTGTTTTTACAGATCATACAAAAATAAACTGACTGAAAAACCATTATATGCTTTCCTCATGAAGCAAGATCAGAAAAAGATGAAATGTCACCCTGAATACTGGATTTCAAAAGAAAGGCTACAAAGTTGAAACACTCCTGTTTGTTGGGGATTTGCAGAAATGCTGTGGAATCCTGTGGAAATAGTGCACAGCTGAAGTGAAAGCACTGCTTTCAGCCAGATGGGACTAAATAGAACTGTTTATCAGCTGCCTCCACCTAATTAAAGCCCACAGCATGAAATGCAGCATCCACTGCCAGTGTATCTGCTGCTCCTATTTAAATGTCAGGAGGAAATGGAAGCTGGAGTGAGGCAGCAGGGTACAGGGGCAGGAGTAGGTGAGTGTGAGGAGCAGATGTGCCAAGGAGAAGGTGTTTATGAAATGATTAAAGCAGGCTGTGACTAGGGCAGCCCACACTGGGCACAGCAGCAGCTGGCACAGGGAACAGCTTGTTTTTCTCAGTTCTGCTCATGTGGCAGCACTCCTGGCTTCACCTGTCCAGCAGGCCTCAGCAGCTTCTTCAAGGAAAAGAAAAAGAAAAGGAGTCTTTCACAGGGAAGGAAAGAAAGGTCACCAAATATGAAGTAATAAGATTAATTTTAAAAGGCCTGTGCATTATATTATTTGTTGGGTCAGTGGTGATACACTGGTCAAACTTCCTTTCAAGAAGGTGACACAATAACTGTTAGCAGATGACAGCCTGTCGTGCACAATACTGTGAATCAAAAAATGGGATTATTTTTATTATTTCCATTTCTACTGTAGCCCTTGGCCTTACTTCCCTTACAGTTGTCGTATTTTGTGAGTACCACGTTGGAATGTTACTGTACCTATCAAATGTCATCACTATTTTGGTTTCCACTTGCTCTTTAGATCAGTTGATGCTTGGCATAACACAGAACATCCGGACTTGGAAGAGACCCACAAGGATCACTGAGTCCAATTCCAAGTATCCATGCTGTAATTTATCGCTAAAAAAACCCACACATCACAAACCCTAAATGGACAAACACCTTCCCATTTCCTATTTTCAATATATTCTTTAGTTTTTGGGTTGCAGTTTTTTTAGTATAGATTTCTGAGAAGAGAGACCTCCATTTTTGTTAGAACCTAAAGTCCAATTGCAAACCTATATACTGACTTCCTTCACCTCCCTGCTCCATCTAATTTCATTTGGATGGCTGGTGTTCCAAAGCACTGAAATCAGGATTATGGCAACCACTGGGATTTGAAGAAGAATTCAAATATACTTACTTAAAATAAAAGAATATGCCAAGAGAAATCAGAAGTGATGCAATTGAAAGACCGTGTCCAATGATGGCTAAGTAATACAAGTTCAGAGCAGTCTGCAACACAAAAACAAAGCCAAGTGATTCAGACAGAGCTACTGCTGATAAAGCACATATTTACACATCTCTTCTTGCAGTTAAAAACCCCAAAAACCATTGCAGGTAATGATGGAACAAGCCCACAATCCTGCCAAAAACCATCCTACTAAAACCTCTCTCTGTAGGGAGCAGAGCAGATTAACTGAAGTAATCCCTAAAATTTATCTCTTACCAGTTAAAACACCAAGTTTCCAATGTACAGTCAGTGCTATGGGTTTTTTTCTGAGTATTTATATAAATCTGGCTATTTAAGTTCCTGTAATGGGTGCATTTCTGTCTGAGGCTTGATTCCTCTCTTAACACAACTCCTAAGTAAAGCACGTGCTTCCTGTATGAATTTCTGTACTTTTTTTTCCCCACAGATTTTCTCTCAGCATTTAAAGATACTTCCTTCAAAGTGAGCTATGATTATGGTACTGGAAATTCAGTTTTTATTGAGCATTTCAGGAAGAGCATGAAAAAAATTAACAATGACTCAAAAATAGTGAAGACTATTATGTTAAATAGTCATAATTATGTTTCAATATTATGTTAAATAAGCCTACTGCCAATTATGGAATTATGAAAATCCAATTATGGAATAATGAGAATCTGGGTAGATAGAAAAGGTAAAAAAAGGAACTGGTGATATAATATTTGGAATATATCCATGTTATCATTAATTCTTGTAGCTAATATATTAATTACCTAATTAGTTTTATAAGAAAGTAACAAACCTTTGAGTCACAGAATCTGTCTTGTAAAAAAGCCTTGCTGTGTTAAATGTAAGGTTATTATCTGGCACATAAGGAAATGAAGATTGTCAGGTTGAACCTTATTCTCTCACAATAAAGCACAACTATTTGGCCTCCATAGGGAGATCCAGTGCACACCTCCAAATGCTCACAAACTGCAAACTCTGTGTATCCCCTGAACTTCTCATTCCAAGTTAGGACAGAGCAATTGCAGCTTGCTATATATACTGACTTTTGAGAGAATATAAAAAGATAACAGGTAAAGCTTTAAGTAGGTTGTAAGATGACATGAGGGCAACTCTTGATGTGTGCTAGAAATTTTTAAATTATTAATATTTTTTAAATTATTTAATTAAAAAAGCCAAACAGCCATGCAATAGCCATAAGTGGAACTTGCTGTGAAATTTGGAAAGTGAAAGATTTGTGAGTGAGAAAAATCAAATGCTAAAATTTGAGATGTAAAAATGACAACAGCCATTCTATGACAGGTCCCTATCCCTCATTCAGTGACCAATGTGGGCAGAGGTGCACTGTAAGGATTGAGAGATTGCCCCACAATTTAGAACAGACACCAAAGTGCGGTCCTGCAGGAAGCAGGGCTCAGGGCAGTGACAATGAGAATTAGCAATGCACAACAGCACAGTTCCTGTGCAGTCTCACCCAGCTTGCAAGCACAGTGAGGAGATGCTGCTGAGCATGACAACACACCTGCAGCAAGCAGCAAGCCCTTCTTTGGAGCTCTTGTTCCATACAGGGGCTTCAGATTTGTGAGAATTGAAATATACTGGCAAAACAGCCTGAGGGAAACTACCTCATTATTCATAAACAGGGATCATCATAGATCTGCTCCTTTCTGAATAATATCCTCCATTCCCAGCCAGATATTAGCAAGGATCAATTAATTATGGCAATTCTGCTGATAGAATCAAACTGCCATTAGCAAAATCAAAGTCTCATGATTTGAGAAAAAGCAATAATAAAGTGCCTCATCATCTGTAAGCATCTTTTGCCCAATATATATTTTTAGGTAAGTACCCTAAGGCATTCAACAGCAATGGTGCAGGCAGATAGAAACTCTATTACAGGTCAGATTTCTGGGCACAATCTGCTGCTACTGAGCCCTTAAGATGAGGTCCAAATTAATTCACAGCCTGTCCTGGTCTGTGGTTTGTATTCCTGGTTCTTGGGAATTTACAGCTTCAATTTATTGCTTCTTCCCATGACTGAATGCTTCATAAACATAAGGAATATTAGTAGACATAGAGTTGGGAAATGGGGAAAAATATGCAATTTTTCCCAATGTATCCTTACATATCACAAAGTAACTCTAAGAGGTCATTTAGAGATTTTGGTTTTTTAAAATCTTTTAATGGATGGGCATGTTCAAGGTCAACTGAAGTCTATAAAAATAACACCTATAGATAGACCCACACAAGTACAGAGCCTACTTTTGATATACAGAAAACTGCTCAAAGCATTGTTGCATCAACTCTGCTGCCTTTTGAGTTTGGAAACTTGAAAATATTCTCAGTTCAGTTTCTTGACATGGGTACCATGCACACATTTCCTCTCCTACCTTCACTTTTTCATGTGTATAGATGTTGCACTGGGTGTAGTTTGTCCATGTCCTGTTGCTTTCTGGGTGTCTAAACCAATTCCCATTTGGATCACAGATCTTCGTAACTTTTTCTGCAATCAAAGGTGATAGAATGAAAAACAAAAGAAGAAAAGTGAAAGAAAAACACAACAGTCAGCACTGAAATTCTCTTTCCTGATGCCAAGTATTTAATAAAGATTGGCAAACAAATGACAGCTTTATTAATATGACTAGAGAGACTTTGCTTGTTACTATGAATTCTGAGAAACTTGAGGCCGTTGCTTTTGCTTGGCAAGGGCAACTGATGATGTGATTTTCCTTAAGAAAACAAATAGATTTTCCCTCTCCAATCCACTAAGTATCAAAATACATTGAACTAACTGTTAGAGAACTACCAGATGAAGTGACAAGAATATTTAAATGGCTTGCTTAACATCCAAGATGGAAACTGAAGCCTAACATCCTACCACAATAAATTAGGCAGGAAAACATAAAGAGCAAAACTGCTCAAGAACCAAACTGGAAAACTGATGGAAACACGATGATTTCTATCATCAAACAGAGGCATGAAAAGACCCTGGGAAATACAAAGAAATCTATGACATCTTCCACATGTTCACAAAGCTTAGCCCACAGAAACAGGAACTGATTCAAAGTGGGAGAATCTTTGTCAACTTCAACTGTGAAACTGAGGTAAAGGACCAAGTCATATTTCTGCCTGTCTGTCAGAAAAGCTCATCTCTAAGAGGAAAAAAGTGTGATCCAACTTCAATTCCTACTCCCTAAACTACAGAATCCCTCAAGGACACAGTTCAGAAAAGAAAATAAGTAACTTCTCAGTTTTCTATGTGATAAAACGCAAATGCAAATAATGGGTCTTGAGTTTCTGAAATCCTGCAGCATTAATGACTTGAGTGAGGCAAACAGGAGACACCAAGCCCCCAGACTCTCATTTCAGTGAGAACTACATTGATGCAGAAATCAATGCATTCATACCTGATGGGTTGAAATCCTGAAAATAGTCAGGACAACGCTGCACAGAGACAGTTCCAGCAGCAACATCACTCCAGCACAACCAGCCATCCCAGGTCCTGTTGCAGTAAGGACCTGCAAACAGATAGAGAACTGTGAATAAAATTACTCTTGCTTCAGAATAATCTTTCAAAGGTAAGGTGTGGGACTGGGTAAGGTAGGTTTGCGGCAATGGGGGGAAAAACTGAAAGATTTAGCAGTGGTTGATTAAAACTTCACCTAACAGAGATAGTTCCTTAGACATATATTTCTTTGAACACATTTTAGATCTTTTCTTACTCACCTTGAAATGGCCTACATCTACAATTTACAAACTACAAATCTAGAACATGGTGGGCAAAAACCCCTGAATCGATTCATACTCAATAATGTACCTTAGCAAAGAGCCTCCCTCTTTCAAAGATGGTTCTACTGAATTTATTTCTATTGTGGATGCATACCAGGACTGTACATATGTTTGCTTGTTCGTAGAAACACAGAGGCATCCCAGAAGCCATGAGAAAGCCTGGCTGGGAGGCAGCCACAGCTGCTCTGCCTCAGGCTGGGCTGAGCCTGCAGCAGTCACTGTGGACAAACACTTGCCTAAGTGCCCCAGGAACAGGGAATCCAGTGTCCCTCAAGAGCCTGTCCCAATGTCTCATTGCTCACACACATTTCAACATCTAAAATAAATCTCCCTTCAGAATGAGCTGGAGTTTTATAAACAGCTTCTCTCCCAGAAGGCACACAGGATGACTGTGTGCCTCTCTACACATTTCAAGATGTTTTCATTATCTCGCTTCAGTTTTCTTTTAAAGACTTGTCCTGGGGTGACTTTTGCATCCCCAATTGTCTGTTCTGTTTATGCTGTATGTTAAGTCCTGTACCTTGAAGACTCAGTAACCCCTGATAAGTATCAGAATTAACCTGTTAATTAACCAATACAGCCTGGCCCCTGAGGAGTGACAGCTCCACCCAACAAGGATGAGTGAGAGAAAAGAGGGGAGAGCTGGGAAGGGGAGCAGCAGCATGGAGGTGCAACCTTGAGGAGCAGAAAGCAGAGACTCCTGAAGCAGGAGCCTGGAGAGAGAATCCCTGCAGTGAGAGTGGTTCTGGGAGCAAAGGGGACACAGGAGGTGCACGGAGTTGGTTTTGTTCACAGCCTGCACAGGCAGCAGCACACAGACCTGCTTTGCTCTGAGTTACTCTGAGCTGGCTGAGGCACAGAAGCTCTCTGGGCTGTTTTGNCTTGTGGGCACTCTGTTTGTTAAACAAATAAATAAAATTTTTCCCACTTTTCTCCAAGGAAGTTCTCTTTCCAAACCGGTCATGGGGAGAGGCTGTTTGGGTTTGCTTCCAGAGGGATCCCATGCAGGGCTTCTCTCACAAATTTGTCCTAAACCAGGACAAGACTTAATAATGTTTCTATCTCAAGGACTGCAGTTCTCAAATGTCCTGTAATTGCTCCTCATCTGAAGATCTTCCAGTTTGTGCAGATCCTCCTGAAGCCGTGAGGCCCCCTTAGGCTGTGGGCACAAGCTTACACTGCCATATTGGCATCCATATCTGACCTCCAGGCACTCAGTTCCTCCTAAGAATCAGTTCAGAGGAGAAAATCTCTCTAAAAGCAGTCACCTTTCCTTGCCTTAAAAGCCACTCAGTATTTCCAGAAGCTACCAAGTGAATACAGCACCAGGTGGAGTCGCTGAGGTCAGCTGAGTGACTTATCAAGAAAAGCAATAATGACACCAGCATAACCCTCAGAGCAGGAAAACTGTGTGGATTAAGATACTTACAGTTTTTAAAGGCAGATGTGACCAGGCAGACAGAGGTATAGTAAGAGCATAAAATGAAATAAGGTGGGAAGATTAATTAGTCATGATTTTTTAATATAGATATCTATTTAAATTAACACTTTCTTATTTCATCAGAAAGAAACAGCTTTGTGTTATATCAGAAGTGGTGCTGTGGGCAGATAGCATAACGTATTACTTCATGCATCCCAAAGTGATGCTTATAAGAAATTGGGAAAATACTGTTACAACCTGTTAAATAATTGCTAGCAAAATACCAAATTAATATAACTAAAGGACCCTGAATTACTGTAGTAATACCTGTTGACCACTTGCATTAGTCAAACCTCATGAGAAAACAACCTCTACCTTCTTTCTTGTGGATAGGGTCTTGCATAATCTTCTGGTAGCACTCATACTGTGCTGTCATGATTTTATTCCGTGTAACGCTCAGCTGGACAAAGTCCATGGTGGTGTTTTGATGTCCCTCAGCTGGGGTGGCACTGGCAAAGAACTAAGAGGAAAAACACTTCTTTTAGCAAACCACTACAAGCTCCAACACACCAACATCAATCTTTTAAAATACTGTCCTTTAAATATTATTTTACTGAAAGGGAGTGATCTTCAAATCTTATTGCTGACAATATGATTTTATGTTTTTCTGGGTAGTTTAGTAATTCTTACTACTGAATCTTGATAAATGCCTCCTGAATGAGCATGGGGTAGAACAACTGACAAGATTTGTAAATAACAGTGGCAACGTGCATAGAAAGCACTGACACAGTCAGAAGCATATGAACAGCTTCTGTAAAACCCAGTGAAATATATCAAAGTTCAGTCTAAAAGACATTTCAGTCAGGCCCAAAATGATCCTTTACAAAAAAAGACCTTCCATACATTTTATGCACTGAAGCATTTAGCTTGTCCAGAGCTATTTGGTTTCTCTGTAGTCTGGTGAACCATAAAGTCAACCCTCAGAATAGGGAATGTTATTCAAAAGACCAGACAACTGCTTTGATAGCTATTAAAATTAAAAAAAAATCCTAGGAAAGTTGATCTTGACCAAAACCTGAACCTTTTAAGTGCATTTTAATAGTAATTAAATATTTTATGGGAAGCTACTAGGCTTCACAGAAGAACAAAGCAGCAGATTGCAGTACTGTACCACGGTTGCACAAGGGATGACATTAAAATTTCTGAGGCTGTTTCTGAATCTCAGTTAGTTGTCTCCTCCCTTTCTTGTGATCTGCAGGGTTCTGCCTCTCTGTCACTTGTCCACTGCTACTGTTCTGAGCCAGCAGAGAACATGCTGGATTCAGCAGAGATAGAAACTATTTCTGTTCCTTTGCCAAAGGACTTTAATGGATAACAGCAGGTAGATAAAAATCCTGTTGTGCAGAAGCTACATTTGAATACAAGATTAGCTCCTCCTGAGCTTCCATATTAATAATTTCTGTGGTACTCTGTACAGGGTTGTTAAAACTGAAAGTGATTTTAAAAATTCATAAGACTCACCATAGTAACCAATAAGAAGAAGAGCAAAAGCGTGATCCAGATTTTTGTCATTTTTATACCTGGTGCAATCAATCTTATGTTGTAGCTGAATGAACTCAAACTGCAACAAAAAAAAAAAGAAAGAAATTTAGCAATTAATGAAAGCCAAAACTGTTAAAAGACTTTCATGTTTTATTTCTGAACTAAAACAAATTGATAGGAATGCTCTCCATTTCTATTCACGCAGAGTGATGCCATGTGAAATACACAGGGATGCACAATATGGTGCCAAAGCACTGGACTTGGACTTGATTCCTGAAGTAAAAAAAATCACCCAAAGCATAAAATATACACAATTATTTATGAAGCATGTAGACAATCTATCTAATGTAACCCTGCTGTGACAACTGCCTCAAAAGGGAAGAAGAAATGTGTTGTTAAATCAGCTGTGCCTGTTTAACCCAGAAGGAAGCTGTATCCATAATCTCCCTTCTATTTTGACCAGTGGCATACAATCCTGGAACACTGATTGCTGCAGAATGCACAGGTGAGGCTCTGAAATTCAAATCTGAAAACACTTAGAGGAAGACCAATTAGCACACATGAAATATATCCTTGGTTTGAGCTACTAATTCCCTGGAAAATCCACATGATAGGAACTAAAATGAATAGATAACTTTAAAGACCCTGATCTATTAACTAAAGAAAAATCTAAATATCTTTGTGCAGTGACTAAGGCTTGACTAAAACCAGACATCTAAGATATATCTAAATTACCAGAAGGGCAATTTCAGCTCAGTTCTGCAGGACACTGGGGACAAGTGTGGTTAATTGAAACCTATCACATGTTTCATTCATTTACAGATGTGTCTGTTTTCCTAGGGGAAAAAAAACCCTGACCTTCTAAGGAAATTGGAATTAATAACTTTCTGTAAAGTCAGTCACTAACATTTTCTCTCCCAAGTATGACAAAGCACATCTGTGCAGGGTTAAAATCCACAAATGATGTGCACAGGACAAGCAAAGAGATGAACCAAGTAGAAAATAGCAGCTGTAATTTAGTGTATATTTTTCTAAACATGTATACAAGAGCTGAAAAATAATTTTCTCAATAACAGTTCCAAAAATCCTTATGCTAACAAAATGTTAGATGAAAAATTTAAACTGCATGTTTTTATAGTGCTCTCACTTTGCCTTGCTTATTTTAATTTATCTAAAAGATACAACATCATATAAACAAAAGCAGAAATTACCTGCTTTGATTCAGAGTCCAAGTTTATTTCTGTTTCACAATATCAAAAGTCATACCTTAGCTCAGTTCCTTTAATGATCCAAGTCTTTTCAAACTGAGTGGTTTTGTAGACATTTCCTATCCACTGCTCCAGTATCTGCTGCTAAATTATTAAGTCTTCCCAGGAGATAAAATGCCAAGTCAAGCCTTTAATGCACTCTATGCTTTCTACCCATTTCTCTCAGTTGCTAGCATATATAGAGAAAAAAAAAAAAACCCAACCACCATCTTTTCTAAACATCACTACTTATGGACTTCATTACAAAACTCAGGATGAAGGCCATTCAGATGCCCATTTGGACTGCAGGGAAGCATTTCTTGCATCACTACATGGATTCATTCACTCAAGGTTTATTCCAGTTAGTCTGGACAAGGCCTTTCCAAGGAAAATTAAGAACTTGCTTAGGGATGGACAGCAATATATTCCACTGACTGGGGCAGCAAGCCAGTACTGTTAAGAAAATCAGGCTGCTTTTATTAACCATCTGCTCCTATGAGATACAAACCAAAGCTAACTCTCTGAAAGTTCTAATGACTCCAAGCTGGGAGTCATTAGGCACACAAGAAATTAATAGTGAAATGAGATCATTCTTAGGTTTCCTTAATTAGTGATGCTTTACAAGTTGTTCTGCTATTGTGAATCTGACAAATCCACCATGAGGCAGAGAAAAGAACTGTATTGGATTGAGATTGAGTGCTTTGAATGAATCCCTTGACTCCACTCTGTGACAGTGGGAATCTGCACAAAAGTCAGTAGGGCAGGGATTTACATTTGCATGGCAGGTATTGACTGAAACTGAGGCGGTGCAGACAACACCACAGCTACTGGCAGTCCTCTGGCTGAAGTATTTTCCCACTAAAAGGGAACATCAGTGAGAAAAGAATGGGGAATTGTAACAGTAAATCAGATCTTCAAGATCTTTGAAATGTCATTTTTACTTCTGGTGCATATTTGTGCATTTAGTAAAGAGTGAGATAACTTAAACAAAACACCAACAAAAAAGGTGCTGCCACTAACAATACACCCAATGCCTATGTTGTGTCACTGATAGCAGTGACACCTACGGAGGAATGAGGAATTAAAAAGGAACTGCAAGCTGGACTTAGCTAAAATAGTCACTGGTATAGCTTTAGCAGATGTTCCCATTTCTCTTCCTCCTGCTTTCTCCACAGAGCCATCCTGCCTCATCAGCTGTTTCTACTTTTAACTTCTCCCCATCCTCCCAGGAATAAGTGGCACCCTTGCTGAGCTCCAGACACTTCCCATTTCAACCATACACTAAAAGGGTTAAAAAACCCCAGTCATTAAAAAGAAAAACAAAGAAACATTTTTTTTGAACTTGGAAACCGCATTTAGTACAGAACAAAAACCACAGGCAGCTTCCACCTGAAGCACTTCTCAAATCTGACTTCCAGTGGGAATGCAACTCTGTGGGAGTGGGACAGGAGGGAGAGCCTACTCACAGAACTGCAGGCCCATCCATAAATGCCCAAACATTTTTCCCTAAATGGTAATATTTGATTTGCCCAGAAGCAAACAAAACAACCATTCCCAGTTACAACAATGAGAAAGCCAGAGCTTGTGCAGTGTAAATTATATACCTTGCAGTGTTCTGTAACCTTCTAACACTGAGCTGAAACACCTTTGCATACAGATACATAACCTTCATCAGAAAATGGGGTCAGAATGGGTACTTTATTGACACTTTGTTACTTCTGGTTCTTTTTGGAGGGAAGTATACAACTTGAAGTACTTAAAACCTCAGACAACATTCGGTTGCTTCAGCCTGAGATAAAGGCAAAAAACAACAAGTTGGAAGATGCCCAATACTTTTCCAAGTGTCCCTAATTTGAATTGCTGTTCAAATTGCACTGCTGATAGAAACCTCTCCCAAACCAAACCAGCAGCCTCAAGTGGAATTAGAGATAGAGCCTCCATTTGCATCTTCACTCCCATAAACTTTCTGGGAAACCCTTCTCTGACTGAAAGGGCTTTCCAAGAGGGCAGCACCAGCCAAACAATAACACACAGCAGATTCACTGAGTCCTGCACACAAACTGCAAAATCTCCACACTTATATTAGAGAACAATGCAAGGCAGTTTGGAAATCNTTCTGAGGGAATCACTTCTGCCAGGATTTAAACAAACTGCTCAGTGGTATCCCAGAGTAAACAGCTCACAGATGTTGGTGTGGGAATTACTCCATCCTCCTAGTAATTATGGAGCTTGAAAGTAAAGGTAAATAAAATAATGCCACACAAACATTTTCTCTCTACTTTTCTTTCCAGGAGTTTCTCCTAGGTAGAAGTAGTGGCACAACGGCATTTACTGTCTTCCTGAGGATTAAAAGAAATAAAGAAACACAGTGGCACATCTCAATTTATCCCTGGGTTATTCTACAGCACCTTCCTTGTGCAGGTGGTAGTTCAGCTCAGTAAGAGAAAGTCCTTGCTGTTTAACCCCTGGGCCATGTGCTGTGCTGGTCTCATGGTTCAGGTCTGTGCAAGCAGGAAATTAGGACTGGCTCACTAAGATATTTCACATCTTGCATTCTCCTTATTAGCCCACTTTTTGCCTTTGTTTTTGCATCGCTCTGACTGCGTGTCAGAAGCCTCAGAGATTGCAGAACCATCTGCATATGAGATTACACAGATTAAATTACTCCTGGGTGCTTCTTCCCATGAATAGCTTTTGGCAACCATTCAGATAAGTTTTGTCACCTGCACCCAACAGAAATTACTAGCAGTAATTGGCAACGCTAGTGGCCAGTTCCAGTAACACCTAAAGTTATAAGAACCTGTGACAGAGTGATAGTGGTGGTAGTGTTCCTCTATTTTAACACTTTTTTTGATCAGTTCACAGGTATGGATGGCATTGCAAGTTATTCTGAAGAGGTCCAGATAAAATCCAAACCAACCAAAAAAACTGAGCAGAAGATGCCACCACAACACAGCTCTCCAAGTAAGATTTTGGAGGAGGGAATGTCTACAAGGTCCTTCCCCTGGCATATTTTGCAATTTCTGCCCTTGATCAACATTGCTGTTCTCCACACAGCAGACTGCAGAGCAAGTTTTTTGTGGTTTTGTCCGTCACACCAATTTTGGCTCTTGCAAACAGGATTTCCACTGATAAAAACGGTAAGAGTATTTCCTCCTTGATTTTACATTGAAAAGTCTTCTCTTGGCCTTTGTGCTTTCCATGCTTTCCCTATAAATTATGAAGGCCCTGCCCCTCCTTGTCCAATATGATGAACTTGCTACTGACTTCAGGACACACAAATCCAGCAGGATGCAGATCATGCAATGCCATGTGGAAGAATGGCAAGGACTCAGTGAGGGCTATAGTTACAAGTCAGCAGGATACATAACCTGCCAAAGAAATGCAGCATAGGAATTTTAAAAATATTGAAGCAAAGTAAAGTTATTTGTCTCTCCTGAGGGCCTACTTGTTAAAGGAAGGCAACAGATTCTGGCAAAATAAAATCTTTATCAAGACTGCTGGGGCTTTACTCTCAAGAGATGCAACTTTGATTTCCAACAGTTTGTAGTTCTTAATGCCTGGAGTTTCCAGTGAGTGCTATTTGACTACTATTGTGTAAGCACATTGTTATGCTTATTTTATAAGCTTAACCCTTCTCACCCCATAGCCCTAACCCAGCTGTATCTTGCTGCCTAAAATCCATCAGCATAGCGACATATGCTGCCAGGCATAACTCACCACGTCCAGTTCAAAGTTCTGTAAGCCACTGCACTGAAATTCCAGAGCAATCACTCAAGCACAAAGCAACTTGGAAGGGAGTTGAACCAAGTTATCTGTGAAAATCCACTATCAAACATCCTAGAAACAACTATTAACAGAAAGGAAGATGATGACAGGCCATTGAATGATTAAATTCTAATAGCTGATGGACCAAGGTGATTTCATTTTGGTACTTCCCTTTTAATTTTTTTTTTAAACTTTATTATATTCCTGTTACAGTAATTTTAAAAATGGGTTGAAATATATCCAGAAAACTTCCCTGAAATTTTACTTCTTCCTAAACAAGTGCTAGGATGTGGCAAGGATGTTCAAATTAACATGCTATTTTAAATGAAAGGGAATAGCTCATGATAGTCATTCTTTTCCATGGACTTCATGCTATTAACAAGTTGGAGAGCTCCCACAGTGTTACTAGGTATTTAAGTGTAGTTGCCTAGATACATTTATATGTGCATGATACTCTTAGCCATAGGATTTAATTTTAGGTAGTCCTGCCAGGAGCAGAGAGATGCGCTCAATGAGCCTCATGGTCCCTTTCAACTTCAGAAATCCTACGATATATGTGAAAAATACAGTATAGTCCTCCAAAGAAAATGTCTCCACCTTCAAGCAAAAATATTTCTGTTTTGAATTAAAGCAAAGACAGTATGAATTCAAGAATTCACCCAACAGACCTTAAGAGTCATGTAATGCCCCTTGTTGAGATGCTGAAGTGGAATTTTTCCCCAGCCACTGCTGTTTAAAAGCTGCAGAGTGCACTGCTGCCCTGTGTGCCCCTTCCAGGCAGGGTTTTTTATATGAATGCCTCTGTTTGATGCTGTTTACCCAGTAATGGCCCAAAAGGGATCCAAAGGTTTCTTTGTGAAAATGTTTACGACATGAAGTCATTTTCTCAACTGGCTGGGTTTTAAAAGTTTTTTGTTATTTCTTCATTGACACATGCTAATTTTACAAGAACAGTATTTCCACAGTTCAAAGACTTTTCTCAAGGTCAGAACAAGGCAATGGGAAAATGGGTTAAGCAAAATGTACCAGGACTTTTGTTTTTTTCAGAGCTTACCACTCAGGCTTTTTCTCATTGGCCCCAGCCCAGTTTGGCAGCTGAGCACATCCTATGAAACTTACTGGCTTCACACCAGTTTCCTTAGGTTCACATTTAGAAGTGTGAATATTTACGCACAAATACGTTCTCATTCGGTTATAAATAAAGCGATAAAGTTTCAAAATACGATTTTTAAACGAAATTGTTGATTTTCAGGTGGCCCATGGCACGGCAGCGGCTCAGAGCAGGATGGGGAGGGAGCAGGTGGCCAGGAAAGGGAACTGCTTTTGCCAGGATAAACAAAGTGCTGGTGCAGCCACCGCATCAGAACCGGTGTCCCAATTTCGGGTTCACCTTTGGTCAACGACTTGACCAGAACTGATGAACAAAGTGTAGAGATGAATCTCCATGGAAATGTCAGAAGCACTACAGACTTCTGATTTTGTGTTGCATTTTTTTTTTTTTAACTTAAAAAGCACCCCAAACAACAACTACCAAACAAAACCCCAACATGCAGTACAGAGAACTAAAGAATCCCCAAGGCAGCTTTCGCTGCCTAAGGATGAAATTTCAGATGGAAAGTTCATGCCAAATATTAACACTTTCTCTCATGAGATATTTCTGATGCGTTTACTAGTCCAAAAAACTTCAGGTAAATTTAAGGCAGCTGTAGAAAAATTCAGCTTGGTATATTTATTAAAACAAAATAAACCACCAGCTACTTCAAAGCCTTTACCAGGTCAACCTAAGTCACCACAGTTCAGAACATTTCCTCTTAAATTTAAAATTTCACATGCCAGAAGTCAAAAGTGCAAGCTCTGGAATATTTCACCCTTTCAATATTAGACAATTCACATTATACTGTACTAAATTATCAAAACTACTAATCCATCCTGTAGAAAAGCCAAGAACAAGCAGCAGCCAAAACCAACCTTTTGAATTCTGGCAGTCTGCAGCTTGTCTCCTTTACTTTAATTAGCTACAGATATTCCCCATCTTTCCTGTGTTTTTGCATTTGCAGCATTACTAAAATGGCCCTAAACAGCAAAGGGTTTGAGCTGGGCTCACACAGGGCACACTGGCTGTGAAGGAGACTCAAGAAAGCTAAACCAGAGGTGGCTAATCTCAACAGAATGGAAGGAAATTACCTTCTGTATCTTTTTCAAGTCTATATCTGCACCTGTGGAGGCACACACAGACACAGGGCCTGTGCTCACAACAGGGGAGGAGGGCAAAGGCTCAGGAATGACCTCTAATGGAAGAAAATCATGGATGCACACACTCGAAGGGCAGACCAAGAGCATAACAACATCAAAGCTTTTCTCTTTACATTTATAACCAGAGCCTTCCTTTTTTATCATATATACAGGGAGATATCTCTTTGTCCTCACAGATTAGCTGCAGAAATCATCTTAAGGCAGCCATAAAGTAGGCAGTGATAGAAGGTTTTCCCATTCTCTGCCCATGTTTCCTTCAGAGGATATGTACCAAGATATTGCTAAAGCCAATGGCATTTTGTATTAACATTATTTTCTGTTAATCTGAGTTAACATTAGTTTTCAAAATTGAGGAAAGTATTACCCGTGGTTGTTTCTAAGTCTTCTAAATGGGAATTACCTTCAGCTCCATCCACACCCTGCCACACCCACAGGAACATGGACATAAGCAAAACTTTGACGGGGTGGAAACATCCAGGAGAAGGAAACACGTTGCTAGAGATGCTGTCAGGTTAAAAGTCAATTACAGGATCAAAGCAATTAACTAACCAGCTGAACAAAATGAGATCCTTGGAACAGAGGCAAACTGCTACCCAGTGGCTGCAGTAACCTCTCTCAGTGTTTGCCCAATGCACTCCTCATTCTGATCTGGACACAGAGAGCAAAAATTAACTGGCACCAGTATAAACTTGAGAGTCTCAACTTGCTTTGTTACATACAATCCCTCAAAGGGCACTTATGACTGTTTAGACAGCCAACGTCATTTTCAACCACCTAGAACATATTTGAATTTTGATCTTTATGAGCTATCATTGTCAATGTGCACTTACTTTTAAAAGAGTAATTTCTTTTTTACCTGAGCTCAGTCTTTTACTCTGAGTAAGAGTATCTAAGTAGAACTCTTTAGCACAAACTGAAAAAATACATTTCTATATATTTTCTAAAATACCACTTAGGCAAAGTTTCTTCCACCTGAAATTGTATATAATCCTTACCTGAAAGTAAGAAGCAAAACCTTTTCTAATTTTCAAATTTGCCCAGCAATTGCATCCTGCAGTCTTGATTCACATTTTGGAATACTAGAGAGTAACAATGCTGAAAAGTGGACAGGTACCAGTCTAGCTGGCCTTATACTTCAGCTGACACCCCGTTACACTTCCACGCTGTTAAGAGAATTGATTCTGTGCCACTGAAAAGAATCTGCTGCTGTGGAAGACGTGAAGATTTGAAACAGCAGGAGCAGTGGGAGGGGGAGCTGACAATTTGGCTGGCAGGCAGTGTGGAAGGCACACACGGGGCGAGGGTCTGCAGCCCTGCTGCCATCCCCGCAATTCTGCGCGCTTCCCGCACATCCCGGCTGCTCCAGGGGCTGCGGGATGAAACCGGCACTGGAGTCACACAGACCCCTGCTCTCTGCGGGGCACAGCTCCTACACACACTGCCAGCTGCAGTCTGTAGGAAGCACTGTGAATGTTTCCATGAATTCAGTCGAAGATCATATGCTCAGGGTGTGGCCGTGGGAAAGACCAGTGTATCTTACACACAGTCCCCAAAGTCCAATTAGCGTTCCTTTAATTGCAAACAGACTTTTCCATATCCTTTTGCAGTATTCCGCCCTCTCTTACCTGAATGAAAACCAAAATAAAATACTGTGGACATTAAAATATTACATAAGCCGGACACAAAAATCTCTGCCTTGATAAACGGGAGTCTAACTTGCACAAGATACTTAATGAAGATGAAACATTACACACCAAATGTAACAAAACATTACTGTAACTACAGCAAAGTCCATGAAGCACAGCTATTCTGGTCCTGAACTGCATACAAATTTTATTTGCGCATAACGTATATATTTAAGCACATTTTCTCCCCTCCAGATTGCAATATTAACAATAATATAAAGGCAGGAAATGTAATGGAAAATCTCAGTTTAAAGCTCATCAAAATTACAAGCAAATGAAAATTTCCACTGCAAGCATGGAAAATAGTATATGGCTTTAATATAGGTGCCCATATTTTCTGCATACTCACATCCTACATTTATTTTCCTTGAGAAAAATTATCCTCACAGAAGTCTCAGACTGATTTCACACTCGAGAAAAAAAGTCATTGGCAGAAACAAAATGCATGGAATTTGATGGGAAGCTCTTAAAAGGATGTCTACCCAAATTAATTTTAAAAAGAATCATTTGCATTTGTATAGAGCAGATCCTGCCATTGCTCAGTCAGTGTCTCAGATACCAGTGCAGAACTCAGAGGCATTACTTTGGCTTTGATACCCAGCTTGGACATCAAGCTTGCAGGCATTGCTTCCCTCAGACTGAGGTACCAAAACTCACTAAGAAATGCACTTGGCAAGCATTTTTATTTTTTTTTCCCATATTCTTTTACATAATAAGACACCTCAAAAGGCTCACCCATTTCATGCACCTGCAGAGATTCTGGAATTGCACCCCAAAACTGTGACCCACTCAAAGCTGTATTTGTGTATCCTGTTCCACAGAGCATGTGAAAATTCAAATTCATCTTGCTGAGAAATTTTGTTCACAGCTGCTTGCTTGGCAGAGATTTGGTTGGGGAGGGAAGGGAGGGAGGAGGGAGAGACAATTTTCCAAGCAATGGGGAAAAACAGTTCTGAACTTTCATCATCAATGGCCTTGACACTGTTGGAGCCAGCGGAAACAACATCACCCAAGTGACTCCATGCAAAGGGAACCATTCAGACACCAAAAAAACCACTCCTGCATTTATTTCTATCGTGGTAGCTTATGCCAAGCTTCCTTTGGTGAAATCCAGATTTCTCCGGCATTGGCTTCCTCCTGCTGTTGATAGAGCAGGATATTTGCTGAAACAAGCAGGTAATGAATGAGATATTCTGAATTAATCAGCATATATGCTGGAGAGAGAATTCTCTTCTGAAGCTCTAAGAACAACTGGCTGTTTTTTCCAAAGGAGCTATACTAAGGCAGCAAACACAGGATTTCTGTACTAAATTCTGCCTTGGATGCAAGCCTTGCTGGCAGGTGAATTCCACAACAGGTATGTGTCTTACTGACCCTGTCAGTGATCTTAGGGAAGCAAAAATGCCTGGCAATTGATACAGGCTTGCACCACCCAAAGAACAGGTAACAGTCATTGCCATAACTCCTCCAGGATTCCAAAAGAAATACAGATGTGCAGGAATAAAGCCTGGTTGGTTTCCTCCCCAACCAGTAAATATATTTCCCTTTCTCAAGAGAGCATTAGAAAACAAGCACTGCACAAGTCTATTTTATTACTGCTCAGTGATGAGTACAGTGCACAGAAATCACACAATCATTTTCATTCTTGCCGTTCCCTTGTGATATCCCAAGCCTTCCCTGACTGTGCAGTGCTAAACACTTCCTATACATCATTCCAAAACTAGTGGCATCTTACTGATGGCTTTAGCTATTCCAGATATCATATCAATGTTTTATAGACCAAGAAGCAAAGCATTTTTAGCTTTGTCTAAGCCAAGCATGGAATGGATTAGATACAGACCCTGATCAACTTTACATGTATTTGGGCTTTCTACTCTAAAAGACATAATTTCCCAAATATTAATTCAGTAAGATGTTGAGCTATCAGAAAGCATCATTTGCAACCACCAGAGTAAGTAAATCCACCCTCATGCCATTGCCACCAGACAACTTCTATCTTTGAAGTCACTATTGATCCTCAGGCTGCTTCATCACAGCACTTTACAAAGCTCTGGAGAACAGAAAGAGACTTTCAATGAGTGTTTTTAAGGAACAGAGACCTTTAAATCTAAGTGGCCATCACCCAGAGACCTGAACTCTGAACCCCACTTGGCTGGTGATCTCTGAGGGTCAGACATGACAAGAAATATGACCCTAAAGTATCTGTTGGAAATCAGACTACCAAACTGATGGGAAGTTCAGTCTAATCCAAATGTGGGAGCCAAGTCAGCTACTGAAAATATATAATGCTACCAAAAGTATAATCATTACCCTGGGAAGAAAATGGTTTCAGTTCTAGCAAGAAAATCATTAAAAATAGCCCTTCAATGCAGTTTTTTTCTGTAAGGTCACAGAGAAGCACCAAAAAAGACTATCAAGGGAAGACAAGAGCAAGAAAAAAAACAAAAACAAAAACAACAACAACAACAAAAAAAACAACACAACAAAACAATACCCTGATTCTAAATCAGAGTTGAGAGTCAGCTGATATATTCAGTAAGGGCTATGTGGAAGAATTCTTAAGCCATGTGTGGCCCTTGCAGACATATCTATTGTGGGAGGTATTTTAACCAGCTTCATGTCTGACAGACAGTCTGTGGAATATAAATAAATTTCAGCTTCTTATACAGATGTAATTTTCCTTCTCTGTAGTAGTGAATACCAGTGAGAAAGTGCAGTGTTTAGCATCAGTCCACTTGGATTTACAGTTTTTTGAGGAGTGTAAAAAACTGACAGTTTTTGAAGGCCATAAGTAATAAAACCCTTATTGTGCTGTAGAAAAATAAAGAAAGGAATTTAAGTGATCTTCCCACCACCACTTTGCAGGTTGTGTCACAACTGAGGTTTAAATATCCATTCAGCAATTTACAATGGATTCATCATTCATTCCTATTGGGATTGTCATTAGAATGACTTCAAATAGAAAGCTAAATTCCTTGAGTTAGGAGAAAACCCAGAGAAATGAAAAGTCAGGAAAATATAAACCAATATTTCTGCTAATAAATTATCATTTATCATCTATACCAGTTTTTCACCTGGAGTTGCACTTACCTGTCTCTGAGATGGTCTCAGGACAAAAATCCCTTCATTTGGATATTAATCTCTCTCACTAGGGACACCTGAGTTTAAAGGCACATCTCCCACAAGGAATTCCCAGAGCTAAGTGTTACTCAAACGAGACAATCTACCTGAATATCCTCTTTGCTCCTAAGGAACATGAAGGAGACTCTTCCCATGCTGAGGAGGAACCACTAGCTAAGGTGACCTCCTGCCTCCAGCTCTCTCCCCTTCTAATCAATCTCTTGCTACCCATTTCAAGCACTCACCCCACAGACTGAACTGCCTTTAGCACCACAGTGGATGTCACTTTTGTCAGCCACACTGACTAATGACTTACACACCCTGCCCCAATAACTAGACTGGTACAGCTCCACATCATATCCTACAAGCAATTCCCAGCTGGAAACTGGAGATTATCCACTTGGTGTAATGTAACTGGAGTGGCCCATCCCACTAACAGCCCCCTGCAATAGACAGGCATGGATAAAGGTGACGGAGATGTCTGACTCAGGTAATTTGCTAATCAGTCACATTTGATTTTCCTGATTCCTTCATTACTCCCATAAACACCTAAGAGGAAATCTCTTCTACACATAATCACAAAGCAATCACAGCTCTTAAGCAAGCCATCCTGACAGAGGACAAGAATGTTACGAAAGGACAAGAACCATGAGAAAATTACTTGTCAGAGAATGTGAAAAAATACTACACTGTAAAATAGAATACAACTTACATTAAAATAGCATGTGTAATATGTTAGTGCTAGGTATCCATTTGACACCACAGCACATTCAAAATCCAGTACCTGAAAATTATCATTATTGAGGATCAATTAAAAAATCTGCAGACATAAGAGTAGAGCCCTCATTTAGATTTTGAAACACTCAAACTATAAGTGATTTTGAACAACTCTACGGTCCTTTACGTTGGGGAAATTTATTCACAGTCGTGAAAGACACCAAGGAATTCTCAAACCTCTGCACTCCAAACAAAACAAAGGAACTGAATGGGTGTTAACTTCAGAAGCTAACTTGAGCTTTTTAAGTACCGGCGCCATCAACTATTGCTCTCCAAAAAGTACCCCAGGGACACCCACAACACACACCGGTGCAGTGGAAATGGACCTGCCCAACTAATCAGGATCATCATCCCTTTTATTTTTAATTGACCTTTTACAATAGCAAAAGGTGAACAACACATACAAATAGTGCAGAAAGCACAAAACCATTAGAAATAAACCTCTGTTTCTCACTTTGCTTTCTCCAAAGTAGGGTAATCAGTCTCTAGTACAGTCTCCATTTACACCAGGGTTGCACTCAGCTGTAACTGCACACATCCTGCCAACGCTGCTCCTCACCTGTGTGGGCCAGGAGACAGGGCAAGACCAAAGGCCAAATTCCCTACCTCTCACAGAGCTCCCCGTGCCCCCTGAGATGCCCTGAGGGTGTAGGAGACACTTGGCAAACCTGGCCCCGATGGATCTGCTGTATCCTGATGGACTGGGCCAGGCATATTGGGCTTCCCAGGAAGCAGCAGGTGCCTGAGTGCTGGATCATCCCACCCCACCCCAAACATGGAACACTACAAACCCTTCCCCTTATATAATTAAATAATAATAATAATAATAAATAAATAGAACACAACCAGCCCCTCCAAACCAAACCCATACTAATAAAAGGAAACAAAATCAAAATTACAATCTGATGGAGAATAAAAATAACACATAGCATGTTTGGGTTCTGTTCAGTTTCACTGAAGTCACTGAATCATAACATGCCCAGAGCAGAATCAAACAACTCAGAAACAAAGGTCCAGAGAAAGGGGGGTGACACACTTGGCCACCTCCCAGGACTGCAAATAAAGGGCACGTTGCTAAGTACAACTGTAGAGAAACCTCAAGAAGAGCCAGGAGAGCACGATGAAAATCTCTGCTGAGATCCCAAGACAGGGCTGAAAGCTGGCCTCAGCGGGGCTGCCAGCCCTGGAAGCTGGCAAACACGGCTGGAGCAGTTTTGCAGTGACTGCAGTGTCCCAGTCACAGGACAGATGAGCACTGGGGGCTGCCTTCAGTTCGTCCTGTTTACACAGCCCTTTCTGCAGGAAACGGCTCCTCCCAGAGTTTAAGGGACCAAAAGAGTCAAGGGATCTTCAAGTACAGAGAGGAGGTGGAGGAAAGGGTGGTATTCTTTCCCATCAAAGATCATTTTCACTTAAATATCATTCTTTGTTGAGCTTAGACTCTTGTTTCTGAGGCTGTAATGTAACACTGATGAGCTTTGCCAAACAGCCCTAAAAATGGCAGCTCTGAAGGTATAATCTTACAAAAGCAGTACACGAGCACCTTCTCTGCTTCTCAAAGGAGCTCAAAAGAAATGTATCTTTGCACAGACAGTATTTGACAAAGGGATTTATGTACTCAAGGAGAAATGCCATTCTGCACTAAAGTAAGACCAGGCTGTGAATCTAGATAGTCCCTTGAACAATTAATTACTAAGTCCTCTCAAGTATTTTCACCACATCTGTGAGGGCTGAAAAGCCCAAACAGAACACGCACTAAACGTAAATAAACAAATTCAGTGCATCCGCAAGGCTCTGTGAGCTCTAAGTTTTGCTCAAGGTCTCTTCCATGGACCTTTGGTGACTGTTCAGCTGGAAATCAAGGGCCCAAGAGATTTTTGTAAAAGCAGAAAGGGATATCCTGAGTCCCAGCCAGCAGCCTAACAATGCAGCTTCCAACAGCCAGGACTGTGTGGATTGTGTTAGGAACATCACTCATTACCGCCCTGTGTGCTCATGGAGTCCTCTTGTAATTCCACTTTAGCTGTTAAAAATGGTCTGTTTATGAAAGATACTACACTAGGCAATATGTTCCTACTCTAAAAATCAAACTGTGACTTTTAATTACTTTTTATTTCTCAATATAGTCAGGTAGTGAGCTTTGAAAGGTACACTGTGTAATACTAATATATTGAGAAAAACAATTTTCACAGTTTGCACAATTTAGGCTGTGAGAAGTCTATTTCTAACATCACTTTCATTTGTAGTTGACCTCTGACAAGTGCAACTTGAAATTTTCTTTATGACAATCTCTTCTAGGCTTCAAGGCAAAAAAAAAAAAAAAAAATCCAAACCCAAACCATAATTCAAACAAAACAAGACAAAAACCCCACCCAGTTTGTATTATACTCTCATTGAAAACCTAAGCATGTCCCACTGTTTTCTACCATAAAATAGCTCAAATGCACTTCTCAGCAGCATCCTCTCTCCTGCAGGACTGTGACATAGGTGGAGATGATCACTGTGGGACTGGATTAGTTTCTTGGCAAAAGTGGTTATGACGTACTTGCTGCTACATCCTAAGGTTTGTTAGCATTCCTTGTCCTAGCTGGATCTACACCCCAGAGGGATGACTGAGGAATTCCTGCAGAAAGCCAGTATCTGAGCTGTGGATTTCTAAATTTGCTGCATTTATGTCCAAGGGATTAAATGCTTCAACAACTTTTGTGTTATTGCACATTACTTCCTATTTTTACTGAAGCTCATAAAAGTAAGAACGAAGAACTGCCTAAACTCTAAAATTTCTAAAAGCAAATCTTTACACTCTTAAGAAAAAATTACGTCCCGTGCAACAGTTAAAGAGTTAAAAACTGTTTAAAACTGAAAATCTCTAAGTTCTCTCATTTTTGGGACACCTGGCAGTTAATTTGAATCAGGGGCTTTTAATTTAAGTGCAGAGACAGACTTGTTAAGACAACTACAAATGTGAGTCTTCACACATTTAGCAGTGTCCCTGCGCTACTTCTCACAGCCTGATGGCACATTGGGAACTGACTGCTCCCTGTCATTTCTGCAGGGTTCCTCCCCTTAAGTGCCGCCTGGCTTGTCAGCCCTCCCTGCCCAGATGAAACCTGGGTGTGATCGTGGCTCATCCCAGAGAAGCTTCCTCATTACAGAAACTGTGATCATATTTCATTTATTCTTTCCATACTTCGTTGGTTCTTACACTATCAGGAGGCAAAACACAGTCATTGAAATGTAACTAACTTATTGAGGGCATCAAAACTTATCAAAATGCAGAACGCTTGATGCTCACATTATTAATCCAATTTCTGGATTAAGGAAGAAGCAAGGCTCGAGTAAGTGGTGAGTATTGAGCCTGCCCTCAATAACTCAGGTGTTCAAATGGTCTTTGTGCACAGTTCCTCACCATTCCTGGAGAAGTGAAGTTGCAATCTTAGCAAATGCTTAGAGGGCAAATGAGAATTTTGTCACCCTGACAAAATTTTTTCACTTTGACAAAACCTGACTCTGTTTGAGCCACAGGTTCAGTTAAGCAGAGAAGAAAGTTAGGGAGTTGTTGTTGATCAAGGCTTCAAACAAAACACAAGCATGCCTTCCTTTTTGTACTAATTCTAGGAAGAGAAGGAAGTCAACACAATTAATGGCTGATAACTATAAAAATACTGAGTTACTTTATATAGTGCAGCATACAGCTTTCATAAACATTAAAGATGTTTCATTCAACTCCTTTCAGTCAAGTCTGGATAATAGTATATACTATCTTTGTTAGCTAAATGTGTAGTTAGATTAGAGATCAGAGTACTAAGTAGTTCCCAAAACAATTAAGGAGAAATTATTTTTCTTGTAGACGAGTAATAATAAATTCAGTTCAGTAATAATAAATTCANTTTTTTTCAGGAAGTGCCATGCACAAGGCATATACAGAAATCAAAAGAAGGAGACTAAAACTCACTGCCTACATCTGATTCAAGATGGGAAATCCCATGTCCTGAGTATAAAGGTTTCAATCCAATTACACCTGTGAAAGAACATTAAGTATTCTAAAATAAATGAAAAGCATGAATTGCATTACAAAAATGTAATATCCTGACCCCTGAAATATTCTGATCCCTGAAAACAACATGTCACTGCTAGCAAATCAAAAACATCTGTTTCCACAACATTAATTGTTCTTAAGAGCCATTTGTTGTCGAGACAAACTTTTAAAAACTTAAGAAAAAAAAATCATCAGGATGGGACAGAAGGTAAGAATGGGGAAAAGAGCTCAGTCTCAGTATCTGGAAACAAACCTGTGCATTCTCTTAAGTTCATTGGAAACCTGGCACATTTGTCAATTTTACCACATTCTCAAGCTACAGCTGCAAGGTACAAATATGTACAGGACATGGTATGAATGTAGAGTACGATCATATACAGACCCCTTGGAACTGTTTAAGCCTGAAAATTTCCAGTCCTTATGTTATAAAAGTTGCTAAAAACCACTTAAAATTTGTAAAAGCTAAACTACTTACTCAGTTAAGTGCAGTAGCCAGGAGCCAACTCAAAAATTAGGAGTAGAGGAAAACAAAATCAAGTTTATCAGCAAATACAACCATCTTTGACTTGAGACCAAATTATTAGTAGCAAGTCCACTCTGACCTGACTTATTTTGGAGACATGTGGTTTCCATGTGCTGTTTCTACTGTTGCAGATCTGCACATTAGGAGACAAAAATTCTGTACTAATTTATAGTGGGTGGGGTGAGACGGCGCTGAGGCTGATGCCCAAAGATTGGGAATTGGTGGACAAATGCAGTTCCTCAAATAAGATGCTGCACAGCTGGATAAGATAAGTAGTCTATATTTAATGTTCTAGCCCCTTCACACTATGAACAGAATGCACAGAGGCACAGTAATTTATCTAATAAGAGCAATTTGAAACTAAGCTTACTAATGTTTGCTGAATTAAGGCTCGTAAGAAGATGCTAGTACAGGTCTCAGTGCAGAAACACTTAATACCAAGATGTGGATTTTCCCCCTCAGCAGTGAATATATTTTCCTGCTCTCACCCTGTGCAAGGATCTCAGTATCATTTCTTCATGAGCTGCTGCAACAGTAGGTAGCTGCTAGAAAAATACATTTTTTCCCCCCAGCAAAACACCAGTAAGGAAATAATGATAAATTCTAAAAGAACACCCTAAACCATTCTGTAGCCACAAGTTATGTAGACTAATGTTTTTACCCCTCACACCCATCACATAGATAAAAACTTTCCTCCTAAAAGGTTAATTAATTTAAGCTTATCAGATTATCAAACTTTATTTAAGGAGAATATGGATGCTAATAAATAAATAAAATTTAAATCACATGTCTTATCAGGAACCATAAATAGGAGTCACCACTGGAAAACATGTATTTGTCCACACAAATGTATGGCAAAATGTGTTTTTCTTTGAATGATTATGTTTACTGATTTGTATCAGTGAAAGATGAGGAACATTTCCAGTGAGCTCAATCCTACTTCCCTGAGAAAAAAAACAAAAACAAGGAGCAGCACCAGCTGCTTGGCAGGACTGTGCTGGAACGCTAACAGGGTCTGGGAGAGCTCCTGCTCAGGCCATGGAATTAATTAGTGGTGAGTAGGAGCACAGCACTGACACTGCTTCACCTTGCCCAGCACACAGCCTGCTCTGCCCGTGGTGCTCACTGCCTCCAGGCACAGCCTCTCCACAGTTCTGCAGGCACTGCACCTCTCCAGCTACTTCAGAAATAAGGAGTGCACCATGTCAAACTACAAAATACGTGTATCTAGAAAAGATGTGTGGACAAGGACAATTTGATATACCACTAGCATAAAACCTTGTACTGCATCTGCCTGAAACTGAGCCATAAAACCCCTTTTATTTAATAACACCCACCCACTAATTTGAGTGAATCTTCATTAGTGATCCAGTTCTGATTAGAAAATTAGTATGAACTGGTTCTGTGATTCATTATGCAAAACTCTCTTCACCCTCCAACATAACAGACTCTTGTTCATAAAAAAGATGACACTTATTTCTAAGAAAATGGAAAATTATCAATCTGAATTAAAAAAAAAAATTAATAAGGGAAGAGGACAAAGAAAGAAGCTAAAATGATACAAAAGTCTTTTTATACAAAGTGACAAAGGAAGAATAGCAACCAAAAAAACAAAACTGAACCCGAAAGCCAAAATTGAAAACCAACAAAACCACACACCCAACAAAGCCACACCACATCAAAGAAACTCAACCACAAGCTCCGCTGTAACTGTGTGATTGTGTAGGTTTCTACACTTCCTTGGATAATGTTCCAGATTTGTTGGAAATCTGGACAGGACTCTCATGAGAACAGGCTTTCTGATGATATTTTAGATACTCCCAGGCTATAAGTCTGCCAGAAAAAATGCAAGAGCAGCCTTGTTCCAAAGCAGTTTTGTACTTGGATTCCAACTCCAGCAAAAGAAAAGGAACTGCAGAGATGTGTAAGTCAGAGAGGGATCACTCACAAAACTTTCCCCATTCCTGACCAGAGCACAATCTGGTACAGCCTGAACTTTGGGGAAGATGCAAGAAAACTCTGTTTTCATTCAACTCACTTCAGCCTTTTCTGGTTTTGAAAAAAGTATTAACTGGTGCTATTTAAAACAAACACCTGACAGGAGTCACAGCCCTACTCAGATTGCTACCAAATGGTTTTCTAATGAAGATCCAGGATTTCTGACTCTTCTGAGCACTGTGTTGTGAGCTGAACAGGAAGGATTCTTGCAGCTTACAGATATGGCTGGTAAATAAAACAGGATGTTACAAAGGTTACCTTCCTTACACAGAACAAGGAAAATACTGAAGTTGTTGGAAGACTGTGAAAAGAGGTCTTCTATCAGCAACAACATGCTTACTACATTTTGGAAGGGAAAAAAAAAGAAGCCAATGTAACAACTGATCTTCTGTTACTCCTTAATGCTGGCAACAACACTAGAGGCAGTTTCATTCCTGAAAACAATGACATAACCACAACTTCCATACATATAACTTGCACTTCTTTGCAAGAGAGGAAACTCAGAAACAGGTGTTCTGAAATGCACTCTCTCGTGCAGACAAGGCAAAATAAGTTTAAAGGTCTTGTGGGGAAGAGGGTTCCTGGCTCAACCACCTTTTGTGTTATTGACATAGGTTTGCTTCTATGCTTTGTTTTATTACAACATCTACTCTGGTTTTATGGGGAGAGAACAGTAAATCCTTCCAGAGGGCTGCAGAAAAGTGTAAATCCTTTATCTAGACATTTGAGGATACAGACAGCTTTATAAATCCAGCTTTGGAAAGTCCAAGACTCTTACAGTACAGGAAAAGTAATGAAGACGCTTTTGGTTATTACACAGAGATTCTTGTAGATGAAGAATCAATAGGATCTGAGGAACACAAAGCAGAATGAAAATAATTACTTCCATCTCTTGGGGTATTTACCTTTTCAGCTGGGAATAAAGGTCTAGATACTGGCAAATTCCCAGGAGTAGCACTGGTTTGTCTTTGAAAGCTCAGGTTCTGCAAATGGGGCAGGAAGGGCAGCTGAATCTCTTCAAACAGAGAAGCTGCTCGATAACTTGGTGACCTTCCTGTTAAGCCCAAAGGGCCCCAAACACACAGAATCCATATGACCCATGACATCATCAAACACTGGAAGTTGTTAACCAAAAGCCCAGTGTCAGGAAACAACTATCTGTCTGTGACAAACTGAGTTTCTTTCCTCTCTATAGGACTGGAACTAATTTATTTTCTATCAAAGTATGCTGACAATCTTTCTCTCTCTCTCATGAAAAGAAGCATTTTCAGCAGTCACTTGCAGGTTACTGATGTGGAAACCCAAAAGAAATTGGTTTTAACCTGCTTTGCGGTCCCCTTACTGGAATGATATTCATCCCAAAAAATAGTGCCCTTTGACATGGTCACCCACTAGGAAAACCCAGCTGATGCAAAAAATCATCACCAGTAATCCTTTTGTCATTTTCAATGCTCTGAGTATTTAAATGTTTGCTTTAAAAAGTTACAAATGGATTCTGGAAATCCACACGTATTTCTTTGAGCTTTTTAAGTTCAATAAAACTGCTTGCATTCATCTACATAAGACGATGTGGTGTTTTAGGAGGAACACCTTAACTACTGTGCTGCAGTTAATCGAGACAGAAGTGCTGCTGATTGGCATTAATTAGTTACTTCATTTTTACAGTACTTAAGCAGTGCACATGGCCCCTCCTATACCAAGTGATAATTTATTAAAAAAAAAAAAGATAAAAGTATTAGATATGGGAAATAACTACTGAGCACCCTCTGTATCTCACCTTTCAAAAGCAGGAGTGCTATTGACCCAGTGTACAAGGCATTTCAGCATCACTCTTCAGTATCTCCTGCTTACCCCTAGCTTCTCCCCCCTAATTTTTAAGTGATTTTAAAATGTTGCTGGATTTGCAAATCTTTGACCTTGCTCGTGCCCTGATCATCATCCATACACTCTCACTAAGTATGTGGACTTTGCAAGAGTGCTCCTTGTAACTCAAGGATTTTGTAGGATTGAAGACTCAAAAGCCAAAAGGAGTCAGAGAGCTGAGGAAAAACGATTGGTCTCTAATGAGCCATTCGTCAAAGTGGACAAAAGCCATACAGTTTACCAAAGCTTTGAAGGAGCAGCCTTAATCCCAGTCTCCCCAGTGTCACCTGGTGTCCGCGGTCACCTCCCTTGCCCCGGGAGGCCCAGAGGAGCATCCCTGCCGTGGGCAGCTCCTGCCGTGCAAAGGAGCCACAGACACGCCGAGGGATCCTCGCCTGCCAGACTTCCCCTCGCAGCCCTGCTAACCTCAGCCCTGACCTACAGTACCCTTAGTTTTCCATTCCTCAGACTCTCTTACACAAATATAGCCCAGGATTCCAAATCGGGCTGTGTTTATTCCAAGAACACAAAGACAACCGTTTTCACATCTAAGAAAATGGCGTGTCTTGATAAAAAACTGAAACGTGTTCATGCAATGCCAAAAACAAATGCCGTTTTCATCAGCATCTCAAATCCCTGTGGACTGGTTTCTAGTCTATTCTACTAATTCCTGGATCCCAATGCCAAATTCATGTCTTCCCAGATTTGACTGAATCCTCTCTTGCTTAAAGTCTTTATTTCACACTAGCTGGGAACCTCAAATGTTTGCAACTGTGCTCGTTACTAGGTGTCTTCAAGGGAGCGAGTTAATTTCACCACACACAGAAACAGCCCACAGTTGCTTCAACTAGGTGCTGTTTTCCATCTTTGCCTTTTAAATCAAACTGATCATTTGGATTCCAAGTGTCGGAAACCATGGAAAATATCCTATATGTCAAAAAGCACCACTGCAAATAAGCTGATTTCTTTTCAAAACCTAACAGCAACATACTTTTGTTTTAAATGATCTACCTAAATTTTTCCAATACAACAGCCCATCACAAGATTCTTTGATTCCATTTTGCTAAGTACGTTAAGCCCAATTTGTAGTTTGATGGTGAAAAGAATTCCTGACTTTTTTTTGTATCATTACCAATGATGATAAATAATTACCCAATATTTACAAAATCCATAAATTTATTATAAATATTGAAAAGAAGCTCTCCACAGAGGTGTTAGAAAGAAAAATTCATTTCATTAAATTGACCTTTGCTAGAAAATGAGCGGTTCGTCGCCTTACAACAACAATTAATAATAGGGTGCTGACAAATAAAACAAGCTGGTAAATACGAATCTTGTTCATAACAAGATTGCACAAGAAAATATAATGTAATGACCCTGTCTGAACATCCTGTAACAGCCCATTGTTCCTCGCTGTTACTGTCACTCAGCAATTTTTTTTTAATAGCGGATGCGTGGCGGCAGAGGAACCAAGGCAACGTGGGACTGCACGTGCACAAATCCTGCCCCATCCCGGAGGGATGGCCCTGGCATTCCTGGGCTGCTCACAGACCTGCACAACAACCCCACCTCTATGCAGAACTTCAGTGAGACAAATAAAAATATTTAGCTCTAAGTGCCTTAACGATTTGTAAACTGAGCAGAGAGCAGAATCCTTTTACCTGTAAGGGGGGAATTACCAGAACAACAGGAAGGAATAACGGAAAAGTTATTGGCTTAAATTCTGAGAGACCGTGGAGTCTTTTACCCAATACATGGTAGAAGAAATAGGAGATATCCTTCTGTTTCAAAGATGAAGAGGAAAGGTGGTAATAAAGATCTTCCATGTGTGACTACTGGGTATTTCACCTGCTCCCAGCGTGAGGAAAGACGAGCTAACTTAGCGCTGCAGTTACTGACACCCTAACTAGAGCACGGACTGAAACCTGGCATCCAGTTTTGCTAATTAAAATACTGAACAGACAACTAATTTCATGGCCATACTGTGAATTCATGTCACAGACATAGCTGCAAGTAGTGGTTTCTCACCAGTTAAAGGAATCTTTCTGTTTATTGAGGTCTGACTGAACACAGGACACCTGATTGTGCTTTGTCACTGCAGTAAGAGTCACACTAAAGCCAACAACATCCCATTTACTGAATTGTTCAGTTCACTTTCTTATTTTAAGGGAACAACACTTTAAGATTCAGGTTTGGTTTTTTTTTCCTTTGGGTAATTGTTAATGCCTTCCATCATTTTGTCTTACTTGCTACCAGGCTTCATTGTTTTATTTATTGTTAATTAGTACCCAAGGAAGGAAAAGTTGGAAACGTCCTGCTTAAAATCTGTAAATGTTTAAAAATATAAAAGCTCTGAATTCTACAAAACACGAACGATAAAGAAACTGTAAAAATAGAATAAAACAGAACAAACCTCTGGCTTAACAATTTCCACATTGCCGTGTGGTTAATGGTATTTTTGAACACTTCGGTTTGGCACATGTGCACTCCCTGAGGAAGCTGAGTTATCACCGGTAAAATCTGTCATGCCAGTCTGTCCTCATTGGACCACATAAATTTCCACAGAAACTTCTCTCACCTTGCCTGTACTGACTTAGAAAGGTTATTGGTCCCTAAAATGTGCTTTGAACCAGGGCTCTTTGGGTGCTGCCCCACTGCAACTGTGTACCCTGGAGGTGGCAGCAGCCACTGCCACGCTCCGGTGCCCCAGTGCCCCCACAAAGGCAGCACAAGAACTCTGCCAGCTTCCAACAAACCCTGAATTACTGCCATGTCCTTCACTGGTCTGTAATGTGACTCTAGGAAAAGCTTAGCATGTCAGCAGACTATTTGATCCCTGCAGCCCTAAATAAAAAGTGTCCAGTTAAACTACATTGTCTGAATTCTTCCCTTGGATTGCATGCACAATTTTCTTCTGTAGCGAAAGAGCTCTGCCTGTGCAAGCTCTTCTGAAAGAATTGTGGGAGAAAAAGGAAAAGAAAACCTGGGCCCAGCAGCTATCCCAGTGGATCATGCTGAAAGGGTAAAAACATCCGAATGATTTTCCTAGGGACTCTCAAAATGCTGATATAGCACATCCAGCACGTGGGGTTGGGGGAACAAAAGGCTCACGCTGTGACTTCCATAACCAACCCAATAATGACGCTAAAGAGTTGAAGATGGACCAAGATCACCTCCTTTGGCCAGAAATTAAGAATTTCCAGAACGAGAAACTAAAAATAACTTCAAATGAATACAACTGTACTCCAGACAGAATTGTTTGAGCTTCCAATTATAACCATTACTCCTCTTTTAGATAAAACCTATGCTGTGATAGCAAACAGATACAGAAACAAAAATCTATTTTCACTGGTGTGTGATCTGTTTCAATGTTAATTCCACTTAGGACACAACACACAGAACGATAGAATCTTTCACACCTCCCCTAGGGAAAAACGATGGAGAGGGAGATCCTCCGGATCCGTAGGACAAGCAGAAGACTGCAATAGCAGAGTTTAAATTGATGGGAATTCTTACTCTTATTTGCATATTGGTTTCTAAAGTCCTTCTTTTCCGGGACTATAATTTTCCCTGTTTATTTTCAGCAGAAAGAAGGCTTTCATTTCCTGATGCACATGCACAATTAACAGATTAGAAACATTTTTTTTAAATCCATTTTTACCCACTTCTTCTACAACTGGAGAGAAAAGATAAAAGCAACCCCCAAAACAAAACAAAGGAAAGAAACCAAACCCTCCCCCGCAAGCCTCACACTACAAGGCTGGCACGAACATAACCACAAGAAAGGCTGCAACTCAGTTCAGTGTTTAAGTGCCTACTTAGCATGTGCTTTTTTCCCCACTGCTGCCAGCCACACACAAACCCAGCGCAATCCTGGTGGCCTTCCCCGCATTTTAATGCAATAAACAACACATTTAATAAAGAATGAAGAATGCACAGTGGTAGCCACGCAGAGAGTACTTGAACAGCACTCAGGAAAGAGCCTTAATTTGGCTTTCCTGGACTTGTTGAAGCTAGCTTTTTCCCCAGTACACACTAAATCAATGTTAAAGAGGCTCCCGATGCTTTGCGAGGGCACACACGCTCTGCAAGGAAGATGGCTCATTTATGGAAAGGGTTCCCACCCCCACCTTCCCCTTCCAAGAAACTGGACGTGTGAAGACAGACATTTCTTTGAGAGGAAGGATAAGGCAGAGGTTAATTTCATCTGCATGAGCCAGTATAGGATAAGCTTTTGGAAATACGGTCAAGCCACATTCTTAATGCCTGGCAAAGTGACTCACTCAGAGTCATCACAGGAAAGGAAGCTGAATAGAATCAAAAACGGAACAGGATGGGGGCTTAAACAAGAGAAAGAAGTGAGAGAAAGGAAACTGGATTGTTTAAAGTAGGCTGAGGTTACAAGTTCTAGAATGAGATTATTTTTAAAATAAACATATAAAATATATATCTGCAAAAATATATACACATATATAAAAATACAAGAATGTATGCATGTATTTATTAAAAAAAAGCTTCTTTCCATTTAAAGAGAGACTTGTATTTGTGGATTGCTTTTCAAAGCTACCTGCTGAGGTATTTGTTTCTGTTTAAGGTGTCATTAACATGGTCTGGGAAATAAACAACAATCCCCTCTAGAAACACACAAATTTTTAATGATTGCGTTCCTGTTCCACACAATATGAAACTCTCAGAATATGGAGTGCCACACTCCTGTAAAAATCCACCACAATACAACACTACTACATCATTCCCTAAAGAAACACTAAGCAATAAACTACACACTTGTTTTTTCCCACACCTAAAAATTCATCATTGACTTTTGCTTGAAGATCTGTGACAGACAGCAAAGTTTCTCTTCTCCAAACTTTTTTAGTGTGAAAGCGTCTCCTTGACTTTGTCACAACTGAAAACACAGCACTTGTGCAAGACAACGTCCACCAACTAAAAGAACAATTTTGGTCCTCAAAGAGGATGATAAAAACATATTTTAATGTCATCAAGGCAATACTGAACTGAGTCACAGCTCTTTATGTTTCAGTCATGTCACCTGTGAGTGGGAGTTCTAACTGTATAATCCCATACCAATGACTTTCCTTTTCATGTTTAAGGGGACAGAGAAAGAGGAATATATCCATTAAATCATATAACGAAAAAAAACCACCAAATTTCAGACTTAAGCAGGCATGCCTGGTCAAAAATGATTCTGGAAAAACGTATTAGAATAAATACTTCTAAATTCTCCTAAAAAAGCTTCTCTCTGTTTGTGTAATATTTCTTATTTAATCCCCAGAGTGACACCTGCTGGATTTCACTAACTGAAGCTAAAGGGCAGACAGTGCCATTACACAGAATATTTCAGGATAGTAACTGCAAGAACATGTCATTTTAGTGATAGAAGGCTGTGGAGTATAATACTTTCCATCCATTTAGGGCATTAAATAAACATATAGATGCAACCACACAAGAAGGAACTATAATGTCTAAAGGTCTTACTCATTTCTGAAAAGTAAATTTTAAAATTTCTGTCTAGGAAGGATTATAGGGCACAATACTTCATGACAAATTCCATATATTTCTGAAAATACTAATATGGAAAAAATACTTTTAAAATCCTAAAACAAATGAGTTTGGATATAACAAAAATGTTCTCAGTGCATCCTTTGTTTTACTCTAATGAAACTTTAAAACTCTACCAGAACTGTCAGTATTGGGATAACATAAAATTTATGAACATTAATTGGCAAGATTTCACCACTGTAATGGGGGAGGAAAAAATGTAAGGAGAAAATCTAAATGGTAATTCAAAGAGTGATAGTTTATGCCCATACAAACATTCAAGGCTGTGCAGTTTTCAAGCTGAGAGCATCAAAGAAAAGGTGGAAAAGACAATGCCGTCTTTAGGAATATAAGATATTCAGCCTAAACACAGCTGATGGCAAACAACAGTGTATGAGGTAGGTGTGGGTGCTTTGAACATAGTAATCAAAAGAGAAAATTTACTAATTTCTTTGTTTGGCTCCTTGTTCATGGTATTACATGGGAAGTCAGACTAGTATGGGCTAGTATTAAACAAAATCATCACTAATTTTGGGGGGATATTTTTGCAAGTGAAGCCTGCATGACCCAGACAAAAATCCAGAAATACAACATTGTTTTATTTTCTAAAATCCAGTTAGAATGGTCAGCTACAACTTAAAAGTGGCCAGAACTGCCAGAAAAGGCTTGAGTGACATCTAGGATATACTAAAAGGTAACAGCCTCAGACACACATGCCAATTTACCACAAGAGTCTGATTTCTTTTCTTGAAGGGAGAACAGGGCTTCTCTCATGGAAAGTCTTTTTTGGTGTATTACAACGAGTTAAGTGCATTTCAAATGCATGTTTCCAAAGAAAAGCAACCCAAAATAAATCACTTTTAGACAGCATATACTGCAGAAATGATTGAAAGTGTTTGCACAGAGCTGGGGCAGAAAAAGGATGACTTTGCTGGGAAAATGTAAACAGTATAAACAAACTTGGGAGACTGAAGCATGAGAGACAACTGTTAAAACAAAACTTTGAAAATGTGAAAGTTTAGCCTTTCAGTTCTGCCTATATTCTAAAACAGAACAAAAAGTGTTGCTAAAAAGAAATGGTCTAATGGAACCCAATATCCTAAGACCTTCTACTGCACCACACTGGCTGTGGAATTCTCCATTAGGGTAATAGGTAAGAAATAGGCTATTTTCTGCTGGTCTTGGTGCAAGCTTTTCACACTGAAAACATCAGAACTGCCAACATGAATACAAAAGGCAAAAATAATAGGTTTTGTCCACATACAGACAGTTTTCTCTGTTTTGCTTTAAACATTAGAAAGATGCAGCATTCAGATGTATTCAGTCCAGAATATTAGTATGTGTGATTCCCAGTTTTCCAAACAAAGGATAAGGTCTAGGGTTAATTTACTTTGAAAATTTCTTTATAAACCTATGTTCTCTCTTTAGTTGCTACATGGGCAATAATGGAAGTCAGCATGTAATGGACCTGCCTACGTTGTATGTGGAAATAATATACTAAATATGTTATTTTATGCCTCATACACATAAACACATAGAAAAACACACTTACTTTACTGCCTAAAAGTTACTTGCTTGGCAACTCACATCTGTTTGGATAGTAGCAGTATTCATTTCTTCCTCAACCCAGCAGTACCTAGGATATAGTTAATTCCAGAGCTCTGACAATTGGCTACACCAAACACTTAAAATACTTCCCAGGGACAGAGCAGTTCCATGAGCAAGTGAAGACTGTTTTCAATAAGCGCAAAGCTTGGCTGAGGAAACTGCAGCACATGAAACTGCAGGGCAGAGCTACCCAGGCTTGCAGAGCAGAGGTGGCCAGGGCACCGAGGTAAAGCAAATATTGTGTGTGTGCCACAGCAGTGGCAGCTGCTCAGAAACACTGAAGGGATTTTGGTGCCAAATCAAGAACACCATGAACGCATTGGCAAGAGATGGGAACAAATTCTTAAGGAGAAATCCTGCTTTGTTTTCCTAACTGTGGATTTGGACTTCTGATGGGAGAAATTTCCTCAATGGCTGTAATAGATAGCTTAGTTCAACATTTACTATAGCAACAACAAGATACACCTCTTTAAGATATCACTGTGTATGTGTTATCATTAAAAACATATCAACAGTGAGAGTTTCTTCCAAATGACCATGGCCCAGCTGGAATTACGTGACTGCATGGACTTCTGTGCATCCAGTCCTACCCAGCTCCTGCACAAGCCAGGAACACTACTGGAGAAAGATGGTTACCTCAAATGTACACAATATAGAAGCAAGTTAGGAATTATATGAGTGTCAAAGGAAATTGGTTTGTGTTTTCTCCCCTCGGTTTTGTTCTTAATTGTATTATCCTGGTCTAAAATCTGAACTGCAACACCCAGGCAGCCCAGAGAGCAATCCTGTACTCCCAGAGTTAAGTCCTTTCATTGACCCAGGTAAGGCATTGGTCACTCAGTGAGACACATGCAGAGTTGGGTTTTCCAACTGGAGTGCTTAAAAACTGCAGAAATTACCAAAAAAAAAAAAGCAACAAAAAAAACCCCATCCCAAACTTCAGCCAACAGAGAGCAGAATGTAAGTGCCTGGATGGGGATCTGTGAGCCAGGATTTCAACAGTTGTGTTGCATCAAGGACAGCCTATTCAAAGGGACAAGTACTACATCTCTTAACACAGAGAAATACTCCAACTGATCAGAAATTTAGGGTGCAGTAACATTTGAAGTTGAAAGGACACACATAATGCAATTCTTGAACCTGCAATGTATTTTAGATATCCAGGTACTTGGTTTTTGTCCTGTAAACAGTGCAGTCACACTGCTCCATATCAATGCCCTGCCTGCCTTTGCTTAACCTGCAAACAATGTGGATTCTGCCACCCAACCTGCAAACATGCACATGCCTGGCACATCCTCTGTGGGCAGACACACTCCAACCTACACCAGTTGCTTGTGAAGAACAAAAAGTAAGAACCTAAATAGCTGATACACTTATAAATACAGCTGTCCCACTGCACTGATCAATCAAACAATGCAAGCACCTTTTCTGTGAAGTGCCATCTCCATTGACTTTGGGTCACCACGCCAAGTGCCTTTTGTGTGGAAAATTTCCAAAGTTGGATAAAAACTTTGGGATTATTCCTATATGCAGTGAAATAGATGAGAGTTTAAGCAAACTAGAGAAGAAAATACTGTGCAAATACAGATTGTTATTTTTAATTCAGAATTTCTGACAGTTCCACAGCACGTGCACTTTAAATGAAAACACATCTGTTTTCAGGTGTGGTCTTACATTGATCTAGTTCTAGAGCGTCTCCTTCCACTGCACCGAGAGGACCTCGGACTCAGAGCACATCCCTGAACAGGATTCAGCTGTTTGATGTGTTATTAGTGCAAAGGAATGACAAGATCCCCAGCAGGCTCCCCAGCAGGCACAGTAGGACTGGGAAGACTGCTCTGGCGCAATTGTAAGCTAAGTCCATCCCCAAGGTACCTGGCGTAAGTTTACTACGGCAAAGAGAATTTCCCCCACCCCCCAGTTATTTTTATAATTATTTAATTCTCTTCCCTTATAAACCGCGTGGATAACTAAGGGATCCATTGTAGATTAAATCCAAGCGAAACTTACAGCCTGACAAGATTTATTTTCCTGGTTCTACGGCTCCATTGCTTACACACGCGGGCAAATGACTAGAATTACTGCACCACAATCTCTGCGCTACAACCGCATTTATAAAACCAGAGGGTATCACATCTGTTTTGGAAAGCTTAAGGAGTGGCAAGACTTTTAGCTGGTACTTGAAGGCACGGGATCGCACACTTGCCACCCACCGCTCAATAGTTTCTCGAGGAAAGGAAAAGTGAGCAATTAGCTGTCAATAAATCAGCTCGGTGTTTGCGGTTAAAAACCTCAAACAGTGACACGCCGGCACGCGTACAGGCTCCAAACCAACCCAACTTTTCCTCAAGCAAACAGAAAGCCCAAACGAAACATCAGCTTTACCTTTTAAGTTGTGTAATTACAACACAAAACCTAATTATGAAACAATTAAAGTATGACTTCTTTCTGGCACAATAAGTTTAAAGAAATACTCAGTAAGCAAACCTACACCACTTTATCACCTAATTCAGCCTCTATTGAAAGAGCTTCAGTTGTACTGAATTAGTCTTAAGGACCCTTTTCAAGCCAACGAGTCTCTAATTCTCTCCAGATGCACAGGCAGAAATTTGGTTAGTTAATATGAGAGGTTTCAGGCAGAAAAGAACCTCCCAAAGCGCTGATTTGGGCATTTTATCTCCTTTTCTATCTATTTATCCTACCAACCGCAGACGATAACACCACCAGTTATAAAATCAGCTCAACACCTCGCTCACTAAAAATAAACGAAGGTTTTCCTCGCAGCCTGTCTGGGCAGATCCCGTACCCCACGCCGAGGTTAAGCCAGAACAGGCACACACGCGTTACCGCCGCAGCCTCCCCCGGGGCGGCACAGACCCCGCTGCCCGCGGGTGAAACAATGAACGCGCCCGCAGCGGCACTCACCGCGCCGAGCTGCTACCAGAACGCCGTCAGACAAAGCTGCGGGAGCTGCGTCTCTCGGTCCCTCGGCGCCCACCCGGCTGGGTGTAATCCAGAGCCCGCGGCTGGCGGCTCTCCCGGCGGGGCAGCGCTGCTGCGGGAGCGCCGGGAGCGTGTCCGATGGCAGCGCGGAGCGGCGGCANATGTGCTCCCGGGCAGCTCTGCAGCCTCCGCCCGCAGCTGGCCCCGCTCGCCCGCCCCGGCTCGCAGCCGCGCTCCGAAAGCGCTCGCAGCGCTCTCGCTGCTCTGCTGCTGAGGAGGAGACCGCGGGACCTGTCACCTATCGAGCCGGGGTGATTCGCCCTCCTCTCCCAACTAGACCCGTAGAAACAGATTAGTTTGGACCTTTATTCCGAGACAAAGAGCACACGAGAGCTGCATTCCTCCTCAGAATGAGTGCCCTGACCCACCTGTGCCAGCGACTGCAGGGGCTGAGTGACACCGGTGACACCCCACGCCGTAAGGGCTGCAAACGCTACACAAAAATACCTTTGTTCCGCAGAGGTAAAGCAGCTGCGAAGGTCAGATTCAAATTCTCCTTTTCAAGCGGGTGCATCATTTACAGTGCCACTTTCTTCTGTACCCAAGGGAAAAAAAAAATCGTATTTAAAGAAACAAGTCTTTGAAGTATCAAGGGTAGAACAAAAAGCAACAGGAACATTATTATTGCTGATCTCTATGCTGTTTTTTTCTAAACACTACTGATTTGAAAGCACAAGTTTGAATGGTTTGAAAACTGCCGTGACTGAGGACAAAACAATAGCAATCATTTCTACTAGCTTCAAAGAACATTGTACCAGAAACCAAAAATGTTTCTTTGGAACCATTTGTTGCTTGATTTTATACAATCAATTCCCAGTACTATGGACAGAATCTGTGCCCTCTAAATCAATAACCAGTTACTGCATGCAAAGGATAACGCTATACTGAACAAATGGGGAGTTCATGGACCATCAAACTCGAATTATATGAACACCTGTAACACCAGTACTCCTTAGGGAACACCATAAGAACCTCCCAAAAGCCACATTGTCATAAGGATCTATCAAAATTAGACCACTGAATTTGCTCATAAAACAACATTAAAAGCTTGTTTCTCGCTACCTATCACTTATCCACTTTTTTTTTTTTCAACCAGCAGAATTATCTGTAGAACACACTGTGAACTGGATGAAGGAATTCATCTGGGCACTGAAAGCATTTTCCTCAAGAAGGAAAACAGCAAGAAACACAAAGCTAAGGGGGGAAAACCTCCATAAAAGAAACAAAAATATTCAAGGAAAACCCAGCCCCAAAAAGTGGGAGAAGGAAAGGAGGAGCAGGAAAACTTTAAATCCAAATGGCCCCTAGAGAATACAATTTATGAAATCCCCCTCCAGGGTTACCAAAATAGCAGGCTTGGATACTCATTTAGCACATGTGAGAGTTGGTGCTTCTAGGATCTCACATCAACAGGAGATGTTAGAGTTTTATAATCAGTGAAGAACTAAGGACTGGCACTCTAGACCTCTAGGCAATGTAAACAGATGTAAACTGGGGATTAGCTCTGATTCTGAACAGTGATGGAAATTAACTCCTCTAAAATAAATGGTCTCAGGTACAGGAATTTCATCAGCAGAGAGTCTGCTAGCGTTGCTTCAGAGCAATTAGGTCTAGGATGTAGATTGCAACAGGGTATGCTACACACTCTAATTTAGAGAGTAATCCATGTATTGCAGCCAAGCACACATCTCCAAGAAAGACATTACACAGGCCCCGTTTGATTTGGCTTGTCAAAGTCAGTGGAGTTTTGTGGGGGCTTTTTTATTTGTGTGGCTTTTTTGTTTGTATTATTATTATAATTATTATGTTGGTTGCTCTGGGGGTTTGGGGGTTTATTTTTACAAAGTTTCATATTCTACTGCTTTAGGTAACATTGAAACTTACTTAGTGCTCCCTCTGGATACCCGAGCCCCTCAGCCGGTGCAGTTCTCACTTCTGAGGGCGGCGGCCTCTGCTGCATCTCCCCGTGCCCTGGCTGCCAGCCCTGGTTACCGACAGCGAAGGAGGGAGCAGTTCAAGGGGACCTAAATGTGCCAAGCTCCCTGCACTGGCACCAAAGAAGGCTAAAAAGCGAGAAAAGAGGAGAAATTCCATGAATTCCCCCTTTTCCAGCGCAGCGAGCCCGCCCGGCGCTCGCTGCGCCGCTGGCGCCCCCTGGCGGCCGCCCGGGGCATAAACGCAGGCGCGCGAGATTCACTCCCTTAATTAATTCAGGGATTAATTAATTACCCTGTGCGAGCACCCCCCAAACACACGCGTACAGCTCTGCTTTACCCGAACCTCGCTCTTTCTTTGGAAACACCACTGAAAACTACCGGTTAGGAAATGTAACCCTTTGGTCCCCTTTGCTAGGTTTGAGAAGGTAGGAGCTAGGAAGATGCAGATTTGCTCAAAATGTAAATTAAAAAAACCACAAAAAAACCCTATCAGCTTTGAGAGAGTAAATGGACTGGAGGAACATGCAGGGAGAAATTCGGGCTCAAGTGAATCAGAAATAAAACTGAAGCAGAGGGTAGAAAATAAAAGGAGAAAAAGGAGGGCATACCAGTAAAAATGTGAGGGAAAAAAAAAGAACAAAAGGAAAGTAAATTATTTCTCAAAAACATTTTGTTCCATCATTTGCATGGATTAGGGGCACGTACCAAGTCATTGCAGGTCAAATGATATATGGAAGCTCATCAAAACTCTGTAAAATTGCTTCAGCTTGTTGGCTGTTATCATACAGCATGGGAGAAATTTCACAACACCCTGCATTCCCCCTCCAAAGCAACTGGAGCAAATTCTGGAATGAAAGGACTGCATGAATGGACTCCAGTCAAGTGGAACTGTACAGTCACTGTAACACCTTAGCACAGCTTCATGTTCTGACTGCCTCACCATTCTGTTCTCCTGTGTTGTGCCTCAGTTATCCCCCTGCTACACCATCATCCTTTAGTTGTCTCTGGGAAATTCATAGATCTTCTTTCTTATTCTTGGATTTGATTACTCTGCAGCTGTGGGAGGTACAGGAGCAAAAAGAAGTGAATGAAGCAGAAGGGCACAAAAGCAACTTCTTGTTATGTTGAAGATCATATCACATTGCAGTTTGGACTTTTTATGGGAAATATAGCTCTATGTACTGTAGATCTAAACAAAAACAAAACCAGCTGGATAGCTGGTGTGGTGGCCAAAGTGAGTGCACACACAGCTGAGAGGAGCCAGCACTGTCAGATCAAACCTCAGTTATAATCAGGTTTTTACAGTCTGTGACATTGCAGTCTTGATTCTCACTGCACTTGGTAACAAACCTGAGAGATTAATCACTATGAAATGTTTTCTCAGTCAATTGAAACTGAGGTACCCTTGACATGTTAGCAGTACAAATTCTCCTCTGTCTCAACAATGACACAAGAGAGCCCTCACCAGATCACTTAATTACTGTTATTACAAAATGTACTACAGCACAAGAAGTTTCTTCAGTACAATGTAAGTGGGGTAGGAGAGGATGGGAGAGTACCTGTCAGTCCTATCCTAGCTACAGCAGTCCTGGGAGCAAACTGATCCCTCTCAGTGAGAAGACCCTGTTAGTTCGCAGTACAGCTCAGCAAGAAGGAAGCTTATTAGAATGGAGAGCAGCCACACAGCCAGAGTTCTGCTGGGACAGAAAGGATGATTTTTCTCCTAGATTGCTTTTTTCCCATATGGGTTTTGTAGGTGTTGAATCCAGGCAGCCAGGACAAGTTGCTCGAACAAGAGGGAGCCTGAAGGAGAAACACTGTCATGAAATGACACAGGAATCATAAGTCAATCTGCATAGAAATTTATCTTTTCTTTCCTATCATCCTGTACCTATTGTCTCATTTCACAACATTCTCTTTCAGATAGTTCATCATTCTAGTTTGTAATCTAATAAGTCTTACAAAGCTTACAAATCCTTTTCAATATTCTTGGTGGGATGGCTGAATGAGTTTCATTGTCCTTTAGATGAAAGCCCTAGATGTTTTAGTTTAATGCAATCACTTCAGCTCTGTCTCCCTTTGAGGTATACCAGCTAATCTAGCAATTATATAAGTTTTAATACTGACAGCCCATGGGAAAATTTTACAACTATGAACGGGAGATCAAATATTTTTACTGGTTTGACCATAAAATGCAGACAAGGGAAGGTGCAGACATTTGTGCCCTCACCTGCATCCCCAGCCATGCAGACACAGGCAGTGTCAGTGTGGAAGCAGGATAACCATGGGACAAATCCTGCAAATCCTGCCCTCCCACCCCAAGTGTGCCTCAAGCACTCGCCCTGGGGAGGCCACATGAGTGCTGAGCTCAGGCAGGTGCCATGGGACAAGTGGAAATGTCTGGGAGCGGTTTAAACCATCTGCAAGGACAGATTCCAACTGGTCCAAATATTTACCCTACTGCTCTGCTCCTGTGCAGTGCAACCCACGCTTACAGACTCCACTCCTGGTGCATGAAGTACAGGAAAACCTGGAGAGAAAGGCAAAGTGATGAACCAGAACAGGAAGATATCAAGTTGAAACTGAAACCAGGAGACAAAACGCACCAAATTCTGTGCATAGCATCCTGTGGGGTTTTTAGGTTTCCTGGCAGAACTGCACTTGTCTGATTGATGTGGTTTTTGCAGTGGTAGTCTGTGGTGCTCATACATTTTACATGACAAGGCTCTACAGAAGTGCTCTCTGGGGTACACTCTTGTTCCTTGAGAATCTTTCAAATCATCCTTAATGCATCCTAGATTGAATGAGCCACGGAAGGACTTAAGCACCAGAAGAGAGATTTGGATAAAATTTCAGTACAAAAAAATCTGATTTTACTTATCCCCTCATTCTGGTATTCAGAATGCCTAACTTCTTACATTTTCAGCAGTAAATCTTAGCCACGAGTCTAGATCAGTAACAAAGATAAAAGTCAATGGTCCCAACACATACATTTTAAAATCTTTCCAAAAATTTGCCACACTGCTTTCACACCTTTACAGTTTTAACACTCCCTTTAGGGATTTTAGTGGGTTAATTCTGATCTCATTCATTTTACAGTACTGTAATTATATGCACTTCAATGGAGTTAAGTCTAGGCCTGCATAACCTAAAATAAATCTGATTAAAACAAATCCAGTGTCTATTTCCTTTTTATAGCAATACACCTACCTTTTAATCAATGGTTGAAACAATCATGCTTGAGTAGTGATTATTCTTTCCCCAGTATTATGATTTCATTAGTACAAAAACAGAATTCAAAAAGAATATTGGGGTAAGAAATTCAATTTTAATATTCTCTGCATTTTAACTATTCACTCACACCATTTGTTTTCCTGCTGCAGCTCTGACAATTATATACAACCAAACTGCAATTTAAAAGCCTTTGGCAAAGTAAAAGGTAATGTTTATTAACATGACCGAGGAATACATAATAAAAATATAAGCAGCTTAGTAATACATAATCAAAATAATCAGTACAGTAAATACATTTTAATGGTGTAGACTGAAGGTTTTCATTCACAGGTGAAGAGCAGTTTACTTCACATTTCCATAAAAATCAAAGTTGCATTCTTTCAGGGATGATTTCCATGCCCACAGACTTAACTGGCTGTTTCTTTCTTTTTTTCTTGATTTTTATTAATCTTCTTTCACCTTTTTTCTTACTGAATCCTAAAGGTAAAATTAATAAGGTAAGATTAGAAGACATCCAAGATGATCAGAAATCAGAGACAATTGTTGCAATGAATACTAAAGAAAAAAACATTTTTCTTACCTAAAGTCTTCATATGCCTGACCAATGCCAAGTTGTCTTATTGCTGTTCTTTTGCACTGCACCTACTGTCCCTCCTTCTCTCTCTAGCTCTGTCTCTCTCCTGATTTCCATTTTCACTTTTCTGAGACTTTCAACTCTTACACCTGATCAGGCCAATCCTTACTACCAAAAGTGGCAAGAGAATGTTTTGACCCACACAATATTTACCTGTTGGTGATAGCCGGGGGCAGTATCACTTCCCATACCTTTCCTGCAGATCCTCAGACACGACTTTCTGGAGATGAAATTATTCTCATTCCCACCACAACCGCTGTAGCTGAATGGGCGACACCTCCCAGTCGAGTAGTTGTAGAAAAATCTTAATTCTTTGGCTCTGCACAGTCCTCTGTCCATAGGGGTCATGCACAAAGAAGGGATAGGAGGTGGTTCTGGAAATACCAAGAAAAACAAGGTGAGACAGCACTGCAGCGTTTCAGTTTTATGTCAATATTATTTGACATTTTTGCTGGCAAATTTAATTCTGCTCTCCTGAAAATCCAAGATACTTGACGTAAGCATCTTTTTATGATTACAATAAAACCAACCAACCAAAAAATAACAACAGCAACAAAAAAACACAGTAAAATGTCACTCTGTCTTTGCATTGCTAGCAAAAGCTTACCTGACAGCTATACCTTTACCTGTGTTATTAGTGATAAAATTTGCCACTTCTGCCATAGGAGAGAGCACAAAAATTCATTTTGAAGAGTTTCAAGTAAAGTATTTGTAGAAAGGTAAAATAAATTAAACATGGACAGCTTTAAAAATATAGCAAATATTTCTGGTAATTAATGGAGCAAATCACTGCTAGACCTTCTGAGATCAAGGAGAAGGCAAAAGTACCCAGCATTTCCAATGTAAGATTCAACACCTCAGTGCTGAGTTTGTTGGATGACTACAGAAAACTTGATGCAAGGTCTGTCAGCAACCATTGAGCAGTTATAAAACAGTAGCTTATAACTTGCAGTATAAAAGTGCAGGATGTGAAGTATAAGTGCACAAATTAACAGAGATGCTGGTGTGTTTGTGCTGCTGGCAGGATTTTACCATTCCAAGGAGAGGCTGGTGGTTTGTCCCTTCAGGCTCGCTGCAAGTGACAACCGAAACACTGGAGGATGAACCTGAGGTGGCCAAAGGACCTGGGCACAGGAACAAGTTCAAGAAGCAAATCCTTGCCAGAATGCCCAAACCTGGAAGAACTCCATCATCCATCACCCCAAAGTGAGTAATATACAAAATGGGAACTGATAAAATTGCTGCACAGGCTGCAAGAAGCTGAAGCCATTATATCATCAGTTATGTGGGACCCAAAAGAGCACCACTTTTGCTCAGAAAGCAGCAGACTGAGGCAGCTGGGTGCATAAATGCAAATGTGAAGCCAGTCAGATGGAACTCTTGAAGATACAAAGCCACACAGCAGGAGTTCAGTGGAAAAACAAAGTGAAAATTTGAGGAAATCATTTGGGTTACTGCAAGGCTGAAGTGGCCACAAAAGTGGGAAGCAGATGAGTTGCTGAAAGCAAGAAGTTATGCATTAACCTGGGCTATTCAGGAGGCTGACAAAATATGCAAAAAGCACATGCCACATCTTAGGTGTCTTACACACGGCACAGCTGCTAAAAAAAAGGTTCATCTGAAATGTATAATAGCTGAAGTGGTGTGGTGAAAACGTATGAAAAATTGCTGGGGAAGAAACAGAATGATGTGTTAGCAACATCATACTATTAAAAAAATTTCTGAAATTCAAAAACCAAGCAATGAATTGCTTTTCTGAGATAGACTAAGTTAGTTTCAAGTTATAAAATGAGAACTTCTTCAGTTCTTTTCATAATTGTGGCCTTATTGCAAGACTAAGTTTCACTTTGGATCCAGAGTAGAAGTCCACAATGTGATAAAATCTATTATTAAACCTGTTGTTCTTTTTTAATAGTGAAGATGCCAGTTCAATTAACTAAGGCAATGCTTTTGGTACTGCTCTGAGAATTCTGGAACTAATTTCATTCTCTCTCTACCTGGAGCAGATGTTAGTTTTCAAAGCATATGTTCAGCATAGTTTACCTGTTCTAACCTGTTAATTTCTGAACTTGCAAAGAACAGAGCAGAAAGGCTTGCCAGCGAGGAAAGGGCCAAACAGCACAGGCTTGTTAATTATATCAGAGAACTCAAATACACAATTTGTAATGCAAATTACTTATCTGTCAGGTAGAATTCTCCAGTGAGCCCACAGTCCCCTCAGGAAGGAGTTCTCACAGTGACTGCAAGAGTTGGGGGAACCATGGAGCCAGAGATGAAGTGAACAAGGACTGCTGTGTACGTACAGTGAGTGCACCAGAGGGCAAGCCAGGTGCTATTCAGAATCCCTCTTGTATTCTTCAAAAAAATTCTGTTATTTCCTGCCTGTATCATCATTAGATGAATGCCCCAAATACAAAACACTGCTCCTTGTTCAGCTTTGAAATATCTGCATGTTCTTCACTCATATAAGCAACAAGCGCATGAAGAAAACCTCTGAATTTTGCCACCTAGAGCCATTTTTCTTCCAACAAAATAGGATTTTAAAATAAAATCTAAATTACTTATAATTTCCTCTCTGCTGAAGACCATAAAAACTACCAATTTATTTGAATGTACTGATCACTGAAAGACTTGACTTCAGGTAAGCATGAAACATTCCCTGTGTCATGCCCAGTGTGTCTATTGGCAGGACAATCTGAAAGCCTGTGAGGCAAAGTGTAAACAAAATCACTAGAACACTACAGCAAGTGAATTGTCTCTGTTCAGCTCCAGTTCCTAGTGCTGCATTTATGGATGTGATGGAACAGAAAGTTGAGCTATTATGCCTATTCTTGAGTTTCTCTCCCAAATGTTTCCATTTTACAAGCCCATTTTTCTGAGAGTTGCTGAAAAGTTTTCTCTCTTGCTTTATCTATGAGGAAAAAAATGAAAGAAGCAAAAGTCCCACAAGCTGCAAAACCCACATGAAAAAGAAGAGGTACCCACTGTATAGTTTAAGATTCAATTCCTGTAACACAGCCCTTTCTTGAATCCCATTCCCCCTGAGGTACGATCATAACTCCAGAATCTCTGAAAAATGCACTCACATTTATCCAAAGTAACCCCAAGTCTGCATTGCAACAATAATCCTTATCCCCCAGGCATGGCAGGGGTTGTGTGACAATGGACTGCTAATTAATCACACTACAAAACAAGTTTGAAATCATCTTGGGAAGAAAGGGAACGGAGTGACCCCTATTTCTCACTATACACGAGTGCGTGACATTTATAAAGCCTCAGGTTTATTGCCAGATTTTTGATACATGCAGACTTCAGCTCCTCATTTCTTGTTGCAGCAAAGCAAAAATAAAAGAATCTTCAAGTGGACAGGCTATTACAAAAATAACGAGTCATTTGCACTTGACAGTACTCCATAGGTATAAATTGGTGCAGATCCATTAAAGCAAACAGAACTGTGCCAATTTATATCAGCAAAAGATGACCCTGACTCTGTACTGACAGGACCTGCATTCGTGTGCTATTCCAAATTCACTGAGCTGAAAACTGACTTTTGATCCTGTCTCCCACTTAAATCTCACAAATCTAACATAGGTATAGCACTTGCAGTTTTCCACCATAGATCACATAAAATGAAAGCTTTGATTCTTAGCCTCACTTTTTCTTAGTCTTCTTAGAATAAAAGTTATTTTAGAAGTTACACCAGAGTGAGAGCAGAACAATCTCTACAGAAAGTTCATTTCTGAGTGCTAGAAACTTCATGTCTGTATCCATGATTTGCTTTATTTGGTCATAGAACAGTTTAGTCTTCTGAAGATCAAAAATTGTGTGGTAAATCTAATAACCTTACATTGTCATAGAGTTACACCTACCAAAACCGCTTTTTTGTTCTTAAAATCAGGATGAAATAGCATGTCAACTGTGAGGTGAGGTATTCCATAAGAGACAACTCCTTGGATTTTTTTTCATGTTTTTATGTAAATTAACGAAATTATATTCCATTTTTAAATAGTCTTTGAAAAAGATACATAGCCAGGCCAATATACATACAAAATAGATATTGCAATGGCAGATCAGCCACTTTGCCAGTGCTTGAAGAGATGGACATCATCCACTCCATCCCAAACAGTTCACCCCGATCCTTACCTCACATGTGAAGTCAAATTCTTGTCTCTCACAGAAGGTGACAGAACATTTGTGTGCCATGTCTGTACCTAGGAACCTCACTATATAGCTGTACCTCTAGAAGCAGCAACAATGGAGACAAGGTTCTCCAAGTCTCTGTGGAGAAATCAGCTGTCAGCTTTGGCCCTGCCCTTGGCCTTCCTCTCTAGCAGGGCTGCACAAAAGCACAGGATTTTAGCCCATTCCAGCAGCCTGAAAGGTACAAGCTGAGAAATAGAGCAGGAGCAGGAGGCTGCATGAGGCAGACAAGTGCAGGAGAAAGGTCATACAATAAGGAAGAACCTGTTGGATCTTCAGACTTTCCACTGGTCCTTCCATGGCTGTGCTTCTTGTCCAACCCATTCTGCTACACTGACTCTTTGTTCCATCAGTCTTCAATGCTCTTTCTCTTACCCTCACCCCTCACTCTCAAAGTCTGCTGCGCAGGAAAATTCCCTATTGCTTGCACAATCAAACCCCTTCCATTTCCTCTGAGAAAACAGTGAATCATACTCCTTTTCTCATATAGGTTTGCTGTTTGGAAGATGCAGGCATTTGTACTATGACTAAAAACCTTCAGGGAATGTGCATGCCCTTAATGCCCCCAGACTTATTATCAGACCTGATGTAATTCAAACAGTTTTCAGTAAAACAGGTTGCCAAAAGCTTTACTGCTTTATATTCATTCATTTAAATACATGGTTCATTGGTGCTTTGCATGTGGTAACAAACAACACAACTGTACAAAAACCTACATCAAAGCAGCAGAGCATGTGGATTACAGTGCAGGCAAAAAATAGAATGCAACACACATTGATGTTTTATTAGACACTCCATTCTAAGCAAAGAGCACAGGAATGTCACCTACACACCTGTTATCTTACAGAACATATAAAATGCAAAAACCTTAGCACGTCTCTATGTCATAATTCAGTCCTCAAAAGTATAAGCAAGTGCAAATGCAAAAAACCAACATAAATACTTGGTGAGAATGCTCAGGGTCTTTCCAACTGTTTGTTTCTTCCTCTTGCACAACTGTGGATCATAAAAATGACATGCCTCAAATTCAATCACCCTGTACAGTGTGAACAAGCACCAGTCATCTACAGTGGACAGTGTGCAGCTGCTGATTCTTTTAAAGCCTCAGTAAAGGTCCAGAGTCCCATCTGCATTATAATATATAATGTAAAAATACCTTGGAGCAACATTTTCAATTAATTCATGCTCATTGTGATTATACTTAATCCAAAACTGAGTTTAACATGGTCACAGTGAAAACAGAAACTGTATGGTATTAAATGTATTATACTATGCTATATTCTAAAACCAAAATGTCATTCTTTTTTAACGTGTAAAAGGAATTTAAATCACTTGCCTGTTAGATCTTCACAAAAATACAAATTTTGACTGAATAAATTATGCATCACTACTTTTGCTCTTTGTGTTAATCAGGCCTTTAGGAAGTGCATGCTTTTTAAAGAGAGTGATCAGTCTTCCACATCCTTATAGTTATGAAAGATCTGTAAGTTGTGACATATCTTTGCTTTGACTTTCTCTGCTTATCAAATCCTTTAGCAAAGATGAAAGCCCATTCTTTAGTTTGTGGCATGTCAGAAAATGGGTTGAAATGGAAATGCAATCCATATAAAAGGCTGAAAGCTAAGAACTGCAAAAGCTAATTCTTACCAAAAAAAATGGGGAACTGGTTGGGCTCCTCCTTTGGGGAACTACTGTTCAGGCTGTTGGACTTCTTATTTGGAGCAGCTGGCAACAAATTAGCTAAAAGAAAAAGTCGAGAGAGTTGGCATGAAACAGTCAAGGATGGGATGTGCAGACACATCCAAGCTCAGAAACTCAGCTGTGGTTGGTGCCTGTTGGCCCTGCTCAATCCACTACTGAGACCAGTTGCCAAGCAACATCTCTCAGGTTTCTGGAATAACTTAGCAATGGGTTCCCTTTTCTTCCTTAATTTTACTGATGTAAAATTTAGATCAAAAACAGCTTGGTGAGGTTATTTTTATATTACCAACAGACATGGTAATCTCTGCAGTTGCAAGCCTTTTTCAAATTATGCATTGCTGGCAAGAAAGAAGCTCTGAAGCTACTTTTAATGTTAATGACTTCCCTGTGCTCAGGTATTTCCAGTGACATACATGTCTTCAAATAAATGGTAAAAATCAGTGGACAAACAAAGGAGCATCAAAGGCTTGACTATAAACATCAAAAGCAAATTCTTACCAAAAATCCCAGGAGCCTGGCTGGGTTCTCCTGCTGGGGAACTGCTGTTGACAGTGTTGGGATGCTCTTCTGCTGGGGAACTGCTGTTCACAGTGTTGGGATGCTCTTCAGCTGGAGCAGTTGGCAATAAATTTGCTAAATTAAAAACAAACAAACAAACAAGGGAAGTGAAAACACGTTAAGAAAAAACAAGCAAAAATTAATATCAATGATCCAATATCTCAAAACCAAAAACTTTGATCTATTTAAACCATGGCAATAGCTCCTAACCCTCTCTTCTTGGGTGTCCATACAAATTTACATGAAAGTCTTGTTTTAGAGTAATGAAAAATAATTATCTACAGCTTTTGGTTCAGAAGGTAATAGTGGAATCACAGCCTAAGAAGAAATGCTTCAGCAAAAGCAGGGAAAATGCACATGTCTCTATATTTATAATTTTTAAAAAAATCTTTTAAAAGAAGACTAGTGGGTCTTTTCTGCATTAAGTGTGAATAAGCTCAAGTTCCCCTTGCCAAAATGACAGCTTATGAAACAGTGCTGGAAAAAGGCCCACTAGAGACAAGCAAGATAAAAAGGTCTGGAGGCTCTCGATGGGAAAATGTATTCACCTTATGAATAAAATGAAGCACTTGGTGAAGGGAGAGGGGTTCTGAAGGTTACTGTATCCTGATGAAGAACAATTCCTTGGAAGGAGCAGGACGAGGAAGCAAATGACTGGTCTGTGGTCAGTCTGCATGGCTTTTGTAGCCTAAGCTGCACAGCCACATCATTCCCAAGGGACACATAGGTGTTCCACAAATCTTTAGTGGGGAGCTAGCAATACACAGTAGGTTAAAAATTCCTATATGGGCACCTCTTGTCATTACCAGACTTGGTTTGAAAGGAGTATATGCAGACCTGGGGGTTAAAAACACACACTAGTGTTTTATGGTACTATAAAGCCAAACAGATGGCAGATTTTTAGGTTCGCTCTCATGAGAAAAGTAAAAACTGTAGGAGTCCTGCAATGTTCCTTAAATAGCACCAGTTTTTTACTTCATACTTTATATTTTGATTTAAAAATATGTATAATTATTGTAAATTTCATATATAAATTATTGCTGCCTCAGGGCACCCTAAGTTCCCTTTTTTTCCATGAAAAATACCTTTCAAACACATCATTTTTTTATACAAGGGTAAAACAAAGAGTGATTAAAAACATCAACTTACAGTTGTCTTGGCAGGTAGCCTGGCACTCCTCCAAACTCCTGAAGTTGTTCTGGTTTCCTAGGCACCCACCATACTTGAATGCTTCACACAATTTTGTGTCTTTGTTGTAGAAGTACCTGGTAAAATAACCTCGGCAGACCCCGGGCTCTTGGGCATGGAAGCAGAAGTCAGGCTTTCCTAGAAACAATGCTAAATGATGAACAGGGTGGGTGGAGAAAGAAAACTAAAATGCATCCCAACAACAGAACTGGAGGAAGTTTACAAAATAAACCTGTGACTTTGGGCTAAAGGCCAATTATAAAATAACTGCTGCTTTATTGGGCTGCTCTTGTTCTATATTTAATACTTCAATATTACACTGGAACATTATAGGGGTAGTTATTGTTCTCTTCAAGTAGAAATTAAATTACATCTTGAAAAATGTCAACTACTGAGTCCTTTTAAGTTCCAAAACATTGATGCTCTAAGTTGAAAATTAGTTTTTATTCTGATTTAAAAGAAGGCCTGAACCTCAGCTGGACCACTTGCAGCTAAGCACGCATCCTTGTTATTTAGGTTTAAGTCAATGTTGGTGTGCATTATACACCAAGTAATGTTCAAATAGAAGAGAAAATGAAGGAGTTTTAAAATAGAACAGAACAAAAATCTAGCAGTGCAGCTTGTCTAGGGCAGTTTATCCTTATAAAAGGATACTGGAAACAGGGAGACAGAGCAGCTGTGCTACACAGTTCCAGTTCTGAGTTTTCAATCAGTAACTACAATATCAACCAAGGAAAAGTTAATAAATGAATATTGCATAATATGACTGAATATCACAGCATGATATCACATCCTCTGGCAGGGAAGAAAAACACAGAGCCATGTGACAATCCCCAAAAGTCAACTCCTCACCATATTCAGTTTTTTCTCAAAACAGTATGCTTACAATCATGATAACAATAAGGATATATATGTGGAGGAATTATCAGATTCTTGCTAATAAATATTCTGAAATATGATTCTTGTCTGAACTAACTTGCCAAGAAAAGTCTATTTAACCATCATATAGAAAAATCCTATCAGGTGTAGCATATAAAGGCCTTGCTTAGCCATGAAAATTCACAAAATATTGAGACTAAAATGGTGTGCAGCAGGCTGTCATTAAAAAAAAAAAATGGATATAGAACAATTACTTTGAAGTTCCTAACATTTTAGAAGTAGATTTTCAACTTGCAAAGAAATTAATCCTATAACAGATATTTTAGGTAGGTATATATCCAAATTCATTGCTAGAACAAGATTATTATTAAAGGCAATTGGTGCACATGTTGAATTTATATAAAATAATATAATAGCTTGTAACTAGTGTTTTCCTAAGAATTAATTTGCAATATATTGCATTTCAATTTTTATACTCACGAACAGCAAAAAATAATTTTCAGAGATCACATGTAAAATTAAATCATTAAAATGTTCTTGAATAAAGCAACCAAATCAACTGGTTTTAGCATTTCTGAATAGCTTAATTTTGATTCTTCATTGCAAATTCCATTCTCTGCCAGTAAGTGTAATCCACAGTTCAGGTGTTTCACCTCTCTTACTGTATAAAGGCAGCACCTATTGATGTGCACAGGTTTAGAAAGCTAAGCTCACACAGAGCAATAAATATCAGAAATATGTGCAGGGCACATTTTCAGCTTAAAACAAAGGTGAGACAGGTGCATAGACAGGGAACAGCAAGACTCCACCAGAAGTATCTGTTCCATCTGCTGGGAGCTCACAGACAACAGGAGCTACAGAAAAAATTCTCTCATTAAACATCGCACAATAATGTGAAATAACACAAAGGGATTATGAGATAGATGTTAACTGATAAAGGAAGGCAGATAAAAATAAGGGTATGCAAAGTAGGCTACAGGATTATGACTGATTCTTAAAAACTGATGGCCTTAATTTAGAATATTCTTATATTAAAATGGTTCCTGCAGGTTCTTGCAAATAAAATTAAGTCCAAATTAGTTGAGCTAATGGCTATCTTTTATAGCCACTTTTGAAGAGAGAGTTCATGAAGGCAATATAATCCTAACCATACAAACCAGTACTGTACTTCTAAATGCCACATCTTTCTCCAAGGACTTGATATTCAAGACTACATCAGTGGAAACAACAGTACATGTGCAATAATGCTGATGATAGCCATGAGCTCCATTTTACAGGATGTGTTCTGGTTTGGGAACTAGGATCAGCCCTTAAAGGAAGTAGTGCCAAAATCTGCAGCATCTGTAGAAAATCAACCTACCACAGTATAATCACAATTTTAAGTGCTTTAAGAATAGAAAAGATGGTAGAAAACAGTAAAAGAAACCATAATCTCATATGAAAATATTCCAAATACCATTCTGTAAAGATAGGTGATTTCAAAATGTATGTGCAAATATTTGCATTTCTGAAAGCTGCTAACTGCACACCCATTCAGGAGGCCCTGAGTGGAAGGAGGGATGAAGGAGAGTAAGCAGAAAAAGAGGAGCAGAGTTGTGAAAAGTGTACTCAGATCTGTGTGGGCTCAGGCTGCCCACAGTGGGCCCCACACCCAGCTGAGTCTCCAGTGTACAAAGGGGAAGGGTAGAGTAAAAGTCTTCACAAGCTCTACTCTGAGTGTCAAACTGAGTTATCCTCGTTAGAAACATCAGTTTTTCCAACAAACCAACAGTGTTGCAGTAAGGGACTCCCAATACTTTAGCACTGGCTGTGTTGGAAGTCTGGGGTATCTGGAATTTAAAGCTCTGTTAAAAGTCTGTCCCTTCAGGAATGGGAAACTTGCTCCCTTGTTTGATTTGCAATTAGGGCATCTGGCCTAACCTCTGCTATCTCCTCCACAGACAAGGCTTAAAAATTTCTGTTGCAGAACAATTTTTTCCTATTTTTCTAGAAGTATAAAGGCATTAGTATAAAGCATTTGTAGTTGTTTGTTCTCAAAATACACAATAAGAATTCCCTGTCACGACTAGTTATACTATGCTTGAATGTCTGCTGAGACCCTCTTTTTACTGAAGAAAAAGAAAATAATCATAATGTATTTATTTTGTGGAAAAGAGACTGCAGCTTCCATCTTCAGTGACCACAACTGTCCTCAAATTCTTTGATGAGGAAGATTCAGACTGAGAACTCACTTTAATCTGGCATTGTTGTTTTTGGTAGAAGACAAATTATGTATTGTTCTCAGCTAATTAAAGCACTTAATACAATCCTTTATTGTGGTAGGAGAATCTTAGATTATAATGTAAATATAATTACCTTTCTTAATTTTTGCTAATGTCTTCTTCTGGGACAATTCTGCAAGATAAATAAAAATAAAAGCAGACATGTTAAGTCTTATCTGTGATACCAGTGTGTTTAGCAGTGACAGTGAGAACTCAGAAGCAAGAATACAGCATCTTTTCCTTTTTCTCTTTATTTGGGAAGCAGCACAAAGGCTCATGTGGAGAACTGAAGTATAATTTCCTTCATATAGGAAGACCTGCTATACTGGAAACTTGACAATATAGGAAGTACTGAAATTAAATTATGCTGATATTGAATTGAGCAGGGAAATTACTCCTCTTGCTGCTGGATCCAGGATCCTGTATCATGCATGCAACCTTACTCCTTGAAGAGGAATAATTAGCAGACTAACAGCCTATAGTTACTAATACTGCTCACAGCTTTGGAGCTGACTGAGGGAGACAGGAAGACTTCCCTCATCTTATCCAGTTCCCTTTGCTCTGCCATGAGACTTCCCTCATCTTATCCAGTTCCCTTTAGTTAATGATATTAAGACCCTTTGGCCAAGTATCTCCAGATATCCTAGGGGCTGTAGGTGAAAGCTCTGCTTGGTTCCCTCCGTGCATGATCTGCAGCAGATAATTGTTATTGGGTTTTTTTGATGCAGGAGCCTGGGTTTTATTGTATCAGCTCAAGAAACTGGATATCTTAATTCAATTCCTCTTTAGACATTGAAAACAAACCACCCTCTCCTTGTAGGAGATGTATGGCTAATCATAAAACTGCAAAGGAGTCCAAGGGCAGAGCAGACAATCCAATGGCTGAGAAAGGCTGACATTATTTCAACAGCTGAGAGAAAGGTGGCCAGCAACTGCTGGACTCTGCCTTAGTCAACTTATTTGCATTGCTTCATAATTCTTGTTTTGTACTTTACTGCCCTTTTGTATCATAATTCTACCCTGGAAGCCTGCTGATGTTATATTTTCAAAGCAGATCTATTGGGTAGAAATTCTGTCATGACACATTTTTCTTTCTACCTCTGGGACAACGCAGCTGTTACCCTTTAAAAAAATATTAAAGACATGGCATGCACTTCAGAGTGACATAGCACTTCTTTGAACACATTTCCAGTTTTTCCTATTAGAAGGAGGCTTGGCCCTCAGCATTTAAACCCATGACCTAAACGATGGACACGCACGTCAGGCTATTGCACTAATCTCACTCAGCTGTCCCCTTCAGGGCAAAATCAGCAGTCATATTTTGACACTGTGAGTTTATACAGACCTAGAATCTTTTAATCTTACTACCATGTCAACAGTGTTTTTGCTTCTGGTTTCTGTCAAAAAGCCAAGTCCACATCTGAGTTGATTTCTTTTTTTTGTAAATGAAGTGTATTTCTTTGTAGATCCACTCTAAATACTAGACATTAGAATTGCCATCGTGACCAGAACCTTTTATCAGCAGGTATTTTCCCACAGTAGCAAGCTTAAGCAGCCTAAAATTTATGTTCACTGCCTTGAAAATTAAGGTCTTTGGCTAGTGATGACATTTGTCATTATACTCATATCCAGTAAACAACAGAACCTATAGGCAAATTCCTCTTAGAAAGTACTTTTTCATTCCCTGGAGTTGTGGGTTTGTGTACAAGAAACAAAAACCACAGCTGATTTCTAGCTCGATTCAGAAGTAATCATTTTGAATCTGAACCTTGTCTTGGAGAGCCTTAGAGTGGCCAACCTGCAGCTGGGCTCTCTGAACTCTGTTGTACTGAAATCAATCACGTCTGTCTGGTGGCTTATTGATTCCAAAATGTTAACAAGTTACCCGGATCTGGTAATTCACTCATGCTGGATTATTTATTCTTGAATTTGTGCTGAATATTGAAAATCTAAAGCTTTGACAGTCACATTATTTCTTCTGAATTTCTACATAGCTGCCCTTGAGCTTATTTTTATCAATATTGGTCTTCACATTCTTCAAAGTGATAATTTAGTATTTCAGATTTTCATTTATTTTTAAGCACTTTTGTGTCACTCATACTCTCTTGTCAGACTCATTTCTACAGTTACTAAATAGTGATCTGCAGTAATAAATACTGGAAATACAAGTAAGATGAATACAACTCTATACTACAAGGCTGCACAGAGTTAGATTTAAGAAAAATTCACAGAATTGTACAAGGTTTTACTTAATTATGTTAGCAAAAGGGATTAATTTGAGAGTTTACTTTACTTTCTGCCTGATGGTCTGCAGCACACTGCATAACACCAAACCATTTTATCTGTTCTTATCCATTCAGAGAACACAGACATCATGAGCCTCTGTTTCTCCTTTTCCTCCAAGCAGATCCAGCTCTTGGAGAGTCTTGGATCACTGTTATTCATACACAGAAAAGTGTTTGTGGCCTGAGTATCAAGATGTAGACACTAAGCCAGTTCTCATTTTAAATAATTTTCAGTTTTATACTACAGACATGCCAAATATACGCCAGTACAGGATTTGGTCTAGAACATCTGTTCCAGATCCAGCCTGTGTGTTAGGATCAAACTAAAGCGTGGTCCCTTCCAACTCAGCTTATTCGGTGATTCTGTAAAAACAGCAGCATCAGATTGAAGAAATAATGTGATAAATCTTCACTCATGACACCTAATTATGATTATTTTGGACACTTCATTCCAAACTCTGCATCCATCAATGCAGCCTTTTCTCTTTTATCCCTCTGTCTTAGCCTTTAAATTGAAACTGAGGACAAACAGTCCAGATTTCCTGTGACAGGAAGAGTCAAGTTTTGGATGAGATACTGGCAGGTGCAGTCTTGCAAATAACCCCAAACCAAGCACGGTAAAGATGCTGTGGGTCCTGCTGAAACCCCAAACCAAACACAAGCTGGAAACCACCAAAAGCCAGCCTGATGTAAGACAAGGAAGAGCTAATTCACATCCTACACTCCAGGTCTTCCTGACATTGAATACTATTCAAGGAAATAATAACTTCCAATTTTTTTATCTTGAAAGACTCTACTCTTTAAACTTGGTGGAGTCATAACTAGAAACATTAATCATCTGTCATGAATTCCTTCTTTCTTTGATTTTCTGCCCAGAAATGTGATCTGTTCCCATACAATAGTCTGTAAGAAAGATTTTAAAACCTATGACTTGAGTTTTATCTTACTTTGGTATTCTTTTTTTTAAACTCAGGCTTGATTAATCAAAGACACAAATAGCATAGTCTAGAGAAGGAACAGTGTTGTAAACAGCTTTTATCCTTACCAGTTGCTAAAATACCAAAAAATTTGGGTTAGATGCTCTGAAAGCAATAAAGAACAGCTTTGCTACCCACCAGCTTAGCCCAGCCTCAAAATCAATTTCACCTTGTAACTCATCCAAAACAGGGCTCTAGCTAGAAAATAAAACTCCTTGCATTGGTGTCTCTATTCCACAGGTACACTACAAAACCTACCCACCCTTCCAGATGCTGAATGTCTGCTTGCACCATGTAAAATAATTCAGATGAGTACAATCTACTTGGGAATATTTAGGGACATAATTCAAGGAATTATATTTCTGTATTAACTGGAACTGAAAGAGGGCTTCTACTTCCCCAGTTCAAGTGGTTTGTGAATGAGAAATAGCAGGTGCAAGTGAAGAATTAGGGTAGGAGGGTAAGAGAATGGGTACTGGCCTGTTACCACACACTTCTCCTGGCATTCCTCCAGCGTTAGGAAGTTGTTCTCATTGCCATGGCAGCCTCCATACTCAAACACTTCACACTTTTGGCTTTTAATATTGAAGAAGTAGCGGATGTGGATGGCTTTGCATGGACCATCGTCCGCTTTCATGGCACAGAATGAGTGCACCAGCTTCAGTGGTGGCAAAGCAGCACCTGCAATGCAGAGGAGATGTAGAATAACTGAGTTAATTGGCTGCATACTGCATAGTGTGACTCCCAAATGAGATTGCTTGTGTGTTCTGCTAGAGAGGCACTGCACAACATCTGTCTGCAAAGCTCTGAACACACTAAACAGATGTAAAAAGGAAAACATCATCTGCACTGGAACACACAAATTCCATTCGATCAGTTCAAATGTGTGGTTTCAATTTTCCACCGAAATAACTCACAGTATAAGCTTCAACTCCTCATCACAGACCTCTGAAAAGTTATGGAGTGTGGCTTAGTCACACAAGCTGGGGTGCACTGCTGAGTAACAAAAACTCTGAGAAAACCCTGGTAGCTCCAAACCGCACCATGACCACCAGGGCAGAAAGGTTTCCTTGGGCTCTCTGCCACTGCTCCCAGTGAACTTGGCTTGTAAAGGATGTGCCAGGGAACACTGTGGGATGGCCAGAGCCCTGCAGAGGGCATCCCTCTCCTGTCAGATGGCATTTCACTGGGACACAAACCCTGCCGGGAGCACTCACAGGCACCAGACTCTGTCCTTTGATCTCACCGTTCTTGCATTGCAGCTTTCAACAGCAGACAACTAGAAAGTCAAGGCAAAACAAAGCTAAATGTTTTCAAAATGTGTCATTTCTATCTTACAATATATATGAGGTCAGGGAGTGTTGTGTATAAATTGTCATATGCATTGTGAAGAACACTAGCAAAGCTTCACCTTGTCAATGTTTATAAGGAAATTCTGACTAACAATCCAATTCCTGACACTGCTCCCTTATAAATATATAACTTACTCTATTTTTTGTTGTGCTTTTCCAAGGCAATATTTTACCCTAGAACATTTTGAAAGCTCTACAGAGCTTGTGTGCTTGCCATAGGAGCCAGAAGAAGAGACCTAAAGTTTTAATTCATTCTCCTACAGCCAATTAGAACACTCGTGTCTCAGAACATAAAACCAAATATATCTGTCTTTTTTTCAGTGTACCAGAAAGGAGACAAAAAGAAAGGAAGAGGAGAAGAGTTTAAATGATCATATAAGCATTACAGATTCCTACTATTACTAAGTTAAATTTCCAGTTTTAATTAAAAGAATCCACTAAGATCAGGATTTATGCCATGGTTAAAAGGGAACTTTTGTACTTACTACCTACCTGCTCTGTGGATATCTAATTTTAGCATCTAAAATTGACCTTATTATACAATCTTTGAATTAAATTCAACAAGCTGAGATAAATACTCATAAGTACTGAGGTCCACAGAAGTTTACTAGTTTTAATCCATTTGAGCCACTTATAACTATTAAACCTACAGAAAAGAAACGAATTTCAGCTCTAAAATGTTTTAAAGAATAGCATTTACATATTTTAAAAACTAACAACCTCTATTATGCAATTACTACCAACAGAACAATTGTAGCACACAATCAGTTCTTCCAAAAGTGGACCACTTGGTGTTAAAATGCATATAAGAAGGACTAATTTCAAAATTCTACTTAAATATTCAGTCCCCAAAATAGTTTGTGACTTATGCCATATTGGTGAAAATACCACTTTTCAGATTTTGAAGCTAGGTACATTGATTTGAAAATATTACTGAAGACCATACAATAGGAAATATTGATGAAATAAAATGAATAATTATAAGAGATGTTAGACTTGGTAAACTTGCTATGAAGCTCAGCTTGCCAAACAAGATTTTAGAATTTTTTTTCTTTCCAGTTTCATCAGCTAGGTCTTCCTGAGTCCACAAAGATTTAGTATTTAGAAGTCACAATAAATGCCAAGTTGGACGTCAAAGGTTCCAAAGTTCTCCAAAAGGCTTGGAAATCCTTTGGAAGTGACTTTAAAAAGACTCTAAATGTTGAGAGGATACTGCACTGCAAAATGAAACTTCGGATTTCCCCTGCTCAGTCCCAGGGAAAAGAATGCCTTCAAAACATCAAAGTTTCAGGAAGTTATGAACTCACTCCTGAAATGCTGAAATCAAACATTCAGAGCTCCACAGAAACCAGTCCAACTCAAATGTGGTCAGGGTGAGGGCTGGCAGCTGGTTTATAAACATGTCATTTTCTTGGCACCTGAGAAATGAGATCCCCTCTGTGACCTCTGCCAGTGACCCAGTTCAGTCTACAAGAGGTTGTGAAACCTTACCAGGTTTCTTAACTACTAAATTTTGAGACACAGAGTTATGTCAGCTCGTTTTCTTGCTGCATTGCACCACCCCAGCGCTGTGGGCTATCCAAACAAAAATAGTATGCAAGCATACTTGCAAAACTACACAAAGGATGAACAGATGGCTTAGCAGAGTTCATCCTGGGAACTTTCTGGTCTCTACTCTTAGCCCACTTCCCATCAGATCCAGGGAACACAATCATTGTTTTGGTTACCTCCTAAGGCCTTTCCCCTGCAGTCACAGGGATGCTGTTAACCAGTGTCAGATGTCCTGACATCTGCTCTGAACAGAATGACTAACAGTGTCACACATCTTGGCAATCACTCAGTTTCCTAGGAATGCTAGAAAGTTGCCATCGTTTGAGTAAAATCTGTACCCTGTCAAACCCCCAGGGGCCAAGGCCTCCAGCTCCAAACAGTAACCAAGTGACTCTGAAATAAGAGGTCTCAAAGGGATTCATCGGAACTGAATCATTCTTCTGTCTGGAAACAGTGAAGGAATTCTTCCCCATTATTTTACACCTGGGAACACTTAACTCACACAGATGATGTAAAATTAGCTTTCCTTCTCAGATTGGAGCAGCAGATGAGAAGGCAAGCAGGAGTGTTTGCCCATTAGATCTGCATGGACACACATCTGCCTGGACTCATTTCATTTGCGGAATATACCTTGACAAAACTGATTCTTAGTGTAAGGCCTCGTCCTCTGCTCTTGAGCACTGGGACAAAGTGTTATTACATTTTAGGTGCTGTGTGAAAAGCACAGGATATGACATTTATGGAAGATGTCTGTCAGGAAGGTCAGGGAAAATTCTTCAACAGAAACAGAGGAAGGTAACACTTCCTTAAGGAATGTTAACGGAGTTTCTCATCCCAGTGAAGTGAATTCCAAGCAAACTGAAGCAGTCAGTTCCAGGATTTCACTGCTCTTCTTGTAAGACAGCCCTTTTTTTGGTAATACTGCCTGAATACTCTTTATTATATATTAAATAATTTTTACTTCTTTCATGCATAGGCAAAATAATTAAAAACCATATATACACACGGTAAATCAGTTTTGATTTTCCCATCCCTTCCTGTTTTGCAATTTAAGGCTGTTGCAGGAGAGAAAGTTGATTCCTGCACTCTCAGCCTTGATTTTGGGCTTTCCAAGTTGAGCTGCTTCCCTGGCTGCTTGAAGGTGGTGCAGCAGCTGCCCTGCACTCATCACAGCACTTCAGAAGCCCAAACCTCTGCCTACTTTCTTTTTATTGGAAGACTTTTGTCTCATCTAAACTATCACCGTACTAAATAAACTCCTTTCTTCCCATCTTTTTATTACCCTTGCTTTTCTAACCCTCTCATAACTTATTTGGATGTTTCCTATTGGTCTGGATTCCTGGTAAAATGTGCTGCCAAGAGTTGAATATAATCCCCTACCTGAGGCATTACCAATGGCAAATACAGTGGACTAATTATCCCTTGGTTTTTTTCCTTAATCCAACACCAAATCAGTTGCCTTTGTTTTTAAAACAACATTGAATTACTTTTGTAATACTCTGTAACTTTCATATACTTCCCAGCAAATAGAACCTTGTTATACATGTGCTTCAACATTAATTTTCCATCTTGTATGTTTAACTGCATTAATTCTCCTTCTTAAGTATAGCACATTGCATTTGTAATTTAAAAAAAATTAGTTTAACGCCCCAATTTAGATCTGGCTCTGTTGGATATTTATTACTCATTCAGTTTAGACATCTGGTCCAAATACATTAAGAATTCCTGTATAATTGTAGACCAAGACAAATTTTGTTATAAACACATTAACTAATAATTACAACTGATGTTCACTGTCACACAGAAGTTATTACTTCCCATAGTAAAACTGAAAAAAAACCCAGGAAAACCCTCTCTCCCCTTTCTTCCCCCTCCCCAATTTTTTAATGTAGTTCCTTCCTTCCATCAGCCCCATGAGCACTGAACACCCACTGCTCTGCTCTGACAGTCACTGCACTCCTCAGAGCAAAGTGCTGCTCACTGAATGGCTCACAAGGAGCACGAGTTCCTTGCAGGTATTTTTGTCACTCCAGTCCCTCAGCCTTCCTGCTCTTTCCAGCTGCCAAACCAGACAGGGGCCAGGACTGTTCCCACACAGCACAGCCATTCTCACGTTTGTTGTCTCTCTCACAGTAACTTTTGCAACTGGAGAGGACTGTTCACATGAACACCACTCCCAGTTCCAGTGCAGACACTTCCCTCAGACAGCTCTGCTGAGCTGCAGCCAGCCCTGAGCACACAGGCTGCAGATGATCCAGGCAAGGCACTCTTATCACTTCACTAGAAGGCAGGGTAATATTACAAAAGCAGAAGTGGTGAATAATGTCTCTAATCCTCTTACATTAGTACAAGTGAAAACAATACCTTTCCTCTGGATGTCGGCATAACAAAAGACTAATTTGGCTTGCAGACTCTGGTGGGTAATCCGCAGGGCTGCTCCATAAAAAGTCCTCCTTTTAATTAGAAAATGAACTGATTTCTATACTACACCTTCAGCACAATAAATATGAAAAGTGAGCATGAGGCAGGAGTTGCTTCTCAGAACAGAACGATATAAATTGCAAGAATAAAGATCACAAATATTTCTGAAGTTTTATGAGAAAACACTTTGTTTTAGTTTGCTTAGGTTATGTGTTCTCAACTTTACATGAATTTCCGTGGTTATCACTAATTATAAAGATAAGCTGTCATCTTCCCAGCCTTCCTTGGCAATGTCTCCCTTTGATAAGTGGTATCAATACTAAGCACCTTGTCACTAATGAATAGCTGGGTTTTTTTCTCTCCATCTTTGTCAATTTGACAGCTTCCCACCCACGCACTGTTCAGTGCTCTTCCTACCCTGTGTTTCCTACACTTTCTTTAGGCAGGCACATTTCTTCTTGGCAAGCTTTCACATATGAATAAAAAGCACATTCAATTTGTAAGTCATTTTCTTCAGGCTTTGGAACACCAACTAAAGCGCTGTCTACCACATAAGGGATTAATGAACAATATACATAACCTGGGTATTTTTATACATTTCATTTTTATTATTACACTTATCTGTTGATGAAAAAATGACAGATTTTGCTGGAAGAGAAAAAATAAAAAATCCTTTTTTATTCCCCTGGACTTGACCCTGCAATCTTGATTATTACTGTAATTAAAACAGACCAAAAAACCATCACTTAGATTCTAAAAGCACTTGTACTCAATGCAATCCAAAAATATGACATAAAAATAATGGAGGCACTCAACTAATTATATCCTTTAACACCTGAAATTTATGGAATGCTGGGGTAAAATATGTCATTGCTTTGTAATCATCTAACTTAAAAAAGAAATGTTATCAATGGCATTGCAGCCCACAAAATTTCAACACTTGAAGTCTCTGAGTCCAGAAGTTAAATCTTGAGAAGCCACAAATGCAATTTTAATTAACAACAATCTAAATATTTTGAGAAAACAGAGCACAGCAAAAGCTTTTTTATTGTAAACACTGCAACTGAGTCTTCAGTAGTCACAAAACCAGGATCCTAGTTTAATATCTAAGCTTCACATTTGATGGGTTTTTACTTCAGATCTAAAGCCCAAAAGTTCAGAACTGTTTCTCACGCTAAATCAGTTAGTGGTCACATAATCCTAAGTAACTGGTTGCAAAATAACCAGTGAAGAAATAATCCCCAGTCAAATGACTATTTAATTTCCTTGGGATTATTTAATTATTTTCTTTTATAAACAAAGGAAATAGAGGAAAAAAAATTAAGCCATCAGACTTCTTGTTATGGTGACAAAGCGTGCAAGCTGATTTGGCCTTCACGACCCGCAAGCTTGGCTAAGCATTTATACAGCACCAAGAGTTGTGGGGCAAAGATAAGTGACTTTGCCCTCAAACAATAATGACATTTTTGTACTTCAGCATTAAAAAAACCCACATTTATTCTGCATGAACCAGTCTTTACTACACAGCCATTCTAAGCAGCACTTAACCTGGAACAGCACATATCTTAAATTGTAGTGACTAATTGTGACGTGGTCCTATCTTAGGATAGCCATTACTGTGCACAGTTACTATTTCTGTCTCAAAGAGCACTGCTGCAAAAGTCTGATAGAGAGAAATAATCTGGATGGAAATAGGACAAAATGTAACAAAAAAGGTTCCCTTTAGTTCCACTTTCATTTGCACTTCAAAATCAGACATGTCAAATAAAACCATCCATTTCATAGTCCTCTGCAGCTTAGGGAAGTGATCACAGTTTCAAGTCATTTTCTCAATGGAAAAAGGAATATTTTAGTGTGAACCTAGCAGTGTATTTTCCCTCATCTTTCTCAGAATTGTTTGGGAAGAAGTTGGAATACCCTCCACAACGACATCCAGTCTAGATTTCTGATCCATCTTAATTTTGGTCAAGTAAACAATGATCTTACCGTGGTGAAAATCCAACATACCCAGTTCTAACAGTCACACTCTTTTCCTAACAAAAATTTTCAGCTGGTGAGTTTTTAAGTCATAGAAATGTAGAATAGCCTGAGCTGGAAGGGCTTAACAAGGCTTGAGTCCAACTCCTCTATTTATCCAGTGATATCAAATCACTTGGGGCCATACAAAGACCTTCATTAAGGCCCAGAAAAACTACCAGGACAGCAACTGTATCAACTTTAAATCTAACTTTGCAGATTAACTGTGACTCAAGAGATATGTGCATAGAACAGGGCAACATCAATCTACAATGGTATTTACCATATTTCTGCTTTTTCTGTGTGAGGAAATATAGCCTAAGTTAACCAGCTCCATGTTTCCTTGCCCGAAGGTTGAACTTTTTCATGTTCCTAAATCAGAGATTTAAAGGAATCATCTTGATATCTAACCCAGTGTTTGACTAGGATTAGATGTTCCAAAAAGCTTGGGAAACAGAAGCCCCAGTAGAAAGCAATTTTGCTAAAGCTTCATAAATAATTCTAAGAATCTCTCTCCTAGCTAGAGACCATATTTTAGCTTAGTCCCAATTTCAAAAGTTTCCCACAAAAGTTCTCAAGTATAGAATTACACCTGCAGGGCATTTTAACCTAGTGGGCTTTGTTGTTTGAGTCTTTGGCTTTTGTTGGTTGAGTTTTAGGTGTTTTCTAGTATCTCTTACCCACAACATGCTCTTCTTTGCTGCCATCCAGCTCAGCAGTTGTGTGCCCGGCGATACAGAAGAACAGCACGATAAAGGGTGAAGGTAAGGAATGTCCCTTCTTTCTTCCTTTCATCTTCCCTGTATAACATAAAAATGACAATTGACAAATTCAGTCAGGTTCCTTGAGCATAGCAGGGCAGTGCATAGCCCTGTGGGTAGACAGAGACTAGGAGCTTTGGAGATAATGTGAGTTCTTTTAGTATAATCATGTAAGCACAATGGAAAACAAGACAAGGATTGCAGCTGTGCTCAGGAGATCACAAGTCTCCTATCCCATCTCCAGGACAGGTCAGAGGCACTGCTATTGCTTTTGTTCTAAGCCCCAGCTGAAATCACCTCCCAGGACATATCATGACACAAAATGTAATGCTTGGTACTTGTAATGTCCTGGCATTAATTACACAATGTAGTGTAGCTTGCCAAGTCAAATCATTCCAAGTAAGTTTTACCCCACCTGCAGAACCCAGATTCATTGCCACAACATTTTAAGTGACTCTTTAATCCATTCATAGTTACCAAGTTGCCAGACTGTTGAGTAAGTTGCATTTCAGAGAAATCAGTGAACAGCATGGGCTGCTCATGAACATGAACTCTGTAAACAGGATTTTGTATCTTGTAGATCTCTCTAATGCTGAGAACCTCACTTAAGCTATTATTTTTCACTTTGAATTAGTGCAATCATTGACAGAAGGAAAATACTATTATTCCATGGCAGCTGGCATGTTCAGATTGCCAAAGATGAAGTTACACACACATATGAAATTAACTCCAAAAAAATTTTGCTTTAACTTGTTTAGAAATACATATTTTCCAACTAAAAAAGTTCCTTAAGGAGCTCTGGATTTTAATTCGAGAATAGACTCAATACCTTCTTAGTTAGCAACAGATCAATTCCCTATTCATAATCCAAAGTTCATTACCCTCTTCTCTTAAAGAACAATACTAAATGTTTTTGCTATGTTAATTAAGTAAATAAAAACTAAAAATCTAAGGGCTAGGAAGTTCCTAGCCTTCAGACATCTTTGGTCTTTAGTGTTTTTGTTTACATGTCTGTGAAGACAGCATATCTGCACCAAATCAGAGCCACAATTCTCATTTCATTCTAGAAAACTTAACAATTTTTCCCTCTTGCATACTAGTGTTTTCCCAGCCTGCAGCATATAACAGAAAGGAAATGAAGCCTTGAAAATAACTCTTGGTGAAATCATGAGCAGCACTAACTAATTTAGGTAATTTTTAAATTTGACATTACCCTTTAGAAGGCTTCAGCATATAATGTAGTGAAAAACACTTGGTCCTTTTTTTCTTCTTTTTTTTTAAATAATGGAACAAAAATTTGGGGTTTAAAGGAATTTCTCTTTTAGCCAGAAAATATGACCATGGTAAATTCTACTTCATAATACGTTCCTGCCAAAATAAATAAAAAATTGCATGTCTTTGATTCCTTGTAAACTCAATTATTAAGATTAACTTCTACAGGAACAAATAAAATGCTTTATCCACATACAGTCTGACGAAACATTTTGCAAACTAATACAGATCTCATTTTGTACTTTTAATAATGATTTTTGAATGTTTCCTCAAAGACTATTCTTCAATTCTGTGAACAAACTCATAAATTACTGTTTTCTAGGAGAGATGGAATAACCTCTCTTGGACTAGAAACCACAAGTTTTGAAACATTCTGGAAATGGAAAAAATGAGCAAGAGCTAGAGTTTCTCATTTTCATATATTTTTCAAAGAAATAGAAGTAGCATCTTTTATTATAATTCTAACTGGAACTCCAGTTTTACAATCCTTTATATGCAAAGTTTTGTAGTACCTGACCGTGGAGGAATTATGCATTTTCATCCAAAGGTTTAAGAAAGTTACAACAAATCTTTTAATTTACCCTGATAAGAAGACCAGTCATGGCTTAAAATAGAAAGTAACTCCGTACAAAGTAACCTGAAGTTGTCTAAGATGGTCTTTGTGATTTGACAGACATCTGATTTCTGATGTTACTTTGACATCAACTAAAATTAAAATAAATCCACAACTAATAAAAATGCTATGGGGAGAAATATTAAGTAAAAAATTCAAAGAACTGCTAAGATAATTATCACTACAATATAAACAAAGTTGGTGATGGTTTGACATCATCTAGGCTCACTTAAAGCAGAAATACCATCAAATAGTCAGATTTGATACTTAGATATAGAGTAATAACTTTCAAGCTGCCTGGCTCCAGTGAGCTCACTGGAACAAAAAATTACAAAATACAGTTATAGTTTTTGAAATTACATGGGAAAGAGCAAACTTCTAGCACATTGTTTTCCTTAGAAGTAATCACTGGCACAATTGTGGCTCTTCATAAAGGAACTTGATAATTATCCACAACCTCAAGTAACCCATGGATTAATACCATGTTCTCCCCAAGCCCTCATTTTCCATGTTTGAGTTTTTCCAAAACTGCCATCAAAACTCTCACTAGTTCAGCAAAATTCTACTTGAATTTTGTTTTCCATCACTTAAATTGAGGCTTTGGTTCCTTCTTCCAGGAATCTGCAGAATATAGACTGAGATTGCAAAATTTAGTAATCACTTCTTAGTCAGTTATCCCATAATCTCAAAAGCTTTTCCCCAAGTAGAAGAGAGGAAATCAGGCAGAAGTGGAAATCCTTAATAAGTTCCTATATTTCTTTTCCTTTTGGGAATAAAATTTTGTGTATTGTGAGCTACCATACAGAATTGTAACTGTGTGGTTTTGCAGACAAATTACTGCATTTATACAGAGAACAAAACCTTACCAAGGGACAATATTTCTATTCTTCCATTCACCTCCTACATTTCCCATCAAAGGAAGGGTCAAAAGCGTGTCAAAAGCTGGGCATCTCGAGGCTTGGGCCAGCTCCCAACAGGAACACTGGAGGCTGTGCAGCAGAGCTCTGCCCAAACACAATCTCCTTTATCTCCCTGCTAACCTTCCCAGGAGGTCACACAGTCCCAGAACATTGGGTCAGCTCTGGCTGGAGGGGGGATGAGTGGGGTGAAGGTTTTGATAAGAAAATGCTCAAATCCTTCCGTAGTTTAATTATTTCTTATTATTCCTAAATGAAAAATGAAATCCCAGATCAAAGCGTACTTGGCACTGGATTTTCAATTAAAATCCAAATCTTCTAGAAAAAAATCCAGGTTTTCTGATTAGATGTTCAGCAGCCCAGTAAGAGAATTTTAAAGCTCTAAGTCTCTTATGATACTGGTATAAGTTTTTTAAGTGTTCTGATTTTTTGTTGTATGGAGTGCAAAATTGAAAATACTTCATCTATGATGATATCTGGCTCAGTAAAATGTCAAATTCACACCTTGGTGAAAAGCTGTCTGTTGTGAGAAAAATAGGAAATGTTTCAATTTTAAATAAGTCATGTTCAACTGTCTGATTGTTTCAGCCACATTCTAAAGATTTCTGAGAGTAAATAAAGCCTTTTCCTCTAGAAGGATTCTAGCTTAGGACAGTCAGGCATCAGTCCAGCATTAATATTCTACATCATTGTGTCATTAATGTAATGTAAACTCCTTAGGAACTGGCATTCTACTGCTCCCAAACTCCCCACCTTATTAAAAGACATTTTATAGCAGACAACAAGAATTTTACTAGACAAAGGAGATTAGAGGTCTGTGGGTAATAATTGGCACTGATTTATTTACTGATTTAATTAAACACTCCCAATTAGTGCCATTAGCTTTCCTCAGGCTGAAATACTGCTAGCCAAGCCAGACCACAAGCAATCAAGGAAGCTCCCAGTAACAGATCCTTACTACCTGGCCTTATAACCAAGACATTTTTATCCTGAGACCCAAAACAAAAATAAAAGGAAGATCTCAAGATTTTTTTTGCCAAAACCAGAAAAGTATAAAACTCAATGTCTTTTCCATGAAGCTTGCAGCCTTTAGAGACAGGACTCTTATGTGTATATACATATATATACACTTT
>WEIU01000710.1:19016-45180 GCA_013389925.1 Aegithalos caudatus | reverse complement strand
TTTTTTTTTTTTTTTTGCCTAGCAGTCTCTTCAACACCAATTTCTATAGTTCCCTGAATGTTTAGTCACAAACTTTTTTTTTTTTTCCATCATGGCATTTATCTCTAACAAGCTAACTGGAAAAAGAAAAATAAAACTAGCATTTCCCATAGTAGCCAAAAAAAGACATCCTTAGAAAAAGGCCTATAGTGACATTGCAATGACAGTAAAAGTGACTCATTCACACTGACAGCCCAGGAAATAGAAACACACACACTCAAAAAAGGCAGAGAATATAATTAAGTAGAGGAATTAATTAGCAGGAGGTAGGATGTGCATGGCCAGAGGTCCAATTTATCACAGCCTAAAATTAAGGATTAAAAGGTCTAACTGGACAGGATTATAACACTTCTGATATAAAAGCAGCCCTTTTTCAGTTCACTACAGTTCAGAGGCATTGTCTTTTCCCTCTGATCTCTTGCACTACCTACTAGGGCTTTTGTGACAAAAGCTTCATTTTTCTTATCTGCAGCATTGTCTCCCAGCTGGCAGAGTCAGTGCTCCCTTAAAAATTATTTTGTTATGTGGTTTGGAGCTGTTTTCTCACTCCCTCAGCTGTAAATATGAAGAATGGAGTGAGCAGGAATTCTGTCACCCCTGTTCTGATGTGATACCTGAGTCAGTGATGAGCTGTCCATTAAACTGACTTCCACCAGAGTCTCACCAGAGCCTTGTGCTGTCACAGCAATTTAATAAGTTCAGGCAGTGCACTGTGAATCATGAGCTTGCAAACATTACTGACTGAAAGCAAAAGCTGTGGAACTTCCAGCCTCCATCCCAAATTATCTCCCTTTTTCTGCGGCCTGCTGTAGCAGCTCTGTGTCAGTCCTGAGACCAGGGACTCCCTGTGCTTCCTCCAAAAACTTCAAATTCCTTCTGGGCAAAGAGAATTTTGGTTCGTTTTAGCATAAATTGCTGCTGCACTATTCCAGTCTCTGAAACTACCTAGTGAAAACTGAAAAGTGAAATCTGGGAACTACAGAGAAAATTTGGAAAAACTAATGTTTTTATTAGCTTTTATGCTGAAAAGCTGTATAACCAGATGTCACTGTTTCAGATTTAAACTCCCACCTTCTTTCTGCTTTTGTGAAGGTTGTAAATGCTGCTTTTCAAGCACACCTGATAAAAGAATTGAAAGGAAAAACCTCATCATAATTTTAAATAATTTTTTTTAAAATCAATAAACCCAGCCAGTGCAAGAAATGCCTTTTTTTTTTTTTTTTTTTTTTTTTTTTTTTTTTTTTTTTTTGTATGCCTGCAAACCTCTTGCCTTTTCCTTTTCCATGTTAATTTCTTTCCCTCTTGCTTTAAACTGTGTTCCATTTTCCCAACTTAGGTCCAGGACTTATTTTTTTCCCTTCTGCTGGTCTGTTCCCATCTGGCACACGGTACTTCTGCCATCCTGTCTCCACTCAACTTCTCTGTGACACAGAGCTCCAGACTCTGAATTCCTCCTGCACTGAGCTCTCCTTCTTGCCTGGCTCAGTCAGGTGTCCCATCCATGGCATCCATGACCCAAGACTGGGAACTGGATAGAACCAGGTAGGCAGAGCAATAGTGACATCAAGCCTTGGCTCCAGAAGCCAGCACAAAGTTTTTCCTAACTCCTTGCCCAAGCAGTGCAGAGCACCTGATGCAACAGTCAAAACCAATTATAACTTCTGAAATTAAGACTGAATTATTAAAATAACTGAATTTTTCACAGGAACATTGGATTTGTCTACAGTAAATCACATAACTATCTCATTTTCATTTTGATATAGCTTTCAATAAGGAAAAAATATCTTTTGCTCCTATCAAAATATTTTTACATGTGGACTAAAGAAAATAACACGTTTACATAATTTCATAACTCTTAATAAACAACACAAACCCACTACACTCAGGCCTGTACTGCTTGGACAGAAACTACCCATTGGTAGCAAAAATATTGGTCCTCCGATCTTATTTTCAAACAGGGAATGCTTTCAGTATCCTAATAAAAACCACTCCAGAGCACAAAATCCACTAGCAAAACAAACAAGCAGCAATATTAGTTACATCTGAGCTCTATAACGTGTCTAACCTGTTTTGTTTTTTTTTCCAAGCAGTTTGGACTGGAAAACTCCAGTCCACATGTTCAAGTCTCAGCTGTGCTTATTGATAAACAAATGTATTTAGATGTCAGTTAACTCAGCACAACCTGCTTTTCTAGTGGGGAGAGTAGTTTCAGTACTACATTTATATATATATATATATATATAAGCCAGAGGTGTGTAATTTCCCATTTGCACAGGCTGTGGAAGCATGACTACTCAACTGTGATGCTGTCAGAGGCTGAAAACACCACAGGCAAGCACAGGAGGAAACTACTGCCACAGTGAAGCCTCTTGTGACTGGTTTGGATCATACCCATTCACCTTCTGTAACCTCATCAGCACAGTAATCACATTTACACACACACAGGTTCAAAACACCAATTTCCTTGCTCTGTCAGGCAAGTTTAGCTCACCTGGGCTCTCTTCCCAGCTGGAGACCCCACAGACACTTTTCCTGCAGTGATCCTCACACAGGTTAGATAGAAATGATGGAATTGCCTCCAGTGGGAATCACCCAGGGTTCAGAGCGCCTCAGATTATCACCCAACAGCCACTCCAAACCAACATAAAATAACAATGCCATAGAAAAAAGTGTTGTATTCCCTCCATCTCCCCCCACAATATAGATCATGCTTCTCATTCTGATGGCAGTGCCAGCTCCTGGGGACATAGAGCAAATGGCAACACATTTTGAGACTTTGCATGAAGTTCATAAAAACAGTATCAACTGAATATTTCCTTTAAATGAAATTTGTATTTCTAACTGACTTGCTGCAACTACTCTTTTCAGTGTAGTTACACTAAAATTAGTTCTCTTGGAATGCTTTATTTTCTAAAGGAAGGTTAAATTTTGTGAAAATTAGTTCTCTTGGAATGCTTTATTTTCTAAAGGAAGGTTAAATTTTGTGAAAGAAAGTTGAACTTTCTTGTTGTCCAACTCATACCCCTGGGGGTCAAAAGCCTAGTGAGCCTTTTAATTTCTCACTAAATTGCAAATCTAATTACCTGGCTAACTTCTGAGCTCCACTCAGTTATGAGAGGCCCTCATCAGGGAAGGTGGCAGCAATACTAAATATGGGAAATAAAGAGCTGTATTAATAGCACAGGAAGTAATTAACAAACTGAACAAAGAGTTGTGAGAGAAAATTAAAAGCATTAAAATAAGTATATTTTGCTGTGAAGTAACTATGAGGGGAAAGGAATTATACAATTCTCCATATGGTTTTGTTTCATTCTGTCCCCAGGGGTACTCTGTCCCCATTGTAAAGTTAAAATGGTTTCACAAGAGAAACAGAAGTGGGTGATTTGTCCCTGTTTTTTAAGACAGCTTTCCCTGGTTTCACTGCAAAGAGTAATTTCAGATAGGAAGACCCCATCAGCCTTTCCTGACTCCCTAGAGAGAAAACATGACTTCAGAATGCAGCCCAAACAAGCAACACGAGGAACTACTGGAATGTGACAGATTTTAAACACTTTGCTCCAAAACTGAGACACGACAGTCACGTAAACTTCAACGCCAATAAGTTCTACTGATATTCCTTTTCTTTTAAATTTTAATTTTTTTTTTCTTCTTTCTATACACATGCTCTGAGTCCTTCTGGAAGACATTCACAGAATGAACTCAATGCACACCAACAGAATCATGACAATAAAAAAGCACTTAAGGCAGATACCACCTTATTTTACAATGCAAGCTAAAATTAATCACATTTACCTCCCCAGCATTGTTCTGTGTATGCTACACACAAAGCAAACGTGATTATAATTCTCAAATTCAGCTTCAACAATGATGCAGAGCAAACTGCTGTGGATGCAGAGCAAACTGCTGTGGATGCAGACACTTTCTGCTTTCACAGACAGTAATAAATGCCCCCTAGTGAAATTAAATCATGGGCAGAGGGTTCCAAAGGGCAAAGGCTGACAGCTTTGCCCAAGTAGGTGCCTGGCAGTTCCTGCAGCACGCCCTTGCTGTCCCTATCTGCACTGACAGCTGCACTTCCTGTGTCTGTGTCTGGCCATAAGACACTCAGGAAGGAAGGTTTCTATCTTTACATGTTTCCCACAAAACTTTCATGGCTAATTCCTGGGGCACTGAGTCAGACTGACCAACCACACACACTCCCCCCACAATCCAAATTGCTGTTTTTCTCCCTACTCCTAATTTCCTATTGTTATGGGCCTTTCCCTCATTTAAATTAATTTTTTAACATATTAGCCAATTCTTGCAATATTTTAAAATACAGGTTAGTATCACTGTTTTGTTTTACAGTTACTAAAACTGAAGTTTACATCAATTATTCCAAGTAAAATATTACAAAAGTCACCAAAAATATTCTGGATTTTTGGGGAGAAGTGTGTGTTTGTTACACTGATAGGACTGGATGCCTCACTCACTACAATCATTAAGGACTTCTTGTAAATTTCAAATATACTGTGAGTGAAATTGGCTTATGTCTGATCACCTTAATTTGATTCTCCTAAGTCTTCCTGTGCTTCTCAAAATATGAATTGCTTCAGATGTTAGTTGCCTCAGACTAATTTGAAACAGCCTGGCAGACCACTCTCTTGGATCTACTGCAATGGAGAAATTGCTTCAAATAGGAAAAGAGATTCTTCAAACTCAAGCTACTGATCAGAATTCACTTACTCAGCTTTAGGACAGTTTCCTTTCCAAGTACAGTCTTGCAGCTTAAAATACCTCAGACTGAGATTATGGCAACCAAATATTAGTTGTATTAATCATACAAGTATATTCTTTGTCCTTCTGTTTCAAACGTGCAGAGGAAGCCTCCCTTTTTGCAGCACTCTGCTGGACTTTGAATCTAAACATCTGACTGAACATCTAAAGAAAAGCCACCAGTTCATACTGCTTTAGACAGCTAAAGGAAAAAGAATTACTCAGTTAAAACCGAAAGCCTGTTGCAAAGTACTCACCAAACTCCTAGCAACAGTTGTTGAAGAAAGAGGGAATTCCTGAATCAGAGCTGGATATGATCCTCCCCTACTACTAATTCCCGTAGAGGGGGTGTGGTGTAAAGCTCCAAAGGCAGGGCTGCAACCTGATCTTGCTGGAGCTTGCTCCTGCCGGGGATGGATCCCTGAGCCCGCCGCTGCCCTGGCGTTCTGCGGGGCGCACGGGCTCGCTCCGGCTGCAAGGCAGAGACAGGAATGCTTCCCGTGAAAAGTTCTCATCTGCCTGGAGTTTGGAGCAACAAAGAGCTCGAGCTAAAATGGAACGCGCGGCTAAAGAGCCAGAGAGCGGGGGATGATTTGCTCACTGTACCTGGCAGGCTCCGCTGCGGCTCCTCAGGATGCCCCGTGCTCCCTGCAAATTTGAGGGATGCGCTGTGAGGGACTGCTGTGCTTTGTCTCGTTAAACGGAGGCACGCTGCTCACCCGGCTGTCTGCAGCTGCTCACAAAGGCTGCTCTGCCTGCGGCTACAACATGCCAGCCATTGAAACATCCACCAGAACGTGCTAAAACTCGAGCTCGGGGTCACTGAGAGTACCGCGGCTGATGGTAGCGATGGGGACCCCCAGAGACCTTGTAACCCTGTGTAGAGAGACACATGTTCAGAATCTCAGTCTTGGACACACAGGATAGCAATTTCCCAGGTAAGGAATTAAAGAGAAATAACAGCTGAAGTACAATAACTTACAGTCGGTAGCTGTAACTCATTGTAATTATTTCCAGGCAAACAGGTAGCTAAATCACTTTCATTGAAGGTTATATTCAGCTGTTCATCACCACCCTGAAACAGACTGGCAGACAGTCGTGGTCAGTTAATGGATTAACTATCTCTGACACAATCAGAAGGGCTCCTGGCAGCTCCTTAGACCTCCTGGCTGCTACTCCTGACTGTAAAAATGTCTGTAATACTTTTCAAAACAAAGTCAGTAGTCAGCTGAGTCTACTTACTATTAACTGCGTCAGTAATCAAATGGATTAACCATCCTGAACTGGACTAGAAGCACTCCCAAAGTGAAGGGACAGCTCAAATGCTGGGGACGAGGTTCTACCCTGCAGTTACTAATTACCAGCTCAGATAAAGCCAGAGGCAAGCCAGCTGCAGAGGTCAGTGAAAAGGAAATGGTCACTCTGTCATTGTGTCACACCACAGCAAATGGAAAACAATGTGTTAACAATGAGCATCTCTCAGTGCTCTCCATAAACCTATTGGAGGGTCACAAGAGAGACAGAGCAGATGTACTGAAAGTACACTATGACTTAAAGAAATGTCTGTACGTTTACAATAGAAACAAAACTCAATAGATGTCAAAACACATACATACTTCTTCACTTTGATAATGCACCTATATGGATGAACAAGAATCTGTGCAGATAGTTTCAAACCTACTCCACTCTAAAAGCAATTATAAAGAAGTTGCTTTGGTTTTAGTTGTATTGGATGCTGAATGGTCTGAAATTACAAGTCCATGCAAATTTTTTTCAAATCTGGGGACTGGGCCTGGCTATAATTTCAAGTGGATTTTTTTTTTCCTGTTTTTATAATGAGATTTTTTTTTAAATGAACACACACAACAAAGAATTTTCATAGTTTGTGTCAATGTGTTAACATCAGACTTTTTCTCACAAGGTCTTACTGAAGTAACTCAGAGGAATTCTGAAAGATGTAGTCCACAGAGACATGACAAAGTAAGAGGGAAAAGCTACAGTTTAAAACACATTTGACATTGTCAAGTAAGGGGAGAAAAACATACAAAGGAAAGTACTTTAAAGAACATATAAGAGAATAAAACCCTTATTTTGATTAAAAGTTAGACTAAGAAAACTCTGGCAAAAAATAAAATGGGATGAGAGTAAAAATGCCACCATGTGCTCAAGGAACACATACTGGAAAGCGAAAGAAGAATTCCAAGAAAACTATTTCATTTCCAGATAAGCAATTTTGCTTTCTAATTTGTTGATGCCTACCAGCTCCCACATGCAGTCCTCCTAATTTAGTTGACCTCCTAATTTAGTTTGCATTATAACTACAACATAAAAGACTTCAGCTGAAACTGGAATCAGGCTTTGAAGATGAAAACAAACTGATTTGAACCTTCAGTGTGACCAGAGAATTCCATGTAGCCATGACCTGGCCTAGACAATTACACTTATCTCTGGCCTGCCCTGAAGCCTGCTGATAATTCTTGTCTGTCCACAGTGGAAAACATCCCTACCTGAGGAGGTACAAATTAACACATACATACAATAGTACAGCTAGAGTAAACTAAAACAGAAATGCCATGAAAAAGATTGTTTGTACGTAGACATACTTGCAATACTCAGCACTGGGTTTGAAGAGTCCAAAGCTGAAATGATTAGAATTTAGTCTTCTGACACTGCATAGAATTATTCCCAACAAACTGGGAGATCAGGAAACTAAAAAATAATAAAAAAATTAAAAATTAGGTCTATGTAAGAGGTCAGCATCATTACAAGCCTGATGAACAAACAGATAATTTGAAAAGGAACACTGCCAGCTACCCTCTGACCACAGAAAAAAATCCCTTTACTCCTTGTTGGCAGCTGGGGCCTCTCACCATGAAGCTGCTTCTGGTGACAGCCCCACTTTTTCCAAGAGCCAGGACAGGAGACAATGTGCAATGCCAGAAAACCCCCCAACCCGGAGCTGTCTTCACTACTGGCCCGCAGAAGGTAGGCAAGGACAACAATGCTAATTGTAAAAGCTTTTCATCTGCAGAATGCTTACAGTACACAGGTTAAAAACACCTGACGCTTCCTTGAGACACAGGCCAGGTACTCCACCCTTCTCTCCACTACACTCTTGTCCCTCTACAACACAGCCTACATTGCTACCACAGCATGGCAATACCACAGCGTGGCAAGCTGGTTTTACACTGGCAGCATTGTAAGTGCCAGCAGGACATCAGGAAATGGAAAGAGCTAAGGACTGCCCTAAAAGCCTCAGAGGACTGGGGCAGGGTCACTGTCCTCTCTGCAATGTCTGTTACTAGTTTGGTGCTCATGTTGACTGAAAGGGATGGAGGGAAAAACACTGAACTACAATTTCAAGTTTTCCTAACCTGTACGTTTTTATTTGTATATAGTGCATAGATTTTTAGGAGAATAATGTTTACTTCACCACAGCCCTAAGTGCATGCTGTTCAAAAATTAAAATGATGCAATGTTTCTGTCCTCACTCCAAAGTAGTAATAACTAACTAAATAACATATTAAGGTATTATATTACTAATGGAAATGTATGCTGTTCAAAAATTAAAATGATGCACAAATACCCAATCTTATAATTGTTTTACTGTCCCAGAACACAGATAAAGCAACACAAAAGTGTAAGTTTTGTTTGTGCATATATAAAAAAATTAATATTTTAAGCTCTGTCATTTCCGAAGCCAGATTCACTATGTCACGGAGCTGGGAAAACAGAAAGGCTTACAGAAGCAGTTCCCCACATGTGCCTCTCAGCGAGGGTGTGACATTGCTGGAGCTTTAACAACGCGGAATCTGTGATGTCCTGTGGCCCTCTAGCGATGCCATTGGGTTTTCCCACTGCTTCGGTCTTCAAAAACTTCCTCAGAGGTGAGAGCCCTCTGCCCCCTGCCTTCAACAAACTGAATGATAATTTAACACACACTTCTACTGGTGCTCGAACGAGATGGGAAAGCAGGGGTGTTTCTGAATCCTCCCAGGGAGTCAGGAGGCCGAGATGAAGGTGCCAGGAAAAGCACCAGCAGCATCAGCCCAGGAGGTCAGAGGCAGAGCTAGGGGGTGGCAGTCACTGTCACCAGTGCGCACAGCCTCCCTGGGCCCTTCTCTCAGCACACACTCACCTTCCAGGGCAGGCTGGGGCCCCTGGAGGGTTTCCAGTCACTGTTTTCCCTCCCTGTACAACACCACAGCAAACACTGACAAAGGGGACACAGGCACCTGGCAGAAACTCCACACCTGCACTATGAGCAGCACTCCTGTGGCCATTGAGACACGTGTCTTCTCCAGCTAAGGCCATCTAGGTGTCCATGACACACAAAACCCTAACTGGGTTCTAAAAGAGGAACAATTTCCTTTTAGTATGAGTTTTACAAATGGCTCTGTTAGTGGTTTGTACTTGTTCCATTATTTTTATTGTGGTCTCTGTAGTGTTTAATATTTCAAACCCAACCAAAAACATGTGAATGGAAGTGAAAGTGAAAGATCTTCCTTAGTGAAAGCAAGTTTAGAAACCAGCAGCTGTCACTTGAAAAGCTGTCTCCTCTTATTCTTTGATGTAATGTTCTGATCTTATTTTAAAAATCAAGGCTATCTCAAGGGTTTTCTAAAGACTTTGAATCAACATAGGTGACTTTTTTTTTTCTGAAAGCAGAACACTGAGATAGTACAATGAGGCAACTCCAAAAATTCAGGCTTTGTTTCTGTCCTCACTCCAACTAAGTAACACATTAAGGTATAATATTACTAAGGGAAATGTAAGAATATCTTTAAAAGGGAGAATCCTCAACAGTTAACATCCAAATTTAATTTTGCTGGGGTCTTGTCTTGGGGTTTTGTGCTTTGAAATTCAAACCTTTAACAGTTGTGACCCCTTCAAGGGTAAGCTGGGTAACTGGACTATCCTAACATGCTTTCTTCAGGGGTGAGAAGAGGAAAGGAATTGAGTGATGGGTGAGAGGAGAGTGATTATCAGATCCATTTCTTACTAGATGAAAATCTTCCCAAGCTGAACTACCCAGCCTGTTTGAGCAGCAGCAAGGAACGCATCCAGCATCTGCCTTTCTGATTCCCAAGCCCAGTTGTCTTATGGTGAGCAGTTGGTTCTCTTCAAATTAAACTTCTGCTTTGCCCAGCAGAAGTACAGAGGTTCTGCAGTCAGCTGATGCTGCTGTTCTTTTTCCTGAAAGAAGCTGAGCTTTTAAAACTTTCTCTCCATCAAGTCCAGGACTAAAAAACAAACAAACAAAAACAAAACAAAAACCCAAAAAACAAACACACACACACACAAAAAAAAAAAAAAAAAACCAACAACAAAAAAAACCCAAAAAAAAACCAAAAAAAACCCCACACCAACCCCAAGAAAACAACCACACACACAAAAAGGCTCTCCTATTATTAGGCAGAACACTGTCATTTCCTATCCTATAGAAACTCAATATTAGCATGCTGCCAGAAATAACATTCCCTGTGCTGATACAGGATGAAGCAGGGGCTAAATACCTACATATTTAATTATCTGAATATTGTTTAGAATGAACAGGGGGAAGCAATGCAACCCTAAAGATTTAATTTTTATTTTCTTTTCCTGTATCACAATCAAACTATTGTCTCTTGCCAAAGGACAGATGTGACAAACTTGCACATTTCTTGTTTTCATCTGGGCAGTTGTTTCCCTTGTAATTATTTTAATTAATTTTCCTGTACATTTTGTTTTGCTTATAACCTTACATAACTCACATACTTTTTTTTTTTAACTCATCAATTTCATAAGAGTAAAACATGGACAGCTTGGATCATGCTTTGAAGTTTAAATCCTAAAAAATTAGTTAGCATTACTACCTTTTTTAAAAGTCCAGAGATAAGCTACTTCTGTAGTACAATTACAGGAATCAAAGTACAGGACATAGCATGTGACATTTGGAATCATGTGGAGATTTCAAGACTCATATCCAATAAAAAATTTGGATGACTAAAGAAATAGGGGGTCAGGTCAAAATCAAATGCCACTCATTTTTAGAGCCAGCAGGTTTATGAAGTGTGAATTTCATTTAAAAACTCACAATACCGTCAAGCAAAACAGAAAAAGGGATGTCTTATCTAAAAGGACAGTAAACATTTTTTCACCTTCCCTACAAAAGGCAGGTTTCTTATTTATTTTTAGTCTTTTTATTTCATCAGTTTGAACAAATTGAAAGAACTTTCTGTCATGCAGCTGCATTTAGATTTGAGATAGATTAAATCTGCAGCAAAATAGATTAGATGTATTACCTATTGAATTCTCTTTTGTTAAATAATATAAAGGAGGGGGGTGTAGGCTCATTGAATAAATTGCCTCACTGGACAAAGCACTTGTTATAAAATAATGTATTCCTTATTTGGCTCAGCAAATGCCTACTCCTGAAACAGATGTGTTAATTCAATACATAATTTTTCTTGATTACCTATTTGTCATGATGTTCATTCTCCCGTGGCATTCCTAATTATCCTCTTGTTTGTCTCAGTAAACAAACATCCCTTTCCATCCATGTCCTTTGGTGCTCATTCCAAATGCAGACAGCCCAGGATTAGCTGCCTTAGTCACTGGATGTCACTGTTGCAGCACTGAGAGCTCTGGTGGTTTATGTGGCAACAGCCAGCAGCTACACTTGTATTTTATTCCATTATTATTTTTATTGGTTTGCATTCCTGCTCAGGCTGCAGTCAGTGTGAGTTTTATCATAAGTTAAATATTTAGAAGTACTCGGGCCTGAGGATAATTTCTGCTTTCAGGGGAAATTATTTCATTAAACTTTTAAAACACTTTCCTCTTTCATTTAAAAGGGTGCCCTTTTTTATTTCCTGCTGCTCGGATAAGAGATTTATTTCTGAATACCTTTTTATGTATGCATAGTATACATATTTCTGCCATTACATATTACACATATATATACACACATCCCATACCAGAATAACATATTTATGAATACATATGCACACATGAAATGGATACAGTATTTCTTTAATCATTCCAAAATAATTTCTTGTATGTTCATGTAGAGCTGTAGATTTCAATGATTGACTATTAACCAATCTAAAATACCTTTCACTCCTTGCTTTACCAAAACTGAGACAAGGCTAAGTAATGCAAAAAACACAACTCTACATACTCAGAATGATGAAAATTGACTAATTCAGCCATGCATATATGTAGCTTACACTGTCAGAGACTTCAGATAGGGGTTTTTCCAACCCCCTGTTGAAATGTATTCTAGCAGCACCAAACTCATCAATTAGAAGTATACTCTGACTCAGTATTATTTAGCTGTTTCTAACTCTTCTAACTCTTTCTTAACTCTAAATTAAACAAATTGGAATTAAATGGACTGTGCTTTTAGATAGAAAACCACAAAAGAAGCAGAACTTCCTATTCATTGGACTTTCTACTGATGTCTTAGAAAGCTGTGAGAGCACACCTGTATTTTCTTTATCTTGGCATAGGATGAATAGAAGTAAAAGTTATTTTGTTTTCAGGAATGAGGCTGGAAGGCACTAGTTACAGTTGCTCCTCCAGACTGCACCCAGGGCACTTTCTGTGTCATTTTGGGTTTTTCAATATGCCATTTCTCCCAGGCTGAGCCTCCCTCTGTGCTGTGGCTGGTGAATAAATCAGGTACAGGAGATGCACAAGCCATGCCATAAGGAACAGCAGCAGGAGTCCCACTACACTTTCAGGATAGGATTTTAAGGGCAGAAGTAAGTGAAGGAGGAGGCAACTGAGGACACCACCACGTGCTGCCAGTTCTGGGGAGCTTGAGAGCCTGTGAGCATTTCCTGGCAGACAGAGCTGGAGCCAGCCCCAGCTGCCACAGGGTCAGACCTGCTGCCTTCTGCTCCCCAGCCCCTCTGTGGGTACCCTCGTGCCAGGAGTGCCTCCCAGCATCCTGCCCCTCTTGGCATTTATGCTCCATCACCTCCTGGCTCCTCACCTCTACACCAGACACAGGAAGGCATCCCAGGCACACCACCAGGAAACCTGTTCTTCCAATCTGCTAGAAACCAAAATAAGGCATTACCAAGGACTACTGTGATAAAGACTTGCACTTCCTGGGGCTGGGCTGCTTCCTCCCCAGCTCACTGACTTGCAGTCTTCCAAGCATTTGAGAGACAAGTCTTCTCTAGGAATCACAGAGACAGCAAAAGTCGTTTGGGAAACACCACCTAAACTTTGGCCCTTATCAGTTGCTATCCAGTATCCAAGACAGCATCTCTAAGCAAAACAAACATTTCAAGTGTGCTCAGAAGAAGTCATTAGACAGCTAAACCCAGCCAGCTGTTCCTGTGACAGTTACTGCAGTGCACATGCTCACCAGGGAACAGTAATTTACTGTCCTTACAACTCCCAGAACAATTGTCTGCCCTTTACCAAGTTCCTGCCCTCCCAGAAACTGGAAACACTTTGTGCTTCACAGATGACAGAGCACTAATCCATCTTCAGCAAAGCTTATGCTGCCTAGCAGTGAGAAAAAGATTTTTATTCTTTTAGTATTTAATATTACTTTTGTGGTAATAGAAAATAAGTAATAAATAATAAGATTAGGCACATGGAAGTAGTCTAAACACCACCAGATTGCACTTCAAAATAGGGAGATGTACTGGATTAGAACTGAATTTAAAAAAATCTTGTCTAAAGTCTAGCACCAGCCTGTTTCAAAACTAATCAAGCAAGAGAAGGCTGTGCCAAACATGGAACACTCTGTACACTGTAATACTGAAACCCATGATATAAGCTGTGTGTCATAGGTTCCATCAGACTGCTCCAGGTGGGAAAGCCTTATCCAATTCATTAGGCAACAGCCACCTTAGATGACTGATATCCATCAAATTAGTCACTGGTAAAATCATTTGCTCCTTTCTTCAAGAAGCAAAGTTACTGCAAGGAAGATGCTGGATTCAAAACAGTTCTTCCATGCAACTGTTTCATGGCAAACACACAAAACAACAACAAACCAAAACAAATCCCTGGCAAGATCACCTCTCCCAGGAGACAGAAAATGGAACATAATGCCTTCCACAAGAGTTTTCCATTTTGGATTGATGATTTCAAAACCAAGAGTAAACATCCGGAATGCTGACCAGCCAAAGTCTCTCAAGTGTGTGCCTGACTCCAGACACTTCAGTGATAACTCTGGAATAGGGCAGTGCTTTCAAAAGGAGAAGAACATAACAGAAATTTCCTGATGCTGCACTCTTGTCTCATGCAGCAAGTTCAGACTTGTCTGCTCATAACTGGATGAATGAAGCAATTTAAACTGTACCCACAGCAATTCTTTAACAGAAATTAGTTAATGCTGGCTCAAGTGCGAGATTTACTGAGTGCTACCAGAGGCCAAGTCAGAAAGGAATCTGAGAAGTCTGTGGAGGGCTGAGAACAGTGCAATGGTCCTGCTTCACTCCTTAGAAAGAAACCCAGTATTTACAGGTGTTTCCTGGGTGCTAAGTACATCCTCAGTAAAGCAGAGTTTAACAGGACTGTTCAGAATACTTAAAGTCATATTTACAACTTATGGAAAACTGTGTGGCTCTTGTGGGAAAATCCAAACCATTCTAGTAAAATCCTAGTTTGCTGAGTAGCAAGTTTTTAACTGGCAAGACACTCTCACCGCAATATTCTCATCACCTTTCCTGATTTAGCCTATTTTAATAAGAAAAGAGACAGTGAAGGAGGATTTTTCATAAACACTCTGTGCTGTTGCTAACAAAAGATTAAGAATTACTCTATAATTTTCTTTGATCTTCTGCAATCTATTTCTAGCACTATACAAATCTCCTCTAGATTCTGGCAGAAGCTTATTTGATTTCTTTCCAGCCTGGGAGATAGCTGAGATGATTATTTTTTGCTTACTTACACCACAGGGTAACAAAATTTGCCCAGAGCTAAGATGCTGTAATACACACCCCCTGCTCTAATGCATGGATAACTCTTCTAATAGACACATAAATTTCTTTGACAGACTAACTCTCACAAAAACAAGTTACAATTGTTGACACTTATTCTTCTAAGAACCTTTTAATACAAGCTACTTTCAGTAAATCAAACACACAAACAGTTTCTTCTCAATAACTAAATACAAGCTGAACACATATGTTTTATGATCAGAGTGCTGTGTTGGACTATATTCAATTAAAGATATTTAAACATTCTCCCAAGAGATTCCATTCCTCCAATTCCATTTTAAAATTTGCTTCTTGTTGGAGAAATAGCTGCTATACAGATAGAAGGTACCTGTTCATGGGGGCTTTCATCCTATCAAGATCTTCACATACAATTTGCCCAAATTAATTTTTCCTTTAAATGCTTTGTAATAACACCACCACCACAACAAAAACAATAAATAGAAGCAGCACCTTACTTTGTTGCTAGATGCAAAAGAAAGCATCTAATAGATAGATTTAAGTATTTCCAACTTTAAATATTTTGAGGGACAGCTACAACAGATAGGTCCATCCTTTCCTTCCCACCCTGCAGTTCTGGAATATACTGGCAGAGATTCCAGCCAGGAATGGAAACTAAAACAGCTATAAATACAGACAGACAGATTGTGATTACCAGCTTCCTTTAAGAAGGCTCTGTTCATTCACTTGTTCCTTCCAGATTTATTTTACAGTGAGCTGTAATAGCCTGCAGAGTATTTCCTACTTGGTCAGGGCAGGGGATGCCAAGTTTTGAGGGTAAATAATTTCAAAAGTGTGACAAATGGGAAACTTCTCTCTTAGTTTTGTTTCCTTACAACTGAACTGATAAAAATAGAAGCACGGAAGCTTTGTAAGCAAGAGATACTTGAACAGATTACAGACCTGGACCACGGCTGGAATTGTTCAAACACCAAAATACAAGAAAATTAAGTTTTTCAGGACTTGTTCTACAGAATATGAAGGCAAAAGTATTTTTAAATTTCAGGATATTTCTTCATTTCTATTACTGTAGTGCAGGGAACAGAAGATGGGGTCGAGCATAACAAGAAAGCAAAGTTGAGTGTTTTTCAGAGTTATCAGTTGCTCATGAGAAAAATAATTTTTAAATTATTCATGAGAACACAGACTTTATTATAAACCTTTTTCAACATAGACATCTTTACTGCACAATTTTCTTTTTTACACAATGACCATCGTTTAAATTAGTGCTGTCCATCAGGATACAAATTTGGGCTTTTTTGGTTGGATTTGTATGGTTTAGTTTGCTTTTTTTTCATATTATGTCAACATTTTAGAAATAAAGAACACAGGTATCATCACTGTTTTGTTCCATTTAAAACAGAAAGATCTTATGTGTTTCTGAACTTTGCTTTTTGGATACAAACTGTAAGCAGGTGGGCAGGCCAGCTGGAAAGCAGAAGGAAAAGAAAAGAACCAAAAGAAGTTTTAATTGCTCAAAACAAGAGACACTTATTTGAAGATGAATCCCTGTGGAGGTTTTGTGAGTAATTCTGGGGAAAAAAAATCATGCTAAAATAGGTATTCCCTCAGTAAAGATAATTTTTTCTGAAAGTAAACTGTTTTTTGCTAAATGTACATGAGTCACATCACTGGGAAAAGGTCCCTTGATTTTTAAAGAGAATACTAATTTTTCTGACCAAAATATCATTCCCAACTCTCAATGCCTTTCTCACAAGAGACAGAAGAAAAATTTTAACCCAAATATCTGTGTGAATAATGAGCTACCAAGTCTTTCTGCTGATGAGATTAAGGAGCTCTGATGAATCAATTAAGTGATCTAATGTCAAGACCCGGCATGGCTATAAGGCATATCAAGGATCAGGTGCCTAAAACACCACACATGAAAAGAGTTTCTTGGTGATTTCTTACTGCTTTTTCATGACAAGGATTAAACCTAACAACATTCCATTTGATTACTTTGTACTGATTTTTCAGGATCATTTGTGACTTAGGTGTAGTTTTTACTACTATTAAAGAGGGAAGATGACATTTCTTCCTTTGTTGTTGCCAACTACTCCTTCTGTCTGTGAAATCCAAGGAAGTGCCTTCAGCTCTGCAATAACCAGCAGGGCTGTGCAGAGCCTGGAGCTCTCCCCCAGCTCACAGATGGACCTTGATGCTTTATGCCAATGCCTGCAATGTGTGTCTGCAAGGAACCCATTTATTTTTTATTTCACAACAGCCTTGAAAGCAGACAGCCTCTGCCCAGTGTAGCTTTATCAGCCCCATTACAGTCTGCATGTCTGAGGTTAAACAGTACAATATGCTACTGGGTGAAAATAGGATTTGTGATTTGTTTAACCACTGTATGATATACGAAGATTTTTGTTCACATGCTTGGATTTTTTAAAATATAAGGATTCAAACAAACCAACCAAATAAAAAAAAAAACAACCAAACAAAAAACAAAACAAAAAAAACCCCACCCCTCAATAAGTAAAAACCCCAAAACACCGACTGCCAACTGTTTTTCCCACTTATAGGTGACACAGCAAATATTCTCTGTATGTGGTACCAAGCAATGACTGTGGGGAAAAAGTCAATCCTCCACTGAGTATGTTTTTGTGTAGCAAAGCACCACACCAATTCTTTGGTATTACAGTGGCTACTTGTGAGAACATCTCTTCTCCTCCAAAATAAGCAGACTTGAAATAAAGTGGAAAGCTGAGTAATTACCACCTCACAGTTGGAGATACTCCAGCATCCTCTGGTACAACTGCAAGTGTTTGGCTCTGGCAGATTTTGGAAGTCCACTGCCCAGGAAAGCAGTTTAACCACTAGAGGGGGAGGAAGCATTCCCAAGGGCTCAGCTGTGTCACTGCATGGCCACGATGCAAAGCATTACAGTTCTGCAGCACGTGATCATTAATTCCCATTTTTTCATTTGCATATTCTATACCTTCTTGGGTTTACACATGAATTAATTTACAGAAGTGTTCCACTGAGCTGGATCAAACAAAAACCTGTGAGGTTCCACTTCTCTGTAGACAAGGGGTCCCTATTAATCACAAAGCCTAAAGTATGCAGAAACTCTACCCAGGATTTAGAACACAATTTTTATGTGGAATGACATAAAGCCACAACCCAATAAGGAATGATGTATTACTTACTGCTGTTGGTATAAGCTTTAAGGCCTTGAAAACAAAAACCAGAACCTGAAAACCTTTATCTTAGACCTCAGTAGTAAAGAACTCACAGGTTTGCTCTGCTTGGATTTCTGGAGCACCCAAAAATATATTGACTGCTTTAAAAAGCTTCCTATGAGAATTTCTGTATCTCTTTAGAAATACAGTGGCTACTCCTTTGGTCAATATCACCAGAAAACAATATAAAAAATTATCTCTCAGTCCTAAATTTGTCTCTACATTGTATCTAACAACAATTATTATTATTTGTTATTCAAGTCACTGAAATACAGTTAATGCTTTCTACACAGAGCAGTTTCCTATCTGAACAAATGCTTCCGATTACAAAAAGACTTTGTCTTTTGAATCTGCCATGAGGGAACATATAGCATGTCATGATTAATTACAAAACTATGCCAAATTAAAATTCATGGCTCTTTAAAGCATACACAAACACAAAATCCCCACATATGGAACAACCACTAGGCCTGTTTAAGCACTAAAATCACTTGAAAAGAAGAAAATCATTTATTAGTCTAACAGTAGTGAATCCTACTGTACAGAATAAATGGGGCATAGTTTTAGTCAAATTCCTCTTCCAAAAGGGTTATTTAAATCCAAGACAACAGAAAGAAAATTCTAAATGAATGGTGCAGCTAATGGAAATACAAGCCCTTTTTGTCCTGCAGGATCAATCCACAGGTCACCTTTGCCTGCACATCTGGTAGCTGACAAAAGCTTTATTGCTCCAATTAGAGAGAAAAATCTTGATAGAATGACCTTTCTCTAACTCTTCCTACCCATGGCTTTAGATCTAAAGGAGATGAAGAAATAAATACCTGAATGAAGGAAACTTTTTTTAGTTTGTATGAGGTGCTCTGCTGATCCACAGCTGCTGATATAGAAGAAGAAAACCCACCCCAAAATGTATCTGTATATGTATGGCATTAGTTATTTTCTGAGGATAAGAAAGAGCTAAAAGATTTCAGTCTTTTTGCTACAAAAGGTCAGTCATGACTTGAATTTGTGCTACTTCCAACTCACTACTGAAACATAAGAAGAGGGGTTCAAGGATTAAGTTTTCATAGTTGCTAAGTGCTCAACCTCTTCCTGCCCAGTCACTGTAATTTTTGACTGGCTTTTCTTTTATTTGCTCAGGTTTCTGAGTTATAGCCATGAACACTCTTTGTCTGGAGGTAAATCAGATTATACACAGAGTAAACTTGCAGAAAAAACACATCTCTGCAGACAACCTTAGCAAAAAGAAATACTGTAACTGAAAAAAACCACACAGGTCCGCAGCAGTCTATTTTAAGAAGCAGCAAATTAAGTGCATCATTTAATTAGAATCCATTTTCATTTCTTGATGTTCCTTATTTTCAAAATGATCTGTTTAAGCACTCCATGCTTCCAGGGAAAATGCAGGGGCTTTCAGAAACTACATATCAATTTAGGACTTTTGAATACCAGACCTAATTAAGATTAACTTCTTCAAGATACAGTTATTTAACAAGCTACAGAACAAGTTATCCTCCTATCTGTTAATACAATATAAAGTTTTATAAGACAAAATGAATCAGAGAGGGAAAATAAGAAAATAACCATTGATAAGAGAGCAAGTAGGAATTATAGCCTCTGGGGAATTAAGAAGTTAACCCTTCAAGCAGTATCTGCTGCTATGAAAGTACAGAGCAGACCTATTTCACATGAACAGGATTTGAAAGTAAGAATTGTACTACAGGCTCTCAATCAGTGTGAAATATGCAAACTGCAGTCATTAATAAGCAATTTTATTCATAGACAGAAAGTGATGTAAATGGAGTTAAGCCTAAAGCAAGGCAACTCAACTGTGTTGCTGTGCAGAGGGTGAGTCCTTGCACTGGTCTCAGCATCCTTGATTAGAAACACTAATTTGACAGCCAAGGAATGAAGTAACTTTGAGCCCCAGAGCTCTCAAGCCAAGGCTCACAGTGATATAGTCCTGGAGAACTGCAGCAGAGCTTCAGGAGATTTTCTTTTTCATTGGACCAGTATGTTATTCATTTCCACAAGCTCCCCAAGGTTATAAAACACACATTCTATTCCAGAAACACAGAGAAGGGAAGCAGGGACACTTTCCCCAACTGGCTTTCCTTACAAAGCATGTTTTGAATAACATGCTCACATTGCTGGCTGGTTGTCAAGAACCACATTCTTTACACACAGCCACACTAAAAGGTAATTTCTTTAGCTCCTTGCTGGATCTTTCACAAAATATTAAGTAAAAATACTGGGAATTTCAGTAGATACTACATTTATGCAGCAAAGTCTCCTTGGTTCTTGCTTGTCATCATTAATGAGAGCAAACTCCTCCAACAGGTATTGTAGCAGCTTTGTTGGCTGAAAACCAACTTACTGCTCTCTGACCTTAAAATTGTGTATGTTTTAATTGTTAGGCATTTCATTCTAGATAACAAACCCCAGTGACCCTCCAAGGGTGATTGGAGAAACACCATTGCTTGCCATGATCTGACAGACCCTGCTGAAGCAGTGTTTGAGCTCAGCAAGAGAGGGGTGGTATCTTAGATACTTTATGGCTCCTGAAGCACCAAAGCCTTGAGGAGCTCCACAACAGAAATTTCATTTTTCAAGCCTTAATCATGCCAAGGCATTGAACCAGGGGTAGAACAGAATACTTCCTGCCCCAGGCTCCAACATTCCCCTTCCTCAATCTTGGATAACCGTCCAGGGTTTATAACCTAGGTCTGATCCTGCACAGGCTCCCCACTGGGACCCTTCCTACTCCTCCCACAGCAACAGCTGCTCTTAACTAGGCACTAGAGAGTTTGAGGAAAAGGAGTACTTCTGGTTTGGGTTGCAAAAGTGCCATAGACCCTTTCTGGAGAATAACATCTTGTTAAACTGTTCTTGGTGCTGGAGAGATCACTTAACTTCCCACTGTCACTGTATTCATCTATTAAAAATAAACACAGCCCCAACAAGCAAGGGCAGCTAATTCCTCTTTTAGATTTTTCATGTTGTTATGTTTGTTCCTTTCTCCACTGTCTCTTCAATAGCTCTGTGTTTAGCAGCACCTTCCCAATCCAAAAGATCACATAGCAATATTTGCAGCAGAATTTTTTTTGTCCAAAGGCAAACATAAAGCTCAATACAAGAATAGTATCTGTACAATTGCAAAGATATCTGAAGAAACAAATAGTATCTCTGTTATAGAAAGCTGCAGGAACAGCTATTATAACTAAATATCACTTAGTACAAAACACAAAGTTCTGCCAGTCATGTTTCCTCATATCATCTGGCACCAGTCTTGTTCACTATCATAAAAGGGACAATTCCTTCCATGGTCTTGACAATTTCCCTTTGTACTGACTCTAGGGCTTGACTAGGAAGAACAAACTCTTCTGTCTTCTTCTCTGCAACCATTAGAGACAGAATTCAAAAGTCTGTTTAGTTACTCTTCCCCACAGTTTCTAATGAAATACATAATACACTTAAATATGCCACATGCTTGAACCAGTGCCAGGGGAAAGCCAATCCCCGTCATGGATTTAATTTCAGAATAGATCATGCAGTACACTTAACTGGTTTGACTGACACTCCTCAGCAAGTAACACCAACACTCCCTAAGAGAGGAGGACACTGTGGCACTACTATTTAATTATAGCTTCAAAGTCAGCTGTAAGCCAGTGAGACAAGAAAACACTTGGGCAACCATAGCTGGGACTTCTTGAGGACAGTGGGAGGGTTTAGCATTTGACCATGATAATTCTGACTGTTGAGCCAGCAGTTTTCCATTACACTGCCAAAATCACAAAAATTAAAGCTCTCAAAGTCTAAGCAAATACAGAATTTGTGTCTTAGAGAGAGAAAACAAGCCTGTAAATTAGTCTGGAATATTTGGAACTGGAATTAAGGTAGCTCTTCAGGAAATACAAAGCCTGTCAGAAATCAAGAACACATCCTCCACCTCATTGATGCAATGAGCTATTTGAACTATTGGATAGTTTGCTTTTTGTCCTTTTTGTTTTAAAGAGTTTAGCTGAAAAGTTCCTGGTTGCAAAGTTTTAACCCTTGAAGTTTCAGTTTGTGTGCCTGCAAAGTAATTTTCATACTAAAATGTAACCCATGCTGGTAACTTCAGCGTTTACCTACACTGTCATTGGAGCTTGGACTTTAACTCCAGAGAAAAAAAAAGTGAAGTTTTTATCTTCAAGGAAAAAACTTTGGAAGTTATTTCTTTAAAAGGCATTTGAGTTACCTTTTTGTCAGACAAATTAGCAGGAAGTTCCTACATTATTCAAACACCTCTCATTATTTGGCAATGGTACAAAATGACCTAAGCACAGAAAGAAAAAATTAAAGTTTGAAAACAAAAACAATAATTCTGATGCCTGAGATGAGAAGGTTCAGCAGAGATGCTCAGTACCCTGAGAACACATTTTATGCCTCACCCACCCCTCCCAGCCTGGAAGGAAGGAAGGACAGTCCTGACCCCAGGAAGCAACTCCACGGGGGACATCAGAAGAGCACTGAAGGCTGGACATAAAAGGAGATGACTTTTTCTTAGAACTCTCTACTGTTGAGCAAAGTCTTTGATTTAAAGACTGGAGATAACAAAGATAGCCCAACGCACTTTAACAAGCACACCTGATTATCCTCACTACATGCACCTTATTCCTTAAAAGAATATGCTGTTCTTGATCCCCAAAAAGGGCTGCCTTGTTCTGAATTCAGTTATCAGCAGTTGCCTTCCAAGCTATAGGAGGAGCACAGAAAACAAAACTTTGATTTAGAATTAAAATTATTTCATTTCTCATATTTTCTCGCTCATTTCCTCTCCAGACAATGTCCAGTTACTAATTAACCTTACCAGATGTAATGTGACAGCCACAATCTAAAGCCTAATAATTTTTCAGATCTACAAAATATTAATCACAGAGCCAGACCAGTGTGCTAACTACAAAATAACATTACTAGGAAATTTTGCTGCATTTCCTCTACGTGCTGAAGTAAAAATACCTCAAAGGCCAGGTGCTCAACCAGCAGTACAGCTTGAACTTGGGATTTTGGACTAATTCAATTTAATGTAGTCCCAAATAATGTCCCCTGAATGGCTACTCTGTGATGGAATGAATTTTTTTCCCATGGTTAATTGGCAAAATGCAGCTGATATCCCAAACAATTGAACAGACTAAGTTACTGTCAGATATTTCACCTGGACTGGAATGAGGTATAAAGAGTTATTAAGCAGGTCAGCAAAAGGAGGACAGAAATGTATTCATGTCTTTTGCAACTTTCCCTTTGGTGCAGATTTCATAGAAGCACGAAAAAGGAAATTTATAAAGATTAAAACTCCATAGTGACTACAGATTTGCCAGTACAATTCTGAAGCTATAAAGCTGTTATATGATAAGATGTCATATTCTATAAACATTCCTACTTTGATTTCAGCTACTGCAGTATGTCTTAATGCAAATACAGTTAAAGGGCTTATTACAAAAAGGAATAATGCCTTTAAGAGAATTTAGAAGAAGAAATAGGAAAGAGGAACTTGCACCTTCTTTATGCATCAAGATTAAAGCTTTGTACAGCTGCTCTGCACTGTAAATCTTATCAATGCTTTTCTTTATAAAAAAATAGAATCTTTCTCAAACTTCTCTCTCTGCAAAGCTATTAAATCATGTCTATATACAGGTTAACAACCACCTAAAATGCTGTATATGGATTTGGGAAGTAAGGACATCCTTTAAATGTGGCTAGGCTGTACAAATAGTTATAATTTACCATGAAACAACTTTCAGTCACAAAATGTCAATCCAATAAAACTTAATTTTCCCCGGGAATATACCAATGGAAAGCTACAATCTAATCTATGCAGAAAGCCAGAACCTGAAGACATATGCCAGAAGTACCAGTATAATTTAGGTTTAATTAGTTAAAAGAAAAAATGGTCTCAGGTAAGTACTCTTCTTACTAGTCTCCTTTTCATTTTCACCTTTTTATTGGGGTAACTTATAAAAATAACATTAGCAGCAACATGAGAAGTATGGGCTCTCACCTGCCACAGCAAAATAAAATTCTGAAACTGTTTTAGAAAATGAGAATACAAAACTCATCTCAGTCATTAAATAAAAATTTGCAAGCTGTTATTGCTTATACAACACAGAAGATTCTTTCCTCTTTCAAACTTTCTTATGGACTTGTACTTCAGCTCCAGAAAATCATAACTTATCCAAAGTTGCAAACGCTTTCTCCAGTTAGGTACTTCATTATTTCAAAGGATGGTTTGTCTACAGTAACAAACAATCATTGCTCTCTGGCATGGACCATACTTATTTTACATAAAGCTGTAACAGGAGAAAGTGTATCAAGTACCTGAGGCTTCTTCTTTCTTCAGCATTGTGTGATATTACTAAGACCTAACGTGAGACATTACTAATGTGAGCCATCTTCCCTATTTGGGGCTTTTTTATATTTCAGTTTCTAGCTTTAGATGATGAACAGACTTTAGAAGTCACTGGGAGCTGCAACAAAGCTACTGAAAATCAGGTGTCCTTTTGCCTCCCTCTCTGCTTCAATTTACTGTTAGGACTTGAAAATGTAGAAATCCAGGTATGACTAGAGATAAAAATGGAAATTATCAAAGCAGATGAAGTCAGCAGGAAAAAGATCTCTGACCATCTTTTGGTGAAAGACTGGCACCAGTTACAAACAACAGATTGACACTGCATGACAAAGATGATGAGATATTTAATGTCAAAAGTGATCAGGACTCTTAAACTGAAATGAAAGCTGGTGGAGTGCATGTCTCTAAAGAGTTAATAATGCTTTTGAAACAAATGTCCTTTCATATCCTGCCTGCCTTGGCCTAAGGCTAGAGTGGGAAAAGGGGAGAAAAAAAAAAAAGTCATTCTAAAGTGGAAAAGAATGGGAATTGCCACAGAAAATGCAGCACAGCCAACTCCTGTGCCCTCAGGTGTCTGACATGGATGATAACAATTGTCAGGAGTGGAGCAGAGTTAGTGTCACTGTGGAATGGGGACACCAAAACATGAGGCAGTCCTGTGCAGCTGAAGGCTGGCTCACAGCATCGATTTCCTTCACTTCAGCTCAAGCTGGCAGCTCCTGCCACAGCATTCCACATTTTCCTGGGAAGTTTCTGTGTCCTTACTCTTAACTCAATCTCTTCAACTCCTGTGATCTGAGTTTCTCCTGCTGCACAAGACAATTTAACTCCAGAGACTAAACCTGATCCAGCTACTGCTTCTGCTCAGTTTGAAGCCAGCTGTGCTAGAAACCTTTCTTTTCTGGTACAGATATAGATCAGGAGAACTGAAATTGCTGCCCTGTCAGCAGCACCTGCCTACACCTGTAGGTAGTGCCTTAACCACATGCAGAGTGCAATGTGGTCCTTACACTTCTCTGCCTCTTAGGAAAAAAACAACAAAAAAAACAACAACAAACAAAAAACAAACAAACAAAAATAAAAACCAAAAAAAACCCCAAAAAAATAAAAACAAAACCACAAAAAACCCAAAGTGTTCTCTTAATGACCTTAGTAACTTTTATAACCTTGTTTTACTTGGAAATAAAATTTGTTTGTCATCTTTTTATCTCTGAGGGGGTATTTACAACCTTCACTGACATGAAACAGCAAAGGAAAATCCTCTAGTGACTCTCTCTAAATCACACTCACTCAATATGCTTTTGCTCTGCTCTTTGTAACCTCTGTCTAAACTGAATGAACTTATCTTTCTGATCTTTTTTTAGGGAAATCTTTTCTTCTTTAATCCTATTGATTTCCCTCTTGTACCCTATCTGATTGACAGTACATAAATTGGGCACTGTATTTAAAGCAATACATGCCTTTAATGACAGTACAATGCAAACCTTGTAACTTAATTTCATTACATGCTTTCATCATTGCAATATAAAATAATTGTATCTGTTAATTTTATTTTCTTTATAGTATCTTCTTAAAATGTCATATCAGTGTTTTGCCACAACTACTCTTTCATTCTACCTTATTTTCACACAAAGCAACCTTGGAGAATTACTTCAGATTGGCTAACACTATTTTAAGCCTTAATTGAAATATCAATATATTTATCACTTCTTTCTTAGGGGGTTAATGGAACACTTTAGATTTGACAGCAAAATCGTTTTATCAAGAAAACAAACATCCCCAAAAATTTATATAGATTTTGCAACCTCAATTATGTACTAAGCACCCTCAAAGCACATAATGTAAAAAAA
>WEIU01000710.1:3539-18961 GCA_013389925.1 Aegithalos caudatus | reverse complement strand
ACCAAAAAACAACAACAAAAAAAAAACAGTTATAGCATAGCACTTTATAAATGAAGACATGACCTACTGACTTTCTTAGGTGGAAGCAACAGACACTATTGAAAATCAGCAATGCAGTATGAAAAAATACATAAAGGTGGCCTGTTGCTGACTTTAAAACATTCACTAATGTAGCTGGAAAGTAACTGGATGTTATTCTAAGAGAAACCTGTCTGTCCTCTACCAACCCTTGCACTAACAGAATCTGACAATTTACTTAATTTTCTATTTTTTCTTTACTTGATGCAGGCAAAGAAGGAGTAAAACATTCAGACATTTGTCAGAAGAAACCAATCCATGCACTCAGTGTAAAGGAGACCTAATATCCCTTCCCATTTTTAAATTGCTTTGCAGCTTTATCTCTTTGTGGAGCTCATTCACAGAGCACAGGCCCACTCTTTTCACTCCTGCAAAGCTGCTTTTCTATAAAAGTCTGACAGGACCTTTAAAACAAGGGTATCCCCATCACCCATAAAATAACAAGACAGATGGAGGAAGTGCCTGACTTTAGAAACTTTCCCACAGAGCTTGGAACTATGTAGCACAGAAAAGAAGTCACTGCAGTCTGCCTTTGCTTTTTTGTAGAGTTATGAATAGCTTCACCTGCTCATAAGAAAAATTCTGCCTTTTCACAGCTACCCAAGCCTCCTCTCACTTTGGAGGCAGTTTTGTTTATGCTGAAACCTGCTCCACAGGAAAACAAATGATTTCAAACCAATAAATAACACATACAAAAGTAGCAAAGCAGTTAGACTTTGTCAAGTTTCATTCATGTATTTATATCTACTAATACAGAAATCAGATATGATTTCTGCTTATATCTTGGACAGAGAAAGGTGCTGCATGAAAGGCAGGCTATCAGGAAGGTTCATTTCCATGAAGAGCTGGGTATGAGGTCTCCCATCTATTTCCCTGTGAAAATTGAGTCCTGTTTGTCATAGCTGGCACTGAAAACAATAACCTGCAGTGCCTTTCCTGTAAAGCTGGTTTCAATTTCAATAAAATCCAATTTTGCCCTACTACAGAAGGCCAAAATGAAAATGTATTTGTGATGCAACAGCTGTTTTGTTTGTGTGCTGAACAGTGTCCTTGAATGGGATAATATCCAGCTTACAGAGCAGCATATGACATACAATACATGTCCAATTTTGATCACCCAGAATTCTGTTCATTCTTCTTTATTCCCATCACCTTCATACAAAACTTCTTTTTGTCTGATTGCTTTAGGATAAACAGTGTTTCTCCCACCTGAATTACCTCACTGCCTCGAGGTCTTTGTTTAGATCCCTTGCTCATTTAAATCACACACCCTGGTGCACTGGATCTTTCTGGGTGAAAGGAGAAATGCATTACCAGGATTTGGCAGCCTCATGACTTCTGCTGTGTAAAAAGTAATTTCCACAAGGTGACCATAATTTGACCTTTAACTTTTTCAGTAAAAAAAATATATATATTATAACAATAATAACAAATAAAAGCTTAGTTTCCTTTGATCAAGCTCATTTTTTTAAGAGTTGAGTTTAATTTTGGGGGGATTTTGTTTTTGTTTGTTTCCTTGGTTTTCTTAATAGTAAGGTGACCCAGTGCTACTACTAACATCTGTCCAGTGCAGGTTAAAAATAAAAAGAAATTTCTCAATTATTTGTGTGTGATCCAGCCAAAAATGAACTGACAGAAGAGGCTGGGGATGACAAGGAGACGGCTCAGTCTATATTCATTATGCAGATTGGTAGAAAAATTTGGTCAACAACAATTTCATCTTCAGGAATACAAGCTAGAAAGCCCAAAGTAAACTCAAAGGCCACCCCTGCTGCATTTGTGAATCAATCCAAAGGCAGAGGCCTTCACTCTATAAACTGAATTGCACCTGCAACTGCTATTAGCCAGATATGCAGGAAAATGTACAGACACAGCAAGCAACACCTCTGTCAAACAGAAGAGAAAATTACAGCTCATGCAACAAATACTCTCCCTTTAGGCAGAACTACTTGCCCTTCACTTATTTTCTCACACTGTTGACAAAATAATGAGGAAAAACTCCACCCTTGTCAGCCTCCTGTCCACAAAGGGATTGACAGTTTCTTCCATCTGGCCCAGTGTGGCACTACTTACTCCATGTAAATATAAATAACAAGAGAGGGACTCTTGTTATTTATATTTACACACAGGGAGCTGCCTTCAATGGCTGGAGCACAGGATTTCCAGATGCTGTGCAGGAGGCTTTACTGAGCTATATTTGCCATCCATTCTGTCTCTTATATTCAGGGTGTGTTTAAACCCTGGCAGTGCAGCAATGATTACTGCATGAATATAAATCCACCAGTACTCCTAGCCTGGAAAAGCCAGGCAGTCCCAGAAGAGCCCTTAACACATTTCTTCCTCTTGAGTAAATCCAGTGCAAGGGTCAACAGCTCTGAAGAGAGAGCCTTCATGGCATACACTCTGTTCCTGAATTTTCGTAGCAATGTTAAAACTGCAGCACAGAATCATTTGCAAAGAATCACTGAAGCAAAGTGTAAAATGTTGCCAATTTTCCCTCAAATCAGATGTTCTCCCTTCCAAGACAATACAAGACTCAATTCTTGTTGAACAGTTTTTACCTTAGGCTTAGCAACATATTTTAAGGTTTCACATTTGGGCATATATTTTATATGGCTTACCTGAGATATTCTGGCTTACAATTAAAAAAACCAAAACACAACATCACCAACAAAACAAAACAAAAAAAACCACAACACACAAAAAAATCCAAACAAACAAAAAACAAAACACCAAAAACCACACCATAAAACCTAACAAAAGCCCCTTGCTTAAGTTCTATGTAATTTTAAGGTACTGCACAAAATATTAAAATGAAATTCAGTGGGCACTGGCATAACACTTTGCATTCAGAGATCTCATGCATTTGTGATCACTGAGCTATTTTCTCTGGGAAAACCAAGCAACCTGAGTTGTTCTATCTTCTCTCTTTCAGAAGGCCAGTAATTTTGTCACTCTTGCCCAATTCAAAAATGTGAATCATTCCATGTAAAGGAGACCCTGGATCAGAAAGTTTACCAGGTACTTGTAAGTCTCAGCCATGTTTGAGTAAGTTTAAGGTTGAAGACAGATTCTGTGATTTTAATCAGTAAAAACAGTTCCTAAAATATGGAAAACCCTCCTGTGAAAATTTAGCACTACTAAAACCCCTCTATTTTTCTCCCAGTCCTTTACATAGAGTAAGAGGCAAAACCTGCAGAACTTGCACTGTTTGTGAAAACTGCACCTCATGAAGCTTCCTGTCATGCTCTCTGCTCATGTAGCTTCATACTAAATATTTCTTCAATAAAACAAATTTAATGCTATACCATATTTCATCTATACATTACATAGCATGTTACTATATTTTTGAACCTAGGTTAAAGAAGGAAAATATTGTAACAGCAGCTATGCAATTGTCACAAATGGTCTCACTTTCAATAAATACAGGATCCATTTGTGAATCCTGTCATGGATCTAAATAGATTTCCTTTAAATACCTATAGGTGGTGCTGAAATACAACTGTTCCTTAAAAAGCAACAATTACAAAGTGACTGTAGCACAGCTACCCACTTAGAGGGGTTTTACTCCTGGTTGTGCAGATTTACCTCAGGGAAACACAGCTGAGTCACAATTTGAGTGCATCAGAAGGGTTTTCCTCAGGTACTTATCACAACAGATTTCCCTCATGTGGCTGTGATGCCTTACATCCAGGGCTGTAGTTGCAAAATACGAGGCTATTTTTAAATTGTTGGAAATTCCCAATAAAAACAGCAGGGCCTGTGAAAATGCAGCTGTCATGAACATGGCATAACTACAAAGGGAAAGAAACACAAACATGTTTCACCAAGAATTTCCCTTTCAGGTTGCACGGTTCACCCTGATAATGATAAATTTTGCTGTTCAGTATAAATAATGACAATGAAGATACTAATAGTTGTCTGGGCATCAGCCCAGTTTGCTGAAATGAAGCAGAACTAACTGGCTTCTCCACAAACATATAATGAAAAAGAAAAAAAAAATATTTCCAGGCATAATTAACATGTGGCAACATGATAACCAGCACCAGATGAATCCATACTTTCTGGTTTCAAAAAATACAGAATAATTTTATAGAGAAACTGAAGTGCCAACAGTTACAAACATGGTTTATGGTAAAAGCCATAGCTTGAGCCATTTCCTGTAGTGCTAACATTGCCCAATTTCCAAATTCTATGCAGCCTTGTAAAAGATGAAACTCGAGGAAACAAGTTAGAGTAACTAAATAAACAAATTTAATATTTCTATAATTTTAAAAAATATAAATAGTGCACAGAAAAAAAACACAACCCTGCGCCATCAAAATTTTGTATAACTACTTAAATGCTTACAAAGTTTTTGAATAAAGTTTCATGCACATCACACAAAACAATAGAATGACATAAAACATGAATTAGGAGATGACTTAGTCTCTGAGTACATCTCTGTTCATTTTAAAAGTCAAAACATGCAGAACACCAAACTGCCTCTTTCATTTTGCACCATAAACTGCAAGCCACAAAAGTGTTTTTCCCTCAGTTCATTATAAAACCCACAAAACACAGAAAGCTACACTCACCCCTCAGTTCTATCCCTCAATTTTTCTCTCAACAAGAGGAAAAAAAGGACCAATACATTAAGTTACTAAAAGAATGGAAAAATTTCCAAAAGCAACACGAATTCTGATATTTATTTATTCTTGCATTACTTTAGTTGCAAATTTAAGCTACTTTCAGAAAAAAAAAATAGCATGCATGGGAAGTAGATGTGTACATCACCACAAGATGTACATCACCCTTTCACTCAGCATGCTCTTTTGATTAAGTTATAGTCCATGTTTTCTTTCCCCTCCCACCATCTTCCAGGCATCCCAGCATCCTTATAACTAATTTGGAAATTTAAATCCACTGTAACATGACTAAGTTGCAGTAAAGCAGTACAGCACACACAGGTTGAAATTAGGATATGAAATTCACAGAGACCATACTGCTGCTTCACAGCTAAGGCAGACCCCTTGCTCTAGACATACAAAAATATTATCTCCAGCCCTAGTTTTGAAATGAAAATATAAACAAACAGCAATTTTGGTTAGGTTATCTCACTGGAAAAAAAGTTGTGAGCCTGCACAGGATGAACAACTCAGTAATTTCTTTTGGAAAAACTTGACCTATATTTGTCTACCTCTCCTCAGAGTTCTTTTTGAATTAGAGGGCATTGGTAGTCTTCAGTATTGCTTTCTAATGTCTTCCTGAACTTGGGTCACACATAAAAGTAGGAAAAACTGGATTACAAATTGGTAGTAGTAGAGAAAACTAATTCTTTAGGAAAACAAGAGAAGCAATGTTTGCCATCTATTTTCTGATTTGTGGCAAACTTCTATAAACATAGAAATGAGTATAAAACTGATTAAAGTCACTTAAAGAAGCTGCAAAAAAGTGAAATTCCTTGGAATAGTTTTAATCTCTCCCAGCAAAAAGTAGACAGCGTAAATCAGACTTTGTGGTTAATGTTTAAAATTACACTTAATTATATCTCTATTAAGTAGTTTGATTACATAGGGAGTATTTAAGCTAATGTGTACAAGTAATTAGATAGGGGAGCATTATTTGGCAACGTTTTGATTAATTCAAGCTGTTAGGGAAAGGACTTCAGAACTTAAGCAGTCCAAGCACAGTGGTACTGAATGCTGTGACACATCAATCACTCCAAGTGCAGGCATTGGTAGTGATGTATTTGTATTGAGACTGCACCTCAATATTGTCTCTAGAACCACAAAATCCAAGCCAAAATTATTCCAAAAAAAAGTAAATTTAAACCCCTACTGACTCAGAGTTGCAGCTGAACTTGACAGGTTCACTTTACAATAGGCATATTTCAAGGTTGTTCTTGGAGGTTTGGTAAACTGATCACAGTGACTTGGTGGGTGGTGTGGTCCCACCTACACACAGAGGGTAAAAGTTCCTCCTGGCAGGGCAGTGGCCACTGGGTGATCTGTCTCTTCCAACCCAAACCAGGCTGGAAACCTGGCTCAATAATGTGTTTTATCAGTTTAGCAATAAGCCTACTCTGAGCTGCCAGCTACATTCCAGATCCACCCTAAAAAAGTGAAATGCCAAAACTCCTCATTTGGCCCATTCTGTGTACCTTGTCTCTGACAGGGGACTACAGATACATTCAGGGTGGAAAAAGAAAACATCTGGCACATATGTAGCCATTAATCTGAGAAGCTGAGGGGAAACAAGACAGTAACTGCAACCAGATTTGAGCCATCAGCACTGAAATTGAAGCTTTATCTAAACTCCTGTTGTTTTTCACGTTACAAAAGAACAAATGAGCTCATTTGTCAAATTCTCACTGCAGACAGCTCAGAGAGGATATTTCATCCCCTGCTTTCTTTTTCAATGTCCTCTGAACCTGCTTGCTAGTGGCAGGAATTGAGGTAAGTTCTTATTCCTTCTGTCTTCCCCTCAATACTGTGGGACTGTCACTTGCCTTGCCTCCCTTACTGTCCCTGGTTTCTCTTCCCTTGGGGAACAACCTGCCCTTTCCTCCTCCTAACAAAGCAATACACATTTTCTTGAGGGGATGCCGCATTTCACAGCTCAAATGCTTATCACAGCCTAAAAACTGCCTCCAAAAGGTAAACATCCTCCTACACCTCCAGCCTCTTACACCGTGCTTTTCCCAGTTTCCAGCAATCACATGCACCCTGCAGTCCTCACTCAACTCACTGCTGCTCAGTAAAGATCAACAACCTTGTTCAGACAAAAGGGAGGGGATCTCGTCGCCAGTGGATGAGTGAGGGGAGGAAGGAATAGGGACTCTCCCCTTTTGCTGACAGAGAGTTGCTGCACGGGCTCGGCTCCAGCAGCATCACTTTCAGTTTCCTTACTTCACAGCACAACTAAATTCTCCATTTAGCTTTCGTTAACACCTGATCCTCAAATTTGCAAGCCCTCATCTGCCACTATAAAAATCTTTAAAAACAAACACCTGTGTTTTAAATACAATTGCAACTGAAAATGACCAGCAAACGTGCCTTTCTCACCTCCTTGTTACCTCTTGCACAGTAACTACGTTTTTGGAGGTTTTTTTCCCCCTTACTGCTTTCAGAAACATCACGGAACTCTCATGTACCTTTTCTGCACACCCCCATATTCCAGAGTCACTACATGACTATGATCAGCTATAAAAACTGAAAATAAAAAGTCCTACTCCTCCCACCAGCCCTCCTGCTACCCTACCTACACATCAGCTGTTTATAGACATCAGCTGTTCAATCAAGGAATCTCTCTCAGCTGGTACAAATAGTTCTGTAAACATGACACAACCACCGTGTATTTATTAAAAAACCCCCACATTAATTAAGAGATATAAATGTTGTGCCATTTTTTCCCAAGTTCATGCTGGCTCACGATGTTATTCATGGCATGGGAGCTGAACTCTCATTACTCAGGTAGGGGAACACCAAACTGCCTGCAAGAAAAACAGGCAACACTTCCAGGAGAGGCTGCTTGACAGTAAATCCTCTTAAACCATTCCACTAAGTCATTACAGAATTAAATAGGAACTGTTCACTACCGAACAATTTCACCAAATTTAAAAATGGAATTTACTCATTAAGTTACCACCCAGACAGATTTTACTCCTATCCAATGTGTTCATCTCAGACTGAAGTTTGAACTCTCTTCTGAAACAAATTTACTGGCCACAATCATGGCTGTTAATAGCAAGGCAGCACAGCACAAAAGTAGAAGAAAGGCTAAAATTGAAATAGTCATATTCATTATCACATCAATGTCTTAAAATACACATAAAATTCTGCTCTCCAACTGTAACATACCTGCTTCTCTTGAATAATGTTACTGCTCATACTGCTGGTGAACAAATAACTCCTCCCAATGCTCATGTGCCTTTTCTCTGAGAAGCCTTGAAAAAATTGTTACAAAAAGAACCCCAAATCTAAGTAAGATAAAAAATGGAACCAGATAACAGCTGCTGAAAAGTCCTACTTGTTTTTTTTCTTTCTACTAAATAAAGTCATGTTTTAGTCAGTCTGGCCAACATTGGTACCTACTACCATCCTAACTGAATAAGATTCCATCAAGGCAGAGCCAAGAAAAGGATGAGTCTGTATACTCAGGCCTCAGGGTTGGTCAGAAGTGATTAAGCCCGTGTTTATCAATTTGCTGTATTTTTATAGCAGGGGAAAAATAGGTAAAGACAAAGGAACAGCCACTATACAGTACTTATCCTTTAACAAATTCATCCAGCACAATTCATGAGAACTCTGCTAAAATTAACTGTAATTATCTAACACTTTGACCTTCAGTAACCACAAAGAACAAGAGAAAGTTTAAGCAGCAGTGACTTTCACAAGCCAGACTGGAAGGAACAGAAGTTTCATGGACTGCCTTGGAATCTCCACAGGAAGGAAAATCCTCAGCCTTGAACACATTGTCTCATCAATATTCTATCAATGGTTTTACTTCCACTCTTGGAAAATTATAAATGCTCCACTCTATTCTAATGTTTAAGTGCATGCAATGCACAGTTCTGCTAAACACACTCAGCATTCACATCTAGCCTTTCAGAACTAGGTAGGGAATAAAACTGCCCCTTATATTGCATCTGATGGTATAACTGAAATTTTCATTCATTCTATCCTTTCCCATTAACCCAGGCTGATGGCAGACTGTCGTAGCATTGTGTTCATGAAGACAAAAGTTACTTTATTTACTAGAAATACTCCCTAAAGCCTATTTAAAGTTGTTAAACTGTTCAAATATTCATGTGCATTATTGTTTATTTTTCTTTATTATATCGACATCTAGGCAGAAAGGTATTCTCATACTCAAATGCATTTTTCTTACCTTCAAGGAGTTTACTTAGCAGTTTACATACACCTCAAACAGATGCTGCTACCCTAATTTATTCATAACACACTGTGAAGGTATCTAGAGAAGCACAGAGCAGGCTTGCATGGCTTCTCCCATCCCTTATCTCTGTGCAATTCATGCTGTTCTGCTTTGCAATACCCAAGGAGCACTTGGGAATGCTGGCAGCTACTAATGAAAACATCTCTTTCCTCCTCCTCCTGCCTCAGAGAAACTAACAGCTTTCATGAGGTACAAAGCAGAACAAAAACATTCTTTAATCACTTCATTAATAACTTATTCCCAACCACACACAGTTCTGCTTTCCACCCTATCAGGATGCAGCAGACACTACCACTCCAAATTATTCAAGAATTTGATTAGTTACTATCCTCGTCAGCTGAGCCACTGAGCACAGCTAGCAAAGCCTGTCACAGTGAGAAAAGGGCAGTGTAAGTTGCACCCAGTATTTTCAGTATTTCAGAAAACCTTATTTCCATGCAAACCTGACCTGAAAACGGGCATGGCACAGGCAGTTCCTGCGGTATCCATGGGCTTTTCCCGTCGGCTGTCTGTTCCAGCAGCTCCTCCACCAGCACGTGTAGAGCGATGAGCAGCACTGGGCAAAGACAACAAACAAACACAGTCTCAAATATGCAAGTAAACTATTCGTTTTTCCACATGTTTAGTAAAAAGTTGATGGAGATTTTGGTAAATCACTCTTCCTTCAGACAGGACTGTGTTCACCTGGACTTGGGGCCGCCCTCGTTCTTAACTAACAACAAACCAACAAAATACCGAAGCCCACCCAAGGAACACAAACCCAACGTTTTTATCGGGAGATTAGAACACAAACCAAATGTTTTTTTTATCGGGAGATTAGAACACAAACCATACCTTTCTATCAGGAGTTAAGTGCAGCAGAACCTCTCGCTGGAGCCGGCTGTAAGGACTGAGGGGAGCGCCCGGCCCCTCCTGCCTCATAACCCCCGAGCACCTCTCACCTGCAATTAATTACTGCAATTAGTGACTGCAATTAATGGCTGCAGGGCCGGAGAACATCGCCGGTCCGAGCGGCCCAGCAGTGCCCTGCCTCCTTTAGAGAAGAGGGATGGGGCAGATCCCGACCCTGAGGAGAGCCAGGAGCGGCGGCGGCTCCAGAGCCCCCAGCGCCACTGCCTTGCCTGTGGGGCGTGATGGTGCCCAAACCGCAGGGAACGTGGAAAAACTGGAAAAAAAAAAAAGTAAAAGCAAGACACAGACCTCTTTCTCAACGGATATGGGGCTACTTTTCAAAGAATCGAGGTTTCAAATATCAGCATAAAACTCTTTTGAAACCTGTGGAAAAGCGGTTTTACACAGAGTAAGAGAACAAAGAGGAGAATTGCAGTCACCGCGCACCCGCTGTGGCTCAGTGTGACTTACCCTGATGTCACTGCTTTCACCTGAGTGTCCGAGCCATAATCAGCTCACCTGACGGGCATCAGCACCGCAGTCAGCACAGCCCTGCCCTGCCCGTGCCACCCCACAAGCAAAGGGCTCTCAGGTGCCACCCCTTAGCACAGAGCACTGCAGCCCTGCACCGCCTCATAAACAGCTGCTGTTAATGAGACAAGTGCCCCGATGAGTGGGTTTTGTACATTTCTTAGGGCTCTGATAACTCCTCTTTATGTTCGTACTTGCAGTCAGTTTGGCTCCGCTAAGGAAAAGTTCTCACGACGTGCTCTGGTTGTTCGTAGTGTTCAAGCACATCCTGGTGCAGGCCAGCTCTGATTAGAAGCAGGTTGGGGGATTATTCCAGAGGTAGTTAAATAAAGTTCTGTAGAATTAATTTCATGCAGTTCTTCAACTACATGTTTAAAATCCCTTTGGGACTTATTGCCTCCTCCTTTTTTAACAGTGCCCCTGGACTTGATTATTTCTCCTGCCTATGCAGGATGATCCCCAAAATATTGGAGATGACATGAAGGAGACAATTGCCTTGCTCACTCAGTTCTGCTTTTACCCTACACCCCCTTGTCCATTCTGCAAAAAAATATAACACTCAGTGGTTCCCTGGTCTTGAACAAAGGCTCTATTTCCATATTCACAAATAGAAATATTTTCAGACTGCTGAGATTTTGGTGGGAAGCTGTGTTTTACCTCCAGAAGCCGAGTTTGGGTAAGGCACTGAGGTATGTCAGTGGGAAGAGCTCTGAAGGCTTTGGGTCTCCTCAGCAGAGTGCAGAAGAGTTTGCAGTGAGCAGAATGGTTTGAGCAGGAGGAATTGAGGTGGTACTACTGTGTTTGGGGAGGAAACACTGAGTTATTCACAAAAGCTGGTACGTAAAAGACATAAAGAGTGTGGCAGCTGATTCACTGGGAAAAAAAGGGCTGAAGGATCAGGTGAGAAATCCAACAAATCCTTAGGGTGAAGCAGTAGCATAAAACAGGGAGCCCTTGAAGGAAGAGCAGTATGTGGAGAAGCAAACAGCTAAGGAAAATCTTTACTGAAAAGTTGAAAAAAAAGAAGGTTAATGTGTGAGGGGGTAGGTCTAAGCTGGTGAGTGTATGAAGCAGGAGACAGAAGAAGATCCCAGCAGGAAATGCCAAAGCAGCTTTCTTGCCCACTGCTGACAGTTGCTCTGGGTGCTAAGTAAAATTCACTAGAGCTGAGTCAAGGGCTGTACCTTATGGTTTGAGACAGGTTAGAAAAAAATAACGTTGCATCAAGGAAAGAAAACAATCTCCTCAGACTTTTCAAGACCACCTGGGAACAAGAGTTTTGAATTACACATAGAAAAGCAATAATTCCTAAAAAATTGAGAAAGCAAGCCTTAAGCTCCCAACTTAAACCTTTTTATTATTTTGTATCCTTACAGCACAAGAACAAATATAGGAACTGAGACTGAGAGAAAATTTTAAGAAAGCAGAGCAAAATAGTAGAAAGGAGGTCAGTACTGAGGACCTGAGGAGCCCTTTGAAGGACAGAGAAATGTGGACAGCTTTATTTGAAAGGCTGAGAGATGCCTCCTTTTTGTGCCTTGGTTTTGCTTACTTTAATGAACAGCGCAGAAGGAAGAGTCTGGAATGATGGAAGAAATTAATTCCTATTTCTCCTTCTGGTACCACCACTTCCCCAAACCTAGAAAATTTGCTCAGTCTTGGACCTCTGTTCTTTGCCTTGTTCCTGATCAGAAGGTGAAGCCCTGCCTGGGACTCTGCAGCTGCTCCCAAGGGTGAATGAGTGGAAAACACTGTCTAAGCAATAAGAGAAATAGCTTNAAAAAAAAAAAAAATTCAAGCAAGTGTTTCTGGCAGTAATGCACTGGTATAATGGATTCCTGATTTATTTACCATGCTTGCTACTCACTTTCATCTCTAGCAGAATCAATAATACTTCATGTACATTCAAATTCTCCTCAGAGTGACCACATTCATAACTAGTATTTGTTTACAGTCATATTATGAGATGTGAGTAAAATATATTATGGCATTCTTCATAAAGCCTGTAGGCCACATAAAACAAGTATAACTCTCAGTTGTGTCACTTCCCATAACTCAGGCTCTGAAAAGCATGACAAGAGTCATCAATTCTTGTTAGTCCCAGCATTAAATAATGTATGAACATATGAAAAAACAAAACAAAGAAAAACACCCAGGCTGGTTTTGTACATGCAAAGTACACAGAGTCCTCAGAGCTTTATTAATTTATTTTCTTTATAAGACCTAACTCAATGTGTGCTCACTATGTTTTCCTGATGGAAACCATAACATAATTCCTTTCAGTCTGGCCAGAAGTTTACTGAAAACTATGTTTTACACCCAGTGTAATCTTCCTGTTTAATTTGAGGGTATTTTTCCTGTGTTTTTTAAGCATCTGCAAAGAAATGCAGGGAAGACTAGTAATGATATCTGCAGTAGCAAGGGAGTTGCCAACAATTTCCTTTCTTCAAATCAAATTGCAAGTTTGATTCCAGTCTTAGCATTCTGCTTCTTAAAAACTGGTGGGTATCTTGAGAGGTATCTAAGGAATCCCTAAATGGTATTACAACCAGGAAAGATTATCAGCCTCCAGCATTCTGAGCTGGAGCATAACAGTCATTTTGTTTCCATTAGATGGAAGACATATCACAGAACCAAACTGTTAAAAAGCCACTAAACTCAATCAGCCCACTCATTATCCCAAATCTGAAAAATCTATGGAGCTTCATGCTAATAAAATGTGCCTTAATGTTGATATCTTTGTAGAAATAGTACTGTGGAAATGAAGGTAAAAGAATGCCACAATGGGACCCAGACTGGTACTAAAATGTAAGGGTATTTCCTGATAAAATACTAATAATGTCACATGAAAAAGACTGAGGAGAAAACATATTTTTAATGGATTTATCCTCTCCTATATGTGCAGAGCTCACCATCAGAACAGTTTGATCAGAGTATAATGGAAATAAATGTTTGTATCTTTATTCATTCACCAAGCATTTCCTAATTATGTGATGCTCACTAAGCTGGCTGCTTTTGCTGTGCTTGCTCATTTTAATTTCACACAAAGAATAATAAATACAAATGATTTCTTTCATATTCCTTCTCAGTATGTTTGAATATTACTGTTTTTACTCTGAGAATGTAATCTCATTGAAGAGAATGCTTGAGCCATCCATATAATTCAATGGGAGAAAGATGACTTAATGTTTTTATAAAATTACTTGGCATGTGCTATAAAAACAAGACCATCTAATTCTGTGATAAGTACAATCTACAAGAGGGAACTGTCTATTTTTCATATCATGTTTTGAAACAGCAATGAAAACAATACTAGAAGATGCTAGATTTGCAGTTTTGAGGAATAGAGCTCCTCTGTCTGTGGAGATGATGGAGGGGGAGAACCACCCTGTTTTCACAGTACTCTTCATTTTTGTCCAATTTATTTCACAGGAACTACTGATAACCCTTTAATTATTATTATCCTGTATAATTATACTATCTATATGAATGATGAAATTACAGCTGTTACAGAATTATTCATTAATTCATCTCCCCAGAAATTTTTTGATAGCATGACTTCTTGAGATGCACAACTGCTTCATTAATTGCTCAATTTCTTTTACCCTTCCACTTTCCTTGACTTTCTCAGGCAATGCTCAGATTGAAGGAGGCCACTTCCTAAGGGCTCATCCCACCAGCTGACCTGCTCTTTCTTCATTGGCTTTTTCTGAAACAACCCCCAGAGGAGGCCCTGTAACTGCTGATTTTGAGATGTTTCTTGGTTCCATATAAACCCCTTTGACAGCAGCTGATGGCTACAGAGTGCAGGAAATTTGCATTAAAAGTTTGTTATGCATTGGTAAGCTCACAAAAAAAGTCTTCTGTAAGTTTTAATCAAAGATTGAATGACAATTTATTAGGGTACATCTTTTGAATAACTTTTTAAATACCACAATGCTGGTATAACTTGAAATGCTTAAGTAACTTTCTGACAGTAGCAGAGAAGTGCAGTATAATGATATGCCTTTGAGTTTATATGGTGGGGAAAAATACTATGTGAAAATTTTAGTCTCTAAAGTGATTATCAGTAACTAAATTACTATTTGTAGCAAATAATTTGAAATTAGGACAAATGGGTAGCTCTAGCTGGTGTAACCCTGAATTCTGCCTAGACTGAACTAAACCTTGTTAATACTACATGAAAACAGCAGCAGCCATCTCACTGTCCACAATTAGAAGATAAGAATAGTATTTTAAAGCTCCCTCCAATGACCATAATTCATGATCAATGGAAAGTTCCTCTTTTGTAATGGAAAAATGTTTACTTCAAAACAAAGCCAAGAAAATTAATTATTATATTCTGTTTCAAGATGATAGATAATACAGTGAGTAAATCATTATTGTGGTACTCAGGCTGACATCACAGACTTATTAACTGAGATCATAACTATTTTGTGTAGGTTAAGACAGACACTTCGTGCATTTTGGTTTCTTTTTGATACAATAAAGATAATTGAAGCTTCATAATTTTAGGGAAGTATTATTTGGATAACTAAATTAAATATTCTAAGAAGGAAAATTATAGTAATAAGAGAGAGACTGTTATATCTGCATTAAATTTATAGAGGAGATGATGAATTCAGATACCGTGGCTACCCTAAGAGAGAGCCTTTTCCTTAATCTTCCATAAAATCATATTTTAAATTCTCAAGGGCACTTTCAACTCCTAGCCCTAGTGAGTAGCATAAAGACTTTGCTCAACTGCTCCTAACCTTGAAATTTTCAATTGATTGTGTATTGCTTGAAATACTTTTAATAAACATAAAATACATTATTGTGTATTAAATTGTGTCCAGTTTATATATGACTAGAAGTGAGCACAGTGACAGAGAACCAAAAATGGGTGGAGTAAAAGAAAACAACTTAGTGATAAGGATTACATGAGAGCCAGGTTATATAAGAAAGGAAATATACCCATGCATCAATTTTGTCTATTTATTAGA
>WEIU01000709.1:229561-241558 GCA_013389925.1 Aegithalos caudatus | reverse complement strand
CCATTGGCCATCTTGGTCATCAAAGAGTTAATTACTTTCTTCTCCAGCCAGTGTACAGTAAGGAGGCATTCCAGGAGGATGAACCACCATACCCCAAAGTAGCAGTTAGAGACAGCTGATGGACTATGGTCAGGAGATATCGATGAGCTAAGTTAACTTTTAGAATGGCAAACCATAGTGAGTTAAACACCAGACTAGCTTTTTTAAATTATGCAGTGTGATAAAGGGAATGGAGAAATTAGTTGTCAACAGCTTGACTAGGTATTTGTTTACTCTTACTGACACTGCTTCAAAAGTGTGTGAACAGAGCTACTCACAAATAATATAGGGGTGCGTAAGAGGTGTTGGGGCTTACAAAAGGCAGATTTCCTGCCAAAATTCAAAACCCCAGGGGGACTTGTTGCATCAGCAGAGCCAAGAGATGGGAATTTACAACTACCCTGAAAAGAAGAAAGTTATTCTCTTCATTCTAGAGATGGGAATTTAGAGTTGATCTTACATTTTAGGAGATACCTGTGAATGCTCAGAGTAATTTTCCTGAAGCCTCATATATAAGAGCCTTTTACTAACTGCTCTTTAACTTTTCCATGACCTTCTCATCTTGCAGTCATGTGCCACAGCTATTCTTCTCTGAAAACACTCATAAATTTACCTTTCAAGAGATCCTTCCTGATAGAGCACATTTTGCACATATTCACAGAGCAAGGGATAAATAATCCTAAAATTATTCCTAATCTGGAAAGTTTAAAAATTACCAACTATGAACACATTTTTTCCACAGTATAAGCATCTTATATAACCTATTATGAAGAAGAAAAACTAACAACAACAATGATAACAACAACAAAAAGGTAAAAGTAATTTGGAATGACCCACAAGTGATCATTATCCTTCGTACAGCAAAATGATGAATCTGAAAATCAATGGATCTATGAAAGAAAGGATCAATAGATATAAGGAATAGTTAAGCACTGTAGGGGAAAGTACCAAGGTGAAAATAAATATAATCTAGGCAGACAAGCTGACACATAGGGGGGAACTCAATTTTGTATGTAACATGGGCTTGACCCAGCTACAGCCAGAAATAATTAAAATTATATGATTGACATGAGAAGGATCAGATGTGAACCCTGAATGAGTTTTTAAATACTTCAGTTGCTCACTGAGAAGACATGTTGAACTATTAGCCAAGTTCAGCACTAAGGTACCCAAATACATCTCCTCTGGACTAAAACCAAAGCTACTTGTACTTATTATTGGAAGGCAAAACATGGCACCAGCTGTTGAAAAATATGATCAGTCACAAATGATCAAAATTACCCCTATTCACAGGCTAACTTATTAATAAACTTGAAAATATATTTCAGACCTTGTAAAAATGTTGACAACTAGGAAGTTTGGAATCATTAGTAAGATCCAGTTTTCAGGTAGAAACAAGGGCACACCTAGCTTGACTTTGAAAATAATATATTATTAGGATTGAAACCAGAAAATGATATGGATCTAAGGTAAACTGAATTTGCATTCTTCAGTTCAAAAGAAGAGTTGCTTTGATACCACTGTGGTATATTTACAGTACATACACGTGTTCCTGGGAATAAATATTTATTAAAAATGCATTTCTCTCTTCTTTTTTTTTCTTCTTTTTTGCTGTGTGTTTTTTTCCCACAGTCAGGNTCACAGAATATACAGTAGCTCAAGCAATGTTCATTTTTAAATCACAAGCAAATTAAAACCTATGTTTTGCAGATGTGTTTATTTGTTACTTCTTGAAACCTTTGAAGCTAATATTAGCTAATGAGGCTAAAAAGGCATTGCTTCTGCTATAATTTTAACCTTTTTACCTATCTTACAAATATTGATTTTGCTTGTCTATGCTAGATGCAGTACAAATAGGCAGAAACAGGTCCCACCTCAGATGTTGTGCCATTTCAGTGAGTACAAATAATACTCACTAGAAAGCTGGAAAAAAAATATTGATACATAATTACTAGTCAATCACAAATTGTTAAATTGCTTAGAGTACCAAGAGTCCTTGTCTATCCTTCAAAACTACATAATATGTCTAATTTTTGAGAATCAATGCAGCTGAAGGGAGTGTGGCGAGGATTTGGTACACCTAAAGAGGTCCCTTCCCTCAATTAGAGACTGCCTAAAAATATATATTTTAGGTTGTTTTTTTTTTTATTAAGCTTTTAGGTGTCTATCTCCAGAGCCTAGCAACTGAACTTTGTTATCTGACCTAGTTCTAATAATGGCATTCAAGCTTTATTATTAATATTATTATTAATATACTTATTATTATTATTAATAAGTACAACAATAGTAATAGTAGTATTAATAGTAGTAATAATAGTAGAAGTTCTGGAATCTTCTCCCAATCAAAAGGTAAGGCATTATCCCTATAAATACACAGATAAAAGTGATTTCTTATTTAATGACTTCTCTGTCAAGGTAGATGGGAAGAGCGTTATGCATATCAAATGGTCTGTTTTCTTAAAATAATTTATAGGCTGTATAAAAAGGTTACTCACTTCACTTGCTACCAAAACGGATATGCAAGGTAGCCATATGGTGTGAGTAATACTTTTAGAACCGTTTTAAGGAAGGGAAAAGAAGAATATCTTATCACATAAAAGCCATGGAGAATTTAGGAAGAGGAATATGATCAACTAATTTAGAATTTGGAGAGCATATTAGGGTTAACACCTCTAGTGATAACTGCCACTTGAGCTTTCATAATCAAATGCTTCAATTTTAGGTCTCATCTGAAAGGCAGATCACATAGAGAATAGTCTGAAACTCCTTAATTGCCTTGTATAACAATACACATTTTTAAGTAAGTGAATGCATTACAGCCTTGACTTTTGTTCTGATCATTTTGTGTTACAAATAGAAGCACACCCATCCTTCTTCTCATCGGTTAGAAATTTTAATGTTGGTGCATATGATATTCATTCTGCATAATTCCTTTTACTAGTAATAGGAGATGTCTGGTTATGCCTTTTACACTGAGAGAAGAACTGAAGCCATTGTCCTTGAAAAGACTGCCTTTTCTTTGGGTAAAAAAACTATGTCACTGTGAACTGGCATTTGTGTCCTTTGCAAACCACAAAGCAGAATAATGCATTTGCAAAAAATGTATTTCAGTGACCAGTGTCCACTTCTAACATTTTACACTAATAAAGTGTCTTGCACACAGCTCTTATTTACACCTTGGTGAGTCACCACAAATGTATTAATATCAGGAAAGTTACTCCAGATTTACATCTGCAAAGCTGAATTTGGTTCTGTTTGGGGACACAGAGCTGGTATTACATAGCCTCTTATCAGAGGTTTTTGAGCCTGTTTAGAGCAATGTTTAGAAGCAAATGGAGAGGTAGGCGAGCAAAGATTGTCCATTTTAGACAGTAGCATGTCTAGCAAGTTGACACTAATAGAAAAGCTCAAATACAAGTGCTGTTTGTTGACTTGTGCAGTGGAGAGCCAGCTACCTTTGTCTGTTTCCCATGTGCTAAATGAAGATGCCTCCTCCTTCTTGAGATGGTGTGCTATTCAATTAATAGTGATCAAAAGCATCACATGAATCTTATTGCTGCTGAAATTAGTCTGCTGCATGCATCTGGTATTTTGAATCAGCTACAAGTATACTGATATCCATATTTCCAATATGAAAGGAAACATATTATTACAGAGAAGGCAGCAGTAGGGGAGTAGGTAGTTTGGGGAGTGTGTCACAGATTCTCATTGATTTATAGAGGTATCATGTACCTTTCCACTGACTTACAAACTATTCTTCCTTACACTGATTGCATCCATCTAAATAATGATGGGGAGCATATGGCTTTACTTTTAAACACTGGCACAAATTTCAGTCAAGCAGCTCATAGGTTGTAAGTCACAGATGATACACAGTTCTAGAAGAATGATGACATCAGCAAGCCAAGGACTCCTTTTGGAGGAGCAGAGGAGGGCATAGGGGAGGCATGGCCCCAGCTGGATCCTACTAGGATGAACTTTTCCAAAGGCTGTGCACAAGAACATGTCTGAGGAAGCGTGCAGTATTTGAAGCATTGGAGACATCAAGGGTGTTTGGGGGGACAGAAAACATGTAAGATATTTTTATCTTGTAAGCCAGAAAAATAAAGGCCATTAGGGATCTCTATCCCAAATAGTTCCATTCAGAACAGACTACAGCTTTGGAGAGATGGAAAGGTAGAGCTAAACTGGTTCCTGCGCTTGGCCAACCAGCCTGAAGAGCGACACACACTGCAAGTCTGTATGGTTTTACTTGCGTTAATCAAAGTACATAAACAATAATGAAACAATACATCAGTAACAATGTTACAAACCATTCTAGCTTATAAAATATAATGCAGATATCACTTCTAAATGTTAGTAAAAAATTAATTTCTTCAACAAATTTTCCATTGTAAAAATGAAACCAACACTTCCATTAAAAGATTAGCTTTCCAGGACACAGATAAAATTTGTAATTCAAAAAAGCTGATATTAACAATGTATAGCAGCTTTTTGCCTTGTCTGCTCTTCCAGAAATTATTTTTTACATTTTAAAGAAGGCTATTTCCCTTAATGACAGTGATTTTGGTTTGCATTAGATCACATAGTATTGATTTTAATTTTATTCCTCATAACTTTGAGCCAAATTCTGTAATCTTGCCTTTTTATTAAACACTTGTGGACATTCCTCTTGAGCTAAAACATCATGTGGTCATTTGGTTTCCGAGGTTTTTAATAATGTATTTTAAGCACAGAATATGTTAGACTGGGGAATTCTTTCATGCCACCATTTTGTTATTGCCTTTTGAAAGCAGAAAAAAACCCTATCAATATTTTATTGAATATAATGATCTGTGAGGTTTTTGTCTGTGAATATGCAAGGCAATGAACCAGAGTTGTCTGAGACAGAGTGGTGTCAATGCTGTCAAAACCAATGCAGCACCTCCAAATACAGGCAGTGAAATGTAAAGCAGAAAGCTCACTCAAACACTTTTTTCTTGAAGAGTGTGCAGTTTTCAGGCTTGCCTTAACCCCATGCTGTCTGCAAAGAGCACCTGGGAAAAAATGAGAGACATTTTCAAAAACAAAGCAGGTCTTTCTAAGAACATTTTGAAATAAGTTTCCATGATCTGCCGAAGTTGCAGGACAATAGTAAAATCTACTGGATGGCAACAGCCCAGTGAAATATACTGACTAAATATTTTTTATACTATTACTTGTAAAAAAATGAATTTTTGAGTTTGTTTAAGACAAAGGTATAAAAAAATCAGATTATGTTAAATATTGATTTAGAACCTTCATACTCATCATTCAAATCTAAAAATGTGAAGCTTCTCTTCTTTAACCAGAGTGTAAGTTAGTAATTCAAGCTGTAATTCTGATTCTATGCATTCACACTATTGCATTATATTCAACAACAAAGAACGGATAGGCTATTTACTGTGCGTATGCAATGCATAACAACTCTCTGTCTTGAAAAGCTGACTATTTACAGCTTCAATCCTTAGTCATGTGCTTAATTTTACAGACTTTAAGAGTTGCACTGGTAAAAGAAATACCTCCATATCTGACAGATAAAGGACCAGTTCTATGGATAACAATAAGGTGAGCACTTAAGCAATAAAGGTAGGAGCTAAGAAAAGAGCAGGGCTCTAACAGGAAGATGTTGCAGCCACAGTAAGTGCATATCAAGTGTTTTATAAAATCCTAAACCCATTAAACACATGAGATGAAAATCTTAAGAAATCAAAAAAACGTGCCTATTGCTGCACAGTCTGTGATTTTACATGTTGCACCTGAATACCTGGTTGCACATCTGGATGAGAAAGAAGCAAGTGCAGTTTAAAAAGGAAATCATATACCAGGGAGGATTGAAATTACCTTTGACAGAAGAAAAATATGTAACAGTGATGCAGAACTGTAATTCATGCAACATGACCTAATTATTTTAAAGGAAATGCTAGCAGCATTTTAAAAGCCTTTGGATACACAATTGTTAAAATTTAATGCTGGTGTTTGCATGTATCAGAATTTATGGAAATCTGTATGAAATGTTCACTTCTGTTTCATCCAGGTCAACTCTGAAACAAGACTGTGACCTCAGTAGGGTTATTCAACTTAATAAAAATTTTAAATAAAATAAATAAGTAATGCCAAGTCATAGCTCATTTGCAGGACATCAATCATACATTTGTAATTTGTGGATTAAGTAAATACAAGGAAGAAAAAATAACTCAAGGTCCAGCAGAATTCAACATTTTTTACTTGTTCTATTCTTTTCTTATATGAACACACCACATTTTCTCAGTCTAACCCAGAAATAACCAGGCATCCATCCACTGGTGCAATACAATTCAGTAAGATGCATCTTTCAGGGTCCTTTTTAATCTAACAATAAATGAGTAGAAAATGTCCAGCATATCACTATTAGTGAGGTGTTCCCTCTCTGAGATGCAGTGCTTCCTCAGCCACCTCTCTGCAGAGATGTGCTTCATGGTTTGGCACGATTCAACTCATCTGATACCAGTGAGAAACTGGTATGAAGAGCCAGTTCACCAGGCACTCTCTGACCTCTCTGCATGCTCTGCACAGACCTGCAGGCCCTCCCTGCTCTACCTGGGTGACAAATTTTACTGGCTGCAGTGGAAGAGGCAGCACATTGGAGATACCAACTTATCTGCCTTTCATCTGCCTGTAAACTCCTTTTTGTGACTGTAAGAGGAAGTAAACTTGGTGCTAAAGTTATCACTAAGTTATGGGCAATGGTTCATAAACCAAATCTTGCTTTCATGGAAATGACCTCTACAGACACCTGGATAATTCAGAAGCTGCTCAGGCTGGCATAGCAGTGAGATTTGACACTGCCTTTCCACTTGAACTTGAATGATTCCTAACCAGCAAACAGAGCTAGGGAAAGAGGTTGTCGGGGAGGGAAGGAGAACCCACAGTGTGCAAGGACACCACAAAATGCAATGCTCCTGTTGCCTGAATATTGAGATGGGATAAGGTTTAGAGAACTGCTTCTCATTTCAACTACTTCTGTCACGTTTTGAGAGCTCTGTGTGGAACTGTTGACTGGATTTTGACCATGACCTTGCCTAGCACCATGTGGTAAAAGGACACCATGATGCCCATGGCCTCCATTGATGACACCAAAGTGATCATGCCCTGCTCTCAACCTGGAGACAGAATGTCCTTGCAGGGTAGAAATGAATGGGACTCCTTGTGCCCTGGCACCAAATAAGGTCAGTGATGAACACTTGCTCTGCAAAGAGAGAGCAGATAATTAGATAGTAAACATCATTCTCCTGACCCTGATTAATCCAAACACTTCAGCTGAAGGAGATCTCTTCCCAAAATTGCAGGTGATATGATTGAAATATTGAAACATATATGTACAGCTTGTCCCTCTGCATACCCAACTGACTCTCATTTACTTTTTGCCTTTTTTTCTTATATATTCTCTGTATTCTTTACACATGCATTTGTAGCTTATTGTATTACTGGCTAGTTTTTCTAGAAATTTTCCATGCCCTTTCCCTAGGCAGAAAGATAAGTCTTTCTTTAGGGCCCTTGTCCTGTCTTGACTCTCCCTGGTCACCAAGGTTGAGAACAACTCTTTGAGACACATTTTCATAAACAAAGTACAGCTAGTATCAAGAGGGGGGTCCAGAGAAAAGGCATGAGCTGGGGGAGGATTGCATCACCACTTGTCCTCCTAATTGGTGCTTTTTGTCAATTATGCTAATTTGACAAACTCATAAAACTGTATTCACCTCCATAGGTTTGAGCTTTTGTGGACATTCTTCCATAACTGCCCAGAAGCTCCAATAAAGATCCCCTTTTACATTACCTCCTATATTAATATTATCTAGAAAATGTGTGTTGTTTGATTTCTAGGTTGAAAAAGGCATCACAACTCTCCTCTGGCACAAGAAACAGTGAATGTCATCCAAAAGCAGTGCCATGCACGACAACACCACAAGGTTATATCTCCTCAGGGGCAGGAGACTACTTTCAAAGCTTCAGTGACAAGGTTTGCACCCATCTTTAGTGGAAGACCTGAATCTGGCCAATTAATGATAAATAAAATAGAAGAAATAAAAGAAACATGAGGACCCTTTAGCTTAGTTCTTACAATGGCATCCTCTGCTGAACTCACCTAGTACCTGGCATTACTGCTAACATGTACTGACCTGTCTATTTCCACTCAATGTCTGTAACAAAATCTTTCCATTATTCACCCTTAGGGCTGTATTTAACTAATGGAGAGAGTTTTAGTGCTCCTGACACCGAGAGACAGATACCCATGGTTATAGTCAGTGTTGGTGTAGCAACTGTCCACAAATTCTGGCTTCAGCATACGGGTCAGTTAGCATCAGCTTATAGATTTCTGAGCTTTAATTTATTTATTGAGGCCAAATGACTTCAGTAGGAGCTGCAGCTATTCAACACTTCTCAAACCAGTCAATTTTATTTAGAACCCTAAAGAGAGGAGTCAGTATCTGGGTTTTAGGCAGTGAAGATTTTGTCCATTGAGAACGAAACTGGTGGTGTAATTTAGGCAGGCATTTTGCTCTTGGCTCCACTGGTTTCTCCTAATCATATTTAGGTCTGACCTGTACCACGCCACAGTTGACTCAGTCTTTGGACTTCCTTGATTTAACATTGCCAGGTTAAAGCCAATTTCCACCAGTTGTGTGATAAACATGTTTTTCAAGGGGAACCAGATTCAATCTGTGGCATATGAATTCGGTGCCTTCCATTTGCTGAATGCAGTGTGCCACACTGACAGTGGCAGGGGTAAACAGAGCACCAATGGTATGCAAACCACAGAGTGTTGAATCAGTGTCCCTGTTGCTTTGCCAATGAATCAGCTTTTGAGAGGAAATACGTGGCCCATATTTCCCAAAGCATAGTCTGTCTAGTGTTTGCAGCTCTGGAAGAATTGTCGAGTTTAGCAATTTAGTCATGATTAATCCTGCAGGCAAATATATGCCAATCAGAATTATAAAATCATTTAGGTTGGAAAAGATGTTCAAGATCATCAAGTGCAACTGTAAAGTTAATGTTGCCAAGTCCACCACTAAACCATGTCCCTAAGTGTCACATCTACAGGTCTTTTAAATACCTTCAGGGATGATGGCTCAGCCACATCTCTGGGAAGCCTGGTTCAATTTGCAGCTGTTTCAGTTGAAGAAAAATTTCTCATATTCAATCTATCCCTCTCCTGGTGCAACCATTTCCTCTTGTAATTTCTTCCTACTTGGGAGAAGAGGCCCACCCCCACCTGGCCAAAACTTCAGGCAGCTGTAGTGAAGATAAGTCCTCCCTGAGCCTTCTTTTCTCCAGGCTAAACACAGCTCCCTCAGCTACTCCTCATGAGATCTGTCCTCCAGACCCCTCACCAGATCCATTATCCTTCTCTGGACACACTCCAACGCCCCAATGCCCCTCTAGTGAGGGGTCCAGAACTGAACACAGGACTTCAGGTGCAGCTTCAGCACTGCCAAGTACAGAGGAACAATCACTGCCTGCTGGCCACACTATTCCTGATCCAAGTCAGGATGCCATTGGCCTCCTTGGTCTCCTGGGCACATGCTGACTCATCAGTCACCCAGCACCCCCAGGGCTATTTCCACTAGGAAGCTTCCCAGCCTCTCTTGTTCAGACTTGTATTCCTGCCTGGGGTTGTTGTGACCCAAGTTCAGGCCCCAGTACTTATTGCCTTCCTGGACCTCATACAGTCAGCCTTGGTCTGTCAATCCAGCCTGTCCAGACCCTTCTGCAGAGCCTTCCTGGCCTCCAGCAGGTCAACACTCCCACACAACCTGGTGTTACCTGCAAATTGATTGAGGGCGCCCTCAATCCCATTGTCCTGACTGTTGATAAAAATATTAAACAGAACTGGGTCCAAGACTGAGCCCTGGGAAACACTTGTCTGCCAGCTGGATGTAACTCCATGTAATCACTCTCTGGGCCCAGCCTTCCAGCCATTCTTCACTCAGTGAAATTTGCATCCTTCCAAGCTACGAGCAGCCAGTTTCTCCAGCAGAGCTCTGAAAATCCATGTAAGGGGAAATGAGAATACAAAAAATGTGCTCCAAACTGTTAGCCTTCTTTCTCACTTCACTTCCAATGTTTTCCGGATTTTTATTTTTCTGATTTCATTTTTCTTATTTCTTCTGCATTGCACATAAGTCTCTGTCTTCTTATTATTGCTGTTACGATGTGAAAACAACATAGATAAATCATTTTTGTATGTTTAAACTTACCTAAAGATTTATTCATCCTTGTGGAAACTATTGCATACACTTATGTGCACACACACCTCAACTAGTTTAAAATCTTTCCAAATAAAATCTGGAAAGAAAGTACTTTCCTCTTTATACATTTAGAAACAGGCTCATTTTTCTTCCCAATTATAGCAACTACACAAAGAAGCAATAAGTCTCAGAAGATTTGTCACAAATCCTCCAAGTCCGTGACAGTTTCAAAGAAAACCATTGGTTCCCTTCAAAGCAGTAGTCTGCAGCTGCCTGATAAAAGGCCACAACCCACTACAAGGTAATCATTAGGCAGACATTATTATTATTTTCCTAATTAGCCAAAAATCATTGGATTTCCTTTGATCCAAGTAGCTTCTTCCTGCTGAGCAATCATTTTATCTTGTTTATGTTGACAAACATACAAGTCACCAATTGTGCCTCAATTATCATTTGACAAGGACAATATTTTCTTCTTCTTGTGTGAAAAAAGGAAGACTAAGAAAAAGTAAAAAGCCAAGACGATTCAGAATATCACTGTCCTTTCTTTTTGCTTCAGCTGATCTGGTGACAAACCCCACCAAATGAACAGGATCTGTAGAGAGCTATGAAGTCGCTGTTCAGATCCTGGGGGGAAGTGTTAATGTAGAATTCTACAGTGAGTATCACATAAAATAGACTGAAAATATTCCTGCTACAACTGAAATGTAGAGAACTCTGTGTTCCCAAAAAGGGACCCCACAGCATTCCCCCTGCAACGCTGTCTAACTGTCAAAATGTGGCTAAATTTAACGGAGAGCACTCAGAGCTGAGAAAAAAATATTTTGTGAAATGTAAAGAGTGAGATAAATTTGTACAATTCAAATCTCTAAATTTAGTTTGAAAGGCATTTCAAAACTCATCTCTCTATATAGGGAGTATTTTTTTTAAACTAAGTACGGGAAAATCTGGCATAAGGATGTGTATATATGGAAGTTTATTTATAGTTATTGCTAGTGATGGGTATGAAATTTTTTTTTGTTCTTGATATTTCTCTTTCAGTAAACTGGTCTTTACGCTGTTCAGACATTGTTAAAAAAAACCCCAAAAAACAGTAATGCAAAGTAGACTGTTATACCAGTTCCTGACTATAAAACCAAGGACTGTATTATTTCTAAGGGAGTTCCAGCATGTTTCTCACAATTTCTTCCTGGTTGTTGCACACTGCAACTCTTTTACTTGTCAGCTTAGCATATCACAGCATTTTTTAAAATTCATTTTATGAATTAGTATTACCACCCCTCCAGGGAGGAAATAAATAGTAGAATGCTGATATGGAGAGAAAAGAATCACAGGAAGCTTGTAGGAATAAGAAAAAGCATTTTAAAAGGTGTAAAATAGTTAATTTTTGGTATTGATAATTTGAAGGCAGACAAGTATCTCACTCAGTTTCTATATATGACATAAAATAGGTAAGGCAAACTGCTGAATTTATGGTATTAACATCTGTGTCATCAAGAAATGGTCTATGTCAGCCTTTAATATCTTTGTAGTGAAGGGTTTTCATTACCTAAGAAAAAGAAGGAAAAACAAGAACAGGCAGGGATGTGTATGAAAAATAATGCATTCTACCACTTTTATAGAAAAGGACAAATATTTCATTATTAAGGCTTGTGCAATTAAAAAAAAAAAAACAAACAAACAAAAAAAAACCCCAAAAACAAAAAACAAA
>WEIU01000709.1:200758-229541 GCA_013389925.1 Aegithalos caudatus | reverse complement strand
AAAAAAAAAAAAAAAAAAAAAAAAAAAAACAACCCACCAGACTGAAGTGCGTCTTCACTATTTGCTTAAACATATATTTTTTTCTAGGGAGATAATAGTGATTGCTTTACTCTTTTATTTACAGGCAGTTTAAATTGCCTCTCAAAAATACAGTTTATAGGTTGAATGATCTCAGATAGTTTGTGAAATTATGGATGTATTCTTTTTATTGAGGCTTACATATCCTGCAGCAACAGCCCTACCATCTCTTTGCAGCTTGCTGTACTGTTGCTAAGAAATTAGAAACAGACACGTCAGTTTTAATTTTAAAAAGACTGCATATTTTTCTCTGCTTTAATAAATCAATCTTGTACTGCAATGTTGGCACTCCTTTAAATGGGTCAGGGGAAAGTGTGTCCTTAATTCACCTCATGCAGCCTGATTGCTGATTACCAATAATTTGATTAGCTGCACCACAAGAAATTATATGGTTCAATAGATGTAAGCATGACCAGCCACATCCAAAACATCAAAGTCAAGAGGATTCTTCCTTCTCCCTAAATTTTCTGGAGCCAGAACAGCCTGTTGGGAGACTGTGCTCCCAGCTCAGGACCCTGTCCCCTCTGCCTTCAGCAAATACTGGTCATATGAAAGGATCTGGGACTGCAATTTTAAAGGAACTATAATTACAATCTGACTTTAAGCACAAATACAAAAGTCATTGCCAAACAGAATATTTAGGGCTCTGACAAATCAAACCCTGGAGGAATTATAGCCACTGAGCCCAGCAAAGAACCCACACAGCCAGGATTTCCTCTTTGACTGTTTGGGATAGTGGACACTTTTAAAGAATTTGGCATTTGCAAGGACAGTCCTAATAGTACTCAGCCATTCAGCTGAGGGATGTAAGGACTTTTTTTTTCCCAAAATGCATTTAATTAAAGAATGTTTTAAACAAAAAAGTAAGGAAGGCTTGCTCAGTATCTTTGGGGTTTTCCTTTCTCCAGCAAAGCCTGGCTTGCAGAAATGATGACATTTTATATCCCAGCTTCTCCACTAAGCATGTGTGATAAAACAGAGCTCAATGAAACATGCAGACATTATATAGGAATATTTATAGGCGTACTGGCTTGGTTTACTCTATCCATCCTTCACACCTTCTGCACATTTGCTTCTTGCACAGTGGGCTGCATTGAAAAACCTCTATAAACCACTTAAGGCCTTTCCTGGTACAGCTGCTCACAGAAACTGAATATCAGCACTGCTTAGGGGAGTGTACATGTTCACCTAATTTTTAAATTTGCTCAAGGAAGTATTTGGGTTGGAATGGTTTTCTATGCTCACCCAAGGCAAAGAAAGGGTATTGTGAGATGGAGCTAAACACCAATAGTTAAACAGTGAATGACAGATATTAAGTGCTCACTGCTACATCAGAGAACAAAAAATCCATAATTGCTTCAGTTTAATAAATATATGCAAAAGATTAGTTTAAGAGAATAATGGTTTGGTTATAAAGACTTTGTTATCTAATTTTTGGAAAAAAAATTATTAATTTCAGATTATTATCCTAGATGAGAGCAGAGATTGAGATTTTTTTGCTTGTTAAAAGGAAAAAAAAGTCAAAGAAAAAACCCACAAAAATAATGATTAAATATAAATAACTTTCCTGACTCAAACAAAACTAAAACCTTATACACTGTGCCTTACCACAAGATAATTCGTTTTTATTTTCTTCCTGGTAATGCCACAATTTCATTGTTACAAAGATAAAGTGATGACAAAATGGTTGTATCTAAGGAGTAAGGCTTAAGAAAACGTATGTGAATGTCCTTCTGGTTTTGATTTTGCTGTGAAATTCCATATTTCTCACTTCTGTTTTTGCTTTAGAGCCTTACTGATTTTTGAAGATTTCCTGTCACTTTATGCACAGAAACTTTGACAGAGGTAGTTCGCAATGTGAAGAACAGTAGAACACCAAGTTCTTAAAACAACAGAATTATGCATCTTAAATATGTTTGAGTTTAAGAATGCCAGAAGGACATGAAAGCTCTGTTTCTATCTTGCCTGACAAAGAATAAAATTAATAGCTTGGATGAATGCAGCATAGCCACAAAGGACAATCAGAGTAAATCTATAATGGGCTGAAATTCAGTGAGAGCAATAAAGCAGTCACAGTGGTTTGAAGGAAATGAAAAATAATTTGATTTTTTTTTAAATCTATAATTATCTTTTTTTAAAAAATATGTATGTTTACACTTGTATCACTTTATCTGATATTACTATAGCTGTTACACTGTCCTTCCTAACATTGCAATGACACATATTACAAGTATGTCATTGCAAACAAAAGAAAATTATTTTATATATTTATTCTCATTTTCAAGAACAGTTTACATAGAAATAGAAGAATTAAAGGAATGGCAGATGGTCATATCAAAGGACATGGTATTTACTATAGGTGGATTTTTATTCTCCACATACATTTGTTTCCACCCACAATGAAGGCACAGGATATCTGGACGTCTCAGAGCTTTGAGTGCCACATTTGCTTCCCAAAGCAGGCCCTTGGCAGCCAGTTAACCTCCTGCAACAAGAATTGATTGTCAAAACTGCAGCTGTCAAAACCCCCAAAAATCTCTGCCCTCCACCCCAAGACAGTTTTCTTGAGCCTAATTTCCCACCCATATTCCTGACCTGTAACATGGGGGTACATCCATGGGTACCTCAGCTTGTGAACACCTTCTTCATCCCCAGGGCCCTGTCTGCATGTCACAGGCATGTCTGACCCTGGTTATCCTCACTGTGCCTGATCCAAGGCTGGGATTCCCTGTCGCCTTCCAGTTTTCCTGCTTCTGGCTGGAATGATATGGGGTGGGCTGCCAGGGCCTCCATACCACCCCAGGGAGGCCCCACTGCTCCCCAGGGAGACCACAGTGCCCAGAATGTCCTGGCATGCTTGCATTGTAGTAAGTTTTGGGGGTGTGATTCACTTTGAGGGTTTCGAGGGAGTTGATTCTCCTCCTCTACTCTGCTTTGGTGACAGCCCACCTGGAGAGCTGCATCCAGCTCTGGAGGGATCTCCAACAGAAGAAGGATGTGGACCTGTTGGAATGAGTCCAGAGGAAGGCCCCAAAGATGATGAGATATCTGGAGCACCTCACCTATGAGGGAGGGCTCAGAGAACTGGGGTCTCAGCCTGGAGAAGAGAAGGCTGTGGGGAGACCATATAACAGCCCTCCAGTACCAAAAGAGGCTACAAGAGAGCTGGAGAGGGACTGTTCAGAAGACATGTAGTGATAAGAAAAAGAGCAATTGCTTTAAACTGAAAGAGGATAGATTTGGGTTATGTATTAGAAATAAATTCTTCCCTATGAGGGTGGTGAGACATTGGAAGAGGTTTCCCAGCGAAGTTGTGGGTGTCCCACTCCCCTAAGTGTTCAAGGACAGGTTGGATGGGGCCTCAAGAAACCTGGTCTAGTGGACAGTGTCCCTATCCATGGGGGGTCTGGAACTAGATAAACTTTAAGGTCCCTTCCAATCCAAATTGTTCTATGATTCTATTAAATGTCAGCTGAAGATGCAGCCAGGATGTGCATGTAATGCACATTTAAGAGTAACCCCTACATTGCCAATGCTGTTGGCAACAGGGTCTGCAAGTGCCTACAATATGAAATGTAGTTTTCATTGAGTTGGATATGGGATTTTCCATCTGCTCAGACAGAGATTAACTATTCTCTCTTTCCATTTTTAAGAGACAACATGGATGGAGCCTTTTGCTGGCCTACTCCCTTTTCCCAGGCTCTGTTTCAGTATAGTGCCATCCTCTGCCTGCTCACTTCTGCCACCAAACTGTGCATGGAGAAGCAGAGCAGACATTGAACCCCAGCACTCAGGGCAGGCAGCCACCAGACTCCTTCCTACCCCCAGCAGCACCTGAGCCACCCAAGCCAGGTCTGGGACCAAGCACATGACTGAAGCAGCAGAGTGGTGTAAATCCCAAAGAATGTGTTGTGGTTATCAGTCACGCATTAGAAGAACATTGCAGCAAGGCAGAGTATCAGAATACCAATGTTCACTGCCTGCTTTGAGTCTCTTTTTAAATAAGTCACTGTGCTCATACTATGCAATGTATTTAGACAGGAAAAAAGTGGTTGTCAGAAATGAGAGTTTACTACCTTGTAGAAAGAAACGTGAGTTGGACAAAATACAATCCCTCTCTTTTCTGTTGTGTTTTCTCTGCTGATTTTTCACCAGAATTCCAGGATTCGTTTAACAGACATGTGAGATATTGCCCATTACCCGCTAACTGGAAAGGACAAAAACATTCAGCAACTGGCATAAAAGTGTATTCAGACACAATATGCACAAATGTAGATTTATTTATGTCTTGCATAAAAGACAGTAATTATTTAAACAGTAGATAAGTCAACTGAAAATTTTGTTTCCTTGTTTGTTTCAGTTGTCTCAAAGGGAAGTCAGTGGTACATGTGCTTTTTTAACTGGGCAGCTGAACTTTATCTACTTCATAAGACAACTGTGCTTCAGTGAAACAGCAAAGTGCCAGAAAAAGCTCCAGAGAAAGTGAGCTGCCATTACTGCCCCAGCTGGTCACTGCAGTCACCTCATATTGGATAAAGGAAAGGGCTTGAGGAATATAGTTGAAATTATTATCATTGGGATTTTTCCTGACATATCCTCTTTAATAATTCAAAACCAAGAATTTGAAAATTATCCTGTGCCTGTGTTAACAATAGTATCCATCCAATTAAAACATTTGACAGATTTCAGAAGTAGCTGCAGCTGCCTCAGTTTTGATATGAAGTGACTGCACCAAAACTGGATCAGCTATAAACAGCAAGGTCATGTCTTGCCAGTGTGAAGAGAACAGTGGGTTCCTCATAAACTTGGATTTACCCTATAATGACCTGGGAGAAGACAAGATAATAAGACAAATATGGCTTAGTTCAGTGGGATTGCATGCAGAGCGGTGAGCAATGAATTGACGGCAACTTGAATGGTGCCAGAAAAAAAGTTCAGCAGATCTATGATGTCTGGAAGATCTACAATGCCCTGAAGAAGCAATGGGCCAAATTGCTATCAAGTAAAAGGTCAGAATGAAGAAAATCACTGGAAGAAAAAAAAAAAAAAAACAAAACAAAACATAAATCTCTTGGTTCCATACAGGCATTTGGATTGACTTTTGGATGTATCTTTTTAGTAGACAAAGATTAATAAGAACAAATCAGACTTCGGATCATATAGATTATCAACACAAAACAGTATACAAAATATATGGATTGTATGAAAATGAAATCAAGTCTATCTTGCTCTTGATAATTTTCTAGTCATTCATCAGTGCCAGTGAAATGTCATCTGGGATCCAGGTAAGTTATGCCCTTGGGATTTGGTTTATATTTGTTCTTGTTTTACATTTGTCTGCATGACTATATGGTCATGCAGTTTCATAAACTTTCTAAACTCTGTCTTAAAACAATTTACTTTTTTTTGCCTGGGATATATTATTTGGAGGTCCACTAGATTTTTTTTTCCTTCCTAATCTAAATTTATTAATGATAAATGAGTGTGCAGTCTGATCTTTGAATCATACTTTTCAACCAGAAAATTGTTTTTTTGGAAACACTGAGATAAGACTATAAATTAGGCTTGTTAAAGAGCAAATCTACACTGGAAAGCAATGAGTCTATTGCTAAAAGCAGACAGACATGCTTTCCAAATATATCAAGAGAATTGCACAACTGTTTTCCACAGAGAAGCTGTGGGATTTGAGTACATTTTTATGCTCTGAAAACTCTGAAAATGTTCTGCATTCCTCTAAGGATGTACCTTCTCCCCACCATCTCTCTGAGGAATCTCGTATACATAGAGAAGGGGAGAGTTAAGGAAAAATCCACAAAAGTTTTCACAAGGGAAAATGCTTTGGGAAAGAGGAACAATTACCTGTCACCGTCTCCTGGTTTTGTTTTTGAATTCTGAAAGAACTTCTACACTTTTTACTCTTTCTATGTCGTGTAAATAGGTCACAAACCTCTTGTGTCAGACTTTGGCAAAAGCCACAGAGGGAGGTCAAGTCATCTGAGCTCTGACGTTTGGCCCTAACTCGTTAACATGAAGGAAGTCATCTGGGTGTGTGTTGGGCTGCTCTGTGCTTAAAACTAGCCCTGAGTCCAACTCCTAATGGATCAGGTTGTTTCATCCTGATCATGCTTTTTTTCTCGAGATTCTCAGTGAATTAATTGTATATGACCATATGACTACACAATGGCAAAGTTTCTAAGATCATGCCAAAAGCACAGAAGGAGGCAGAGATATCTGTGCAAGGTGATCCACACAGAGGTCATGGCCAAACTGGGACCCCCTACTGCAAAGGTGGTTTGTGAGTTACTAGAGCCACCTCGCTTGGCCACCCTGCTGGGAATATCCAAAGAGCTGACTTGCAAACGGGTCTTTCTACAGAACATTCACCTATACCCCGTGTCAACTCAGAGGCTGACCCAGCTCAAAGGACCTTTACTACGACAAAGCCCCAAATAGCCTGTGACAATTGCCTTAAAATAAAAAAAAACTGGGTCATTCCTGCAGTCATATTCATGTGAGCAATTGTTATGCACTGAGGTAAGTGTCATTACAGGAATGGACTATTTTCAAGAGCAGGTGTTTGAAACTCTCTCCTCAGGAGAATAGGTGCATCATTTCAGCTTCTCTCTTCTTCTCACAGGGCCTCTGTTTAGTGTAACATTTATATACTTGAACTATAAAGCCCACCTTTCATGCAATCTATTCAGTTTTCCAATTGACTTTAAAGAAAGGTCTTTGTCTAAAGACGTTGTAAGAGATTTGAACTCTGTCAGGAATGCCCCCAAATCACATTACTTTGCCCACTAGGCTCATTACAAAAAGCAAGTTGAACCTATGGCTCTCTGAATTCACCTGAGAAGCCAAGATTGGACCACAATAAAGAAGGGCAGTGTGGTTCTCCTGATAGGCCCAGGAACAGCTCTGTTAACATCCTCAGGAGTTATTGTATCTATAGATAGAAGGAACAATTTTCAAATGCAATGCCTGAAAGTCAGGTGTCTGTATCTCTGCCAACTTTAGATACTACATTAAACATAGCTTTATGTGTCATGTGTCTAAATTTAGACACCCTAGTTTTAAGGATGAACTTATAAAGAGGGCAATACATATTCAAGAGAAGACAAAAACACTCACTCAGAGTACTTTTGACTTCTTAGAAATACTTTTTAAGTCATTATAAAAGGCCATGGAAACATTCTTCCTACTTGCATATGAATAAGACTATCTGGTAAGAATAACATTATCAGAATTTAAGGGGATGATCCTTATTTTCTACTAACGCCAATTTAGTAAAGTGTCTTCTTGATTTACATAATATCATGAATAGCACTTCCTGAACTGTTCATGACAGAGAACGGGATAACCAGAAAATGGCTCCAATTACAGTCATCACACAATAAAACAGTGTGCAGGCAATAGTTTAAGATTCATCACAGTTTTGTGCATTATGTCACTCTCACCTAGACAAAACACCTGGAAACTGCTACCAAATCTCTGCAGTGTCACTTCACATTTTTTCTGTGGTTGAAAATACCTCATAAAGTACTCAGCTAAATCACAGATAATTAGGCTTTGCTGTTTAATTCAGCACAACATAATGCTATTATATCGCTTCAGCAGAACTGGTCAACTGGTTTTGTGTCAGAGCAGAGTCACTGCTTTAAAAATGCAAATGAGAAAGCAATCCCATCATGTGGAGCCAATTCAGAATATTTTGGTTATAATAAGCAAAGTAGATGGAAAGGTTAAGAAGTGTGAGATTTTTATTGGGGAACAAAATCAAATCAAATGAATCAAATACATGTCCATCACTCCTTCTGTGGGTGTGTGTCTGGAGAGGAGGGTTGAAAACTCCATTTTAGTTATTTCTGTCTCGTAAAAGGAAAGCATGAGCCAAGTACTGATCTCATCTGTATTCTCAAATCTTACTGACTTGCTCAAATTCTTCTGCAAAGTTTGCCAACAAAAAGCTGACATGCAAGACAAAACTTTAAGGAAATCAATGCCAAATAATTGCCCAAGCCATAAGAAAGAATACTCTTGCCAGTATGTTATGTTCTACCAACACTGTGGTGAGCTGTAAACCTAAAATCTAGGGGAATGAAACAGCCCTTATTGTGCATAGTAGGCTTTATATAACAGCAGGCAGCACAAATCATTTCTCTACTGCAGTTCAATAGCTAGTCATTCCTGCTCTTCTATATTCTATTCTGCACCACAGTCATGACTTAAATGCTATACTGCTGTCAGTTAGTTGGCTCTCCTTTCCTGGCCTGACAGAGAGGATGCTTACAAATGAAGCTATTGTCCAAGTAATCAGGCATCTCCTGGTGGGACAGTATATGGTAAATTTTTAAGGACGTGGCTGCAGCATAAAACGTGCTGTATTTTATACCAGACATTGTCATACAAGGTTGTCCTTCTTTTTCTTCACTTTTAAGATTCAAGTATTGTTGGACAACTAAAAAGTGTCAGAACTGTAGGAGACCCAATGTGTACCTTGTAATGTAACACTGTAGGCTTATTGATAATATCAACTATAAATTGCAAAGATACGGATAACCTAATTCCATTGAAACAATGTTTATTAATAGGACTGTACTTGTCCTAAAAACATAGATTCCTTTTAATTCTGTTCCAAGGAAGATTTTAAATGCCTTATCCAAAGAAAAACATATTCTCATATTTAAGGACAAGCAAAAAACTATTGCTTAACATGCGTGCATAGTTTAACTGATATTTCAGGTACAAGCCTAACATATGAGGTTGTTGCAAATTTCTCAAATAAAAGTGTTGAAAACCACAAGGGATAAAACTCATTTGAAAGTCAATATTTCTTTCAAAGAATATTGTTTCCAAACATGAAAGCAAGGCCCAGATACCCACTTCCTATCTCCATGGCAGCCACAGAATCTAGGTCTAGGTTCCACCAGTAGCAACCCCACCTCACAGTCTTAAAAGCAGTTTTAATCCACTTCAAGAAAAAATATTACTCCCTGATTAAAAAAAATCTCTGTTGTGATGATCTTTCAAACTGAGAAATAAGGGCTGATCAACCTATTCAAGTAAAATGGAACATGATATAGAAACACACAGAGTAGTCAGTGCCTTATATTCAGCCCGTGCTGGACGAAGCAAATAATGCTATGGATTGCGCTGCAAGAGTGCCACAGTATCAGCTCCTGCAAGTCAGTGGATACAACAATTCTCCTCCCTTTGTGCTAGAAATAGGGCATTCCACTAGTTCTATAGTACTACTAGGGGAGTATTTCCCAAATTTGATTTTACTGTAGAATGGTTTTTTGAATCATGAATCACAGCTACTGCAACTATCAAACCTTCTAGCCCAAAGCATTTTCTTCCTAGGCCAACTATTACTGCAGGTATTCAGTACTGATATTGTGATTCTTGTCTTACTACTTTATAAAGCTATATTAAAATACTTTTGCTAGTAAAATGTTGTTTTATTTTTCCAGTATCTAACTTCCTACTTCCTCCCTTGCAGATAGACTGGTGAATTCATGTGTTCTAATGTGAGATTTAACAGAAAAAGAGTAATGCCTAAAACTGAGTGTTGATGGTCTAAACTGTTGCTGAAAGGCATAGAGGGAAATAAAAAATTCTGTTGTGTAGGACAAGAGTTATAAGTACTCAATAGATGCCATCTCAAGCTTTCAGAAGAATTAGTACAAGACTCTTTGCAGGGTATAACCTAAAACTTACACTCATTAGTATCTTTGAGTTCCCTGGGGCGTATATACAAGCATAATCAGATATGGAGAACCAGAAAACTGAGACCTTGTAAATTATTACTTGAAACCAAAACATTAGGAATACCACCATGTTCTGTGACTCTAAATATGACAACATCTAGAAATTTTTAGAACTTCTAGTTCAATTTCTATTCAACTTTCAGGTTGAGTTTTTGGCTCAGTATTTTCTGACTAATGTTTTCTCGTAGTCTTCTTGCCAGCTGTATGGAAAGACACTGATTTAATTCTTGACTATTTTCCTATTGCTTTATGATATGCTCAAAAATATACTGATAATAATCGCTGTCTTTTCTATTGCCACACTGTCTGCCTGGCAAAAAATTCTGAACAATGTGTTCAGTTAAGATTTTAGAAGCAAAGATTTTCTCTGCATCAACAAGCAGAAAAATTATTTTGTGATTTTCCTCTACATGTTTTCTATTCTCATTCAATCAGTAGATACATCTTTGAATTCTCATGAGACTATCAAAAAACTTAATAATGCAGTTGTATGTGGGTTATAAAAGCCAAAATATTCTTTCAATAGGTGTTGAAATTAGTTTCATCAGTTCCTCTAGTTACTTCCCACACTTCTTAGCCATGTTCCCTACAAATAACATATCCACAGACACACCACAAGTTTATAGAGGTCCTGGTTATTCATGTGAGTGGTCCAGGACAACTGTGTTGAAAGACATCCATTTGGTTAAGCATGAAGACAAAAAAGGAAAAAATTTCTGAATAGACAACCTGTCTTTTATAATGAGTCTTCAGCATCAAATAGCAGCATATGAACATTCTTACTGACATTTTAGTTCAACATCTCAAATATGACAGACCAAAGACATAATTTATTGACAGTTGGCAGTCTGGCACTGACTGGGGTCCAACTTATACTGCAGTGTGCTCTGATTTTTCTCTCTATTCTTTCAGATTATTTTAACTTTCAAAAGAGCTTCATCATTTGCTAGTATATTACTCTAATTCTCTAATTCCCTAATACTCTAATACACTACTTACACAATTAAAAATATTTTTAAACATCATTGTAACAGGAACAATATAGGTAGGAATATCAATTTTAGGCAAAGCTTAATTCTTATGTCTTAGCTTCCTTTATCTTACAAAGGTTAGTGTTTTTGTCAGACTCTTCGTTGTGTCCAGCTAGATTCAGTTTTGTACTTAAATTATTTTTAGGTAAGATTTCTCCCCAGATGTTTCAAGATGTTGAACCTCAAGATTGTGGCAACCTACAGGTCTTTTAAAAATAATTGATAATGGAATACTACAATTCCTTTTTTTCCCTCCNAATTAGATAAGGACTGAGACTATTTATGAACTCACTGTCCTAGCCAAGCAGAAGAGATCAAGTAAACAATCTCTCGTGGGGTTCAAATCCTGGACAGGCTGCATCAGAATATCCCAGTATCTCTTCATACGTGCAGAAGGACCTAAATGACTTCAGAGTTTTAGAAGATTCTATTTAGACTAAGAAAACATATCTCCTCCATTTTTGTGAGGAATCAAAGGGGGAAAAGTAAAAGTAAAGCTCAAACTATGTAGCAGAAGGGAATATAGGAAAAAAATTAATAACATTTCTTTCCTTCAGAAGCCTTTTTTTTTTTTTTTTTTTGTTTCACCATAAGATATTGAAAATTTGGTCCTAAATCCTGAATTTGCCTTGCCACAAATTTACTGGTCAAAAAGTTCTCAGATATTCTAGCAATGCCATGGGTTCTTATCCCTGAGCAATAAAGGATAGTAAAGGCAAGTGCAGATGAAATATACATGAGTGATAAATTCTGGATTTACCACTCTGGCAGCATATTGCTTTTATGACTGAGATTCAGGTTACTTTAAGCCAGGCCATTTCAATTCAGTTTGCAGAAGAAAGACTGTAAAAAAGACTGCTAACTTATTTTTCTATACTGATAGAATTTTTCTATATTGATAGATGAAATGGCTTTGAATCAACAAGTTTAGGACATTTTGATTTGATTTCTTTTCATTTTACAGGGAGGGAGTAAAGAACATCACCAGTGATTTGCAGTGAGGTGGATCAATACAAAACAGTAGGCCAGGTCCATTAAATTCTTGAGGTTCAAATATCTATATTTGAAATGCCAAAGAGCACCACAAGAGTGAATAATACAGGGAACATATCAATTAAAATGCTTTGTTTTTATCAAATGGTGGCAAGACATCAGGACTTTTCTCATTCTTTCACTATTTATACTTGATTTTAATCTTTTTTTACTGGGTATACCTTGCAATTGTTTTTTTAATGAGACATCTTAAGAAACATCCTTGAAAACATCTATCTGATCCTCTCACAATTCTGTTAACCAAGAATTTTTTTTTTGGCTGGGACAGTATAATGCTTGAAAAACATTACCTCAAACTTTTGTGCAATGGCCCAGCCTGCACGCACTAAGACCAAGTTATCTACTGATGAACAAAAAAACAGGAAAGTTGGATTGGTAGGTCTTGGGGTGAAGCCCATTAGTCTTAATCATCAACACTTTCTTTCAACTAAAAGTTTCATGTCATCAAAAATCTTCCTTAGTGATCTACTGCACAGTGTAAAGTACTGCTCCCTTAAAGGGAATGATGGCTTTCTTCCTTTAATTAATTTCCCAACTTCAGAGACTTTAACAACTATCTGCTTTAATACAATATATTTTCTCCATTTTCCAGAAAAAACATGATGTTCATAAATATACTTGAATAGCAATTCACAGAAGGTTACATCACTATGAATATCCCAGCTTTGGAAAGCCATTACAGAGGGAGTTCCCAGTGTGGTGACACAGTAGAGTGTGAGTGATACAAGTAAAAAAGCTTCTGTTTTAGTGCTCAATAAAAACCAGACATCAGCTCAATGAAGTCACACTGCCTAATTCAGGCAATATCAACAATGTGCATATGTCCAAGTCCCTGTTCTCAGCCATCCATTCATTTTTCCATATGTACACAGTGTGCTTACATCAACAATGGTTGTACACCCTCAGGAAGTAAGCCCTCCAAAAATTTGAATATATCACAAGACTGCAGTCAGAACTGTCATCTATGAGCTAAAATGCGGGTCTCTGTTTCCAGTGGAATACAAACTATGCATTAGAAATCTGGACTGCAGATATGCATCTATAGTAAAAATGGAAGGAGAAATGCTTTCTTCATAAGTTCTATATATAATTTATTTTAAAACATAAACATACTCTATATTTTCATCTGATAGAATCTTTGAAACTAAGATTTAATTCTGATAAGTACACAGTAGTAAATATAAATACTAGCAAATACGGTTTTCAGTTAAGTTTTTTTACAGTTGTCTTTTAATGTCATAGCATATATAAAAATGTTGGATTTTAAATTCATCTTATTTCACACTAATATTGCAAATGACACCTGATTTGAATACATTGGAAACATCTACTTCTTACACAACAGAGGTATTCAATGATACATATACCAGTGTATAAAGAAATATATACATGTATATGTATATACACACATATAAAGGTCTTGGAAATTCCTCTCATATGCAAAGATTTTTTAAGTATTTCTCCATGTTAATGGTCTCCTGACAAGTCAGTGTGTAGTCAGCCTTAAAGTACAGAGATTGTACAAGTAACATAGATATTAAAAGATGGAAAAGGTCTCAGCCATCCAGTGCATCTTCCAGATGATACAGGATTATTGCCTACATCATGTTTTTTCTTGTTAGTCTAAGTCTAGCTAAGTATCCTTCCAGCATATGCTACAGATTATTACTTCCTAATGGACATCACTCAACTTTTAACTTTGCAGCCAGAAGTTCTCTATTCTTTAAGACATCCTCATCTCTCATTTTATTCTTTTGTGCTACTCAATCTCATCCTGTCTTCAGTAACAGAGATGTTGTATCCTTCTTTCTTTTCTTTCTTTCTAGGTTTTTTTTCCTCATCCCTCCACCCATTTCCCTTTATCTATGGCATCATTCATGGCATGGCTTTCTTCTATTCCCTTTCAAGTCTTTCACAGTCTGTGCCCTGGCCACCCTGTCATTTTTCATTCAATAAAAGTGGATACACTTCCTTCCAATCAAGACATGGCAATGGTCTTCAGCATCAAATTAATATTTTTTCAAAGGTTTTCATGCTTTCTGTCTTCCTGGATTCTCCTTCTTTTTAGCTCACTTGGAATGTACTTCACACAAACAGAAAATCCTCATAATTTCCCTCCTTTAAGCACTCTTTTATTGCCACACAAAAGGTAGCAGGGAGAAGGGCTGTGCTGATTGATATAATTGCTTTGTGTGCCACTACTGTCTTTATTATCCTCTATCCCCATGTTCCTCTCTCTCAGACCACTTTTTGACAACCTATGGCCCCTGTTGCCTCTTAGCCATTAAGGATTTTGGAGCAAGGTCAAATTTTTTTTGTGTTTTCCTCAGTGATTTCCTGGGCAGCAATCAAGGCTGCTAGACACCATGTCAATACAAAATACTAATTATTAATATACATTGACCTCTTATATTTGGAAACTTATGAATACAAGTCATGCTTATCATGCACTATAAACAAGACAAAATGTCTTATCTCACTGATAGCAAATGGATACTTCCAATCATTTTAAATTATGATCTGCATACTTAATCTAATGAGGTAGAACCTTGTTAGTTATCTTCTTTATTTTGTTACCCTTATATCTATATCCTGTAGACCTTTTGAGGTGATTTGCCAATTTCTTGTGGTACCATATTAACTACGTACAGTCTTTTAAACTGAACATCTCCCCTAGTTTAGCTGGAGGAAACCCAGGAGATAAAATATTAGAAATTATCAGTAGTTTGTAACAACACTTTTTTCCTCCCAGCCCCAAAGGAAATCTAATGAGAGGCATTAATAGCAGCACCATTGTTCTCCCCAGAGAATCTGGGGAAATGACCAGTGTCAGATGTAAGTGAATATTTTTTATTAGCTCAGGGAAACTTTCATGAAAGTAACTCTAGCTGGACTAGCAGTGTAGGTGTTGCTTGGACTTCCCACAAGGACATAATCACATTCCATCACATCAGCTGGCACAATCAACTTTGAAGCTGATGGATCAAACTATTTTCTTTCATTCAGGTTAAATATAATTAAACTTATGGCATGAACTAAGATATCTGAACAAGAGTGAATCACTCTCCAAGGTCATTACACATGCAAGGAATTTTATTTGAGGAGTATGCAGTAATATGGGAGTCAGAGTTGAGTAAGATTATATGGTTATTTGGAATAGAAGGAAACAGGAAAGTTGCAAAACTATTCAATAAAGCTTGGGTAAAATTATCAAGAGATATTACCCATGTCATGGCCTTGATTGAAAAGGCTGGAAAAAATGCCCTGGGAGTGTTTTGGGGCAGAGTACTGGGAAGAGAAAGTCTTGAATCATAGGAAAATTATCTCCAATTGTTATTTCGCCCATGTTCAAAAATCCAAAGCTTCACACTCAGTAACATGTGGCATAGAGATAACATAAGTAGAATAACTGAGTTGGCATGAAGCTCTGTCTAAGCAATATAAATCCATTGGGACTAACAGGATCCCATTTAAAAAATAACTAACTTCTTTCTTATTTCCTGGGGTTTTTTTGGATATATTTTTTGTTGGGTTTTTTTTTAATGAAAGACACTGCACATCCCACTCAGCATTGGCTAGCCTGAGGATGTTGTGAGTGACAATTCTGTGTCATATTACATGGTTTACAGTGCCTAGCACAATGTGGTCCTCAACCCTGAAGGAGGCTTCCAGATACTACCTAAGGACAAATAAATTTTAGCAAATACATGCAAAATAAACAGTCATTTAACGGTAGTCGAGACACATTGTTATGCTTTCTCCATCTTAAAAACCTTGACTAAAAAGTATTTTGAACTATTTTCAGGTTTCTTTTCTTTCTTTCTTTCCTTATAAACAATATCAAAGAGACATGCCAGAAGATGCTGCTTAAACTATCATGTCATATTACCTATGACGCCAAGGGAATGTTTTCTTTTCTGGACTTTTCACAGTTGGGGGCAGGGTGGCTTGCAGGGTTTAGCAGGAAGGGCAAAAACCTCTTTGAATATTGCTATTCTTCTTTTAATTTTACACTGCATATTGCCTCATGCTCACTTGTCTAAGGATGCAATATGCAGAGCCACTATATCATAGTTTCAATATGACACATTGTGAACCTTCTGGCTTCCAGTCCAGGAGCCAAATGGCATTGTGTATTCCCTCCATTTGGCCTCATTTTCATCTTCCCCCTTTGCACCCAGGCTGACAAGAGGAACATATGAAGCTTTGTCTCACTGCTGCATCTTGACCTTGACCTTACAGCTTTAGAAAAGGGTACTTGCATGCGCAGGGCCGCTATTGTCCGCAGCCGGGTCCCACTTTCTTTTGACATTAAGCGAGTAAAAGGCCACGTGACAGACTCCCTTTGCAGCCCCAACATTTCTGTCCTGCTTTCTCCTTTGCAAATATTTTAGTACTGGCTTTTTCCCCCCCTCAGGTCAGGCTTACAGCATCTTTTGCTTTTTTTTTCCTCTCTGTTGTTCCTATCCCCCTCTCCTTTTCCTACACACATACACGCGAGCGCGCACGCACGCAGACACACGCGCAGACACACACACACACGCAGAGGAAAATCTATATGTGTCAGACATTCAGCAAGGGAAAGACAAAGGCACTGAGTTAATTACCCATCATTTACTGCTGCTGAGAAGAACAGATGGTAGCAGGCGATATGTAAATGGCAAGGGGCAGTGAATTATTCGATTTTTTTAGATTAATCGTCGATGACAAAGGAAGTGATTACAAGCTGTGACATTTATACAAATGTATAAAGTACATAATGCTAGGAAAAAAAGGGCTTAATATTATTATGAGGATGTCAGGCATGTGAACACCATTGTCATAATACAAAGCAACACATTTTGTGAGATCCAAGGATCTGCTTTTCTTTGATTTGCAAACTTTAGTAAGTCCTAGCCTCTGGAAATATATATTCCCCAAAATGAATCCACGCCTGACAATCACGGAAAAAAAAAAGGTTTGGGTGCTTTTGCATATTTCCCACAATGCATAACTCTGCCTAGTCTCAACAGTAGAGCTTATGAGGGATGAAGCTGATGTCGAATCAGTGTGGACTGTAAAACAGAAAAAGGTGCTAATAAAACACATAGACAGGAAATGGAAAATAAAAGGAAAGGTGATGTTTAAGCTGATAGGCCCTCTGTGAGGACAAGAGGGCAAACAGTGAGGTGGAAGTAAAGACAGAAGAGACTACTGTTTGTTTACTCCATGTCTGAAAAATAATCATTTTAGAGAGTTTGAAGGTCAGAATGACATAATTTCCAGCCCAGGCCTTGCTGTTTTCACACAACCATCTAACCTGCTCATCCTCAAGGTAGTCTACTATATTTTCTGCTGTATAAATAATTAATTGGTACATGAGGAAAACAGATGCTTTCTTTTGCAGATCATAGAAAACGCTCCATCATCAAAATGTCTTCAATCACCTAATTATTAAATCTATACGGTGCTAATAATACAGATGGGAGATGAAGCCAGTGAGCTGCAAATTTTTTTTCCCATTGAAACATCCCAATCTACTTCATTCCTTGTTTCACATCTTGAAGTGAACTACTCTCTGTAACATCAGCAAGGCAAATAGGAGGGAGAGTGGTGGCAAGCTTATTTATCCTCCTCAGAAATACTTTCCAATCAAGCAAGGCAAAACATCACCAAAAATTACTGTGAAACACTCCACTGTTGTGCATGCTTTGTTGATTATAGAGGGGTGAGGAAGGGATGGAATAACAGTATATTAGTCATCAGTACTGGGTAGTATATTTAAATCTAGCAATCCATTTCATATGAATATTTTCTCAGGAATGAAGTGCTGGCTGTACCAATCTGCCCTGAAGAAAGAGAAGAATAAAATGCTGTAGCATACTAGTATTCCCAGTGTGGTATTATTAAAAGCCAGATACTCAAGATAAGCACCAACAACTAAGCTATTGGTTTCTAAGCTGTATTTCTTTTTCTTCCTTTTAAATAAGGTTACCTCCATGAGATGCAGTTAATGCAATAGTGTAGTTTACACTCTGTTCATTGATGCATATGCAAGGTTGGTTAGTACATTTGTCTTTCTCTAAGCAAACATAGCATGGACCCTAGAATAAATATGCAGGTATTGAAACAATTGAGCTGTATCCATTTCTCCTGACTGGAGACACTAAACTGAAAGCATCCCAAATCAGTTCACATTGCACATATCATGTTTATTTCCTTGGGATGGGGGGGACTCTGAGTTAAAGTTGTAAACTGAAGGTGGGGAAAAGCAGTCATTTCTCTCTTACATGGCTAGAAAACAGAACAAGATTCTCCCTTCCTGAAAATTAAAGAGAAGGAAAACATCCTTCCAACTGAGGAACAGTGAATGGGACATGACATTGTGAAAAAACTTAGGTAAGTGTAACAGCAGTATTTCTTAACCTTCCCTAGATGAATTGAAATGGTTCCAGTGAGAAGATCCTCACTCCCTCCTCCGCCCCCACCTCATTTTTTTTTAAACAAAGGATGGATGATTTATGACATGGGCATGAGCATATACAGCTTTCTTATACCTATAGATTCATATTTATGAGGTTTTTTTAAAAAAATCATAAGTAGGCCATACATTACTTCAGACTTTCCATTATTAAAGTGTTAATGGATTCCAAAGGACAAAAAAACAACATCAAGAGGGAAACATATGTTTTTATTTGGAGAAAATGGCTGAATCTGAATCTGCACCATATCTAGACATCTATTTATGTACATTCCTGCAACACAACAAATTCATGAGGGAAGAGAAAATAAAATATCCATGCATTTCTACAGCTTTCCACTGCTTTGGAGATATTTATTTATGAAAACCACAGGTAGTCATTATTTATAGTCCTGATCTTTTTGTTCTTTCATTTTTTTTTTTACTAAAACAAAGATGAAATTGGAATTGATTTTTTGAGGGACATTTATACTGAAAGCAGGATCATTTTATATTTTCACAAGTTGAAGTCTGTATTCATTACTACAAAAAAATGTAAGACCAGCAAGCTAAAGTATTTTCATTTGCGGCCCATATTTGTTTCATAGGAAGCTTGTCACTGCACTATCGCATAAAAATGGAATTTAAACTATGCTTGCACAATAGAATGAAATTCAATGCACTGTTTTCATACACATTGAAATTATACACCATATATATATTTTTCTTATGTATGTATGTAAACACATATTCCTGTAGAGAGGGTTTTTTGCTTGGTTAGCTGTAGAGTTCGTGTTTAGGCAAGCGCGCCTAACAATCACAGTCTCCCATTAAGAAGATATGCATATATAATATTCTATGCAGATGTGTATGCTTGCCATTATGCATCTACAAGCATGTTTGTTAGAACTGTTTTCATTTTTTCATTCCAGTGTCGTTCACATTAAAATAAGAGTGAATTTCATCTGCTGTGTGTTGTAGAACTTATACCACTGCAGTCTGGGAAAGCAGGATATTCTGGGAGACCAGCATCTTTTCAGTCACTGGGAAATGGGGAACAATAATTAAAAAGCAGAATGGGGAAGGCCTATTGTGTCAGTGAAGAGGTGAGTCAGAGCATCAAGACCTTGTTTAGTGAGAGAGGTCAGGCACTGGAAAGCAGTTAAACACACCTAGGTTATTTTTCACTTTTTGTATGGCCTCCTACAGCTGAGCCAGTAATATGTTCCATCTTAAGTGGGATATAATAAAACCCCTAACTAACTAGGAAAGCAATTATTTTCCCTTAAGTCATTTCCGTGTTTAGTAACACAGATTTTAATTTTTTCATTAACATGTACATCTACCTTTGTGTGTTATGCTTAAAATATAAATTGTAAGAGCAAATATGACTAAAAACTATTTGGTAAAGGCATTACAACCATAATTTTTTTTTTTTTTTGTAGGCTTTAAACATTGCAAGTAATTTAAAATTATCACACCGCTAATGTGGTCCTGTTCCTAAAATAGCTCACAGTGCTCTGGACTGTGCCTTTCCGAAAACAGATAAGCAAGTCCACCAGCATCAGCATCCGAAAATACCAAAACAAACCAAGAACAAAACAGATAAAGTAACACCTAAACGATGTCCCTTTAGGCATTTCTTTCAATGCACTTCAGCTGACTCCACTTTTATATACGTTGTAGCATTTACTATAGCAACCTCACCACCCTCTCCAAAAAAAGTCTAGCTCCCCCTTCTCTGTGACTTAAATCAAACCAATAGAGCCCTCTATTGGTAAAACCCCAAATAGCTACTGGAGCTTCTTTGCAAGGGAGCCTATGCCATCACAATTCAGTTGAAGTCAATGGCAGATGTTTTCAGACTTAGACAGCATTAGCCAAAGGCCCTGAGAGAAAAGGTCTGTGTTATCCCTCAAGTATGATATTTCATTTTTCTTGTTATTGCAACTGTCTTATGCAAGTGGTAATTTTGAAATTTGAGCACATCATCACCACATAAACCAATATGTAACACACCTAAGAGCACTTTGTTCTCCTCAGAAACATTTCATTTTCTGGAAAGGTTGCAAATATATTACACCTGGCCCAGATTCAATATCTCTGCTTTGATAAGTACAGGATTTTGACACAACTCTCAGAAGGTTTTTGGGACATCATCTTCTGTACAGTCCTACAAATTAATTAAGGCCTTGGGTACATTATAATTAAGCGGCCTAAGGCCAAGTCACCGCAGCAACCTAAAGATGCATTACTTTTTTCATTAATAGATGAGACAGTGTATCAGGAATTGAAGTTATTCCTGCAAAGAAGTGCAAGGAGCTAAAACAAGGCAGTCTTTACAGAGGAGGAGTTCAGAGAGATTTTTCTCAGTTCAGACAGCCAATGTTGAAAACAAACGTTGATAAGTCCTTATGATTTGGCCCATAATTTGTATCACACAGACCATATTTGACAGCCCAGTTCACAGCAAAACTGCTGCTTGTAGACGCAGGGATCCAAGTACTTAAAGGCGCTATTGACTTCATGGACCCCTTCTTGGGGCAGGCTGGAGGGAGGAAGAGATTTTGGAGGAAGATAGATTCTAATAATGTATGAGTTTTTCTGAGGTAACTGTCCATATCTTGGCTTCAGCACTGTGGGATTTCATGACTCCCTTACTTATTCATGTATTTACATAACATTATTAAGATTAGCATTTTGTGATTATGAAGTGGTTGCGTTTACTGCTTCATTATTAAGGAAAGGTACTGGCCTATCTGAAGCTGAAAATTATAATTTCTGTTTTCTATATTAAGAACCAAAGCAAAAAAGCTGACTTAGGTTCCCACCAAAGTGATCTGTGAATCCACAATGTGGCTAGTCCTGTCCTCCAGTTTTTGGGAATGGGACCTGGTTGTAGAACATGTTTTTTTCCCTGAGCTTAAATGGAAGGAGGTTGGTGCCCAGCAAGGACTAACCCAGATACGGAGATGAGGCATGACCATAATCCAACATACAAGCTAAAAATCTTGGAGCTTTCCTAGGTCTCAAAGCTCAGATGTAGTCTAAGGTCAAGGTCAGGAGGGAAGGCTCTAGCGGATACAGCTCCTGAAAACAGAAAACCAAGTCTGGTGCTTCCAACGCTTTGGCAGCCCACAAGGCCTCTGGCTCCTTCTGCCAGCCTTCCTACTCATGTTCTCGCTGAGTCCAGAACCTTTCTGAAAGTCAGCATCAGTTTTTCCAGCTGTCTGTGAAGCTGATGTGATACATGGAGGTCTGTCCTTTACCTGCGCTAGGGCTGCACAGGAAATATTAAACCAGCAGCAAACTCATCCATCTTCACATCTGTCTGAGTCATTCCTTCACCTTTCATGTCACTCATGCTCTACCCTTAAGGTCAAACTATGTGCTTTCACCTGTTTTTTCCATGTCTGTTAATATTTTTCTGCTTTCTGTGGGCAAGAAGGGAAAAAAAATAAAGATATTGTATGAAGAACTCTAAATGCACAAATTATTTACAAACATCTAATTGCTCAAAGGTGCAGAAGTTTCTTTAATTTTTAATTTTTTTTTTTTTAATTTTACTTGTATGAATTCTACTGAGCAGCAAGATTTAAAATAAGCTGTGGATGCGCAGGATACTAAAATGTGCACAAATAGTGCCTCCTTTCAAGTGAAGTTTGGGTTGTTGCATTTCCAATGTCTTTTTAATTCTTTTCTGTGTGACACAAAGATAAACCAGTTCAGGAAGGTCATGGCATCAACCAGAAAAGATGAAAAATATCAAAACATGAGAAGTTCTTCACTGGACATTTTCTGCCCTCCTTCCTTAACAATTGCTGAACATCTATGAAGGTTTGGCGTAATAGGCATCTCTGTATAACTGGGTGACTCAGTGAGGATTATTTAAATTCTATTTTGGAAAGACAAAGCCCTGTTATACTTCTGTCTGAGTACTCAGATATGTCTGTAAGAACTATGTGAGAAAGTATGAGAGGAAAGGTAGAAGAGGAAAAAGTCCTTGTGAAACTGTAAGCCAAACTGCTGTAACAAATCAGTCTACTGTTTTGCTTATCAGGACTTGCAAGTGCTGCTTCAGTCTAAGCATGTTTCTTTGCATTTCCCTGGGCATGTGATTTCCTCTGCTCTGCTTGGCAGCACAAGGGATGTGACCAAAAAGGGAAAGAGAGCAGGAGCTGAACTGATGTGTCTCTGCATTTTTCCTCTTTGTCTTTGATGCTATATATTGATTTCCCTTTCTACATTTGCCAGACAACATAATGGCCTTTAAAACATCTAAGGTCTTGGAGAAGTGATTTTAATTTTTTCTTAATTCACAAATACTTATTATTTAACTAGGCAAAGAAGCCTAATTTTTTTTTTTACGAAGAAGTAATGACTTTCTAAAAATTATGCCACTCCATGATTAAACAGAAGAAAATGCCACTGTGTTAAAAACAGCTTGCCTCACACCCCGAAGCTCTTGATGCTATAAATAGAGGAGGCTGGCAGCCTCCAGCTCGCCATCTTCCACTGCACTGACACACAGTAGTGCTAGCGAGGGATGTGATTGCTGCCTTCACCTGAGGAGAGAGTATTCTGGTGTCTTGTCAGTGTCTGTTGAGAAAGGGGCTTCCAATTGGCTGATTTCTATCCTGCTAGGAAAATTACAGCTGTCCTTGTTAAATCTCTTCCCTTCTTTTTGCCCAGAGTAGTACAGGTAACAAATCTGAATGGATACAGTATGGGTGTGACTGCTAAAGAAGTGCAATAACAATGACATTAAATGGAATATCATTTCAAATCCAGACTTACAGGGTAAAAAAATAACAGGAATAAAAGTAAATTAATGCAAACACTGCATGTAATCTCAGATTTCTAATGCACAAGAAAAATAATTTTAAAAAATCATTACAGGATACAACCTTACAGAGGAAGATACCAAAATTATTCTGAAATTGTTTGACTGTGTATATAACTGATTAACTTATTTTTAACCTATGGAAAAGAAAGACAACATGAAGCACACATTGCGAGGTTGCTCATGTTCTAGGATAAAATGAAAAAAAGGTGTTTCCAGGTGTTCCCCCCCAGCAAAATATTGTGGAAAAAATAAAGGTTAAATCAAATCACCTGGATGTGATGTGTGCTCAGATCTCACCTCTCTCTGAGTGCAGGAAGGCTCACATGCTTCGGCAGGCATGACCCTTGAGCTCAGACACTGCCAGCGGGGTGCCAAGAACAGGGACAAGGACAGGGACTGGCTGGCAAGATGCATCACTAATCAACCCCCCAGATATGTGCAGAAAGGTCCTGACAGGACAGCCTGCCCAGTCCTCCTCTGAGGATGTCCTGACCCCTGCCATCACTGCATTTGCTCCCTAGAGGTTGCACTGCTGCTCCGTTGCCCTTCTCTTACACACACAACCTGCTGGAATGGGAAGGCTGGTAACTTTTCCTCTCCCAGACAGGGGTATAACCAGCTTCAGAAGGATTAGACAGATCAGTGTCAACAAAATCCAGGAAGAGTCAGAGCTTCAGTGAGACAATTTACTGAGAGCAAAAGAAAATTCTCTTTACTATATGCAGTGACAAAGCACTGGGCAGAGGCAGCAACTGAGCTGCAGATTTCTTATTTGTGGCACCACAGCAGCAATTCAGCTCAGCCCCTCTGCACCTCCCTATAGTGTTCCCTGTCAGGGTCATGCTGCAAAATATGGCTGCTTCCAAGAGAGGAAAGGGGCAGGCAGGAAACCACGACCAAATTCCCCACGGATCCCAGGGGATTTGTAATTGCCTGTTGGTAGGTATGTTCTTCCACAGGGTGCCTGTTGCTTAATGCATATCGGCCTTAAAATTTCAGGGCACATATGTGCTCTACTACATGATTTTTATTTCCTTTAGAAACTGGCACAGGAGAAGTAGAGCTGACTTTAGACTCAAGGAGCAGTGTCTGCACCAGGAATAATGACTATTTTTTTTTCCCTTAAGACAGGTAATTTTCATATCTAGTCTCCCCAAACTTTGGGATATCTTCTGGTCAGCTTAAGTAAGAAGATACCAAGCTGGAAATTTTTCCCCTGCTGCTTTTACTGGTTTAAATTGAAATTCACAATGTTTTAACATGTTCATGAGGTTAATACACTGCACTGAGAAGCTGAGGATGAAAAAGAAGGGCAGTGACCAATTCACCTGCCAGCTTAATAGGCTGTTTGGATAAGACTAAAAGCAAACAGTGGTTTTGACTGCAAGCAGTGATGTCCTCAGAGTCAGAGATGTTATTACATACTTGTGATCAATATATGTTGCAAAGCAATGTCTTTTTTTTCTTCTGAAAGGTGTATGTCTTCAAAAAACTAAAATAAGTCACAATATTGATAATTACAGGTTCTAAATTATTTACTTATCCTGGCTACAATATGAATGTCATGAAGCTGAAAATTCAAATTATCAACAAGTCAGACATTTGGAAAACGGACAAATTAAATGTGATCACAACAGATAGGCCTGAATCAGAGCTTACAGCAAATACAAACAGAAGTTACCTTGAAGCTTGGAAAATGTATCAGTCTGTATTGCTTATTTAAACAAAACTATTCCTTAGGATTTTATGGATCACAAAATATTTTGGCAAGTAGCTCTAAACACTCTCACGTTCTAACTGTCCATAGAAACTATTCATATTTCACCATTAACCCACCCAGAGCTGAGAATAACTGCACTGATCAAAGGAAAATTTCCATTTAAATCAACATTCATATTTTAAATAATCTTTTGTTCACTGAAGATGAGACAAAGAAAACCCAGCAGAGACAGCAATAGTTCTTTGTATCAACATTGATGATCTCATTTTAACCACCTCTCTCTTTATTTTATATCCACAACCCTGTCCTTTTTTCCTGCTTCCTGCTCTTCCTCAGAAAACACCACATATTCCAGCACTCTGCAGTTTTTCCACTTCTTCATGAGGAGCACAAACCATTTATCCCCATCAGCCATTTGTGCAGTTCCCATCAGCAAGGTTCAGACAGACTGAAAGACTCCAAGTGCCATTGCCAATTCACTAAGTTGTCCCTTGCCAACTTCTTTCTGTCTCTAACTTTGTTACTCTCTTGGTACTACTCCTTAGTTTTATGGCCACATACAGGGCCAAACAGGGAAGAAGCATGAAACAGTGAAAAAGTAGATCCACACAATATAAAGAATACCTATAAAAGTATAATGTTTCAAACTGCTCAGACTGTTTTTGGTACATAAATTGTGTTCTTTTTCTTAAGACAATGTTGTGTTAAATTAAACCTATTACTATGTGACCACTTATATCCTGTTCTTATAAAATTCAACTTTCACTTGCAAAGTGATATTTATCCTCTTTTGGTTTATACTGTCAAGGAGACTGAAGTAAAGGCTGCAGTGCTTTAAATTCCAGCTTATAGTTTGGGAAAATACCAGCAAAAAGACAAATAGAGTTCAGTAAGACTGCAGATATAAGTGTCTGGAGCACCCAGGTGAGCTGTGCCGCTCCATCTGCACTCTGCTCTCTGTGCCAGGCTGCTTGGCAGGGGAAAGGAACGGACAGGACCCTGCTGTCCAAGCATTGCAGAAGACATGAATCTTGTCAATTTTGGACTGAATTCCCTGCCAGTTATCAAGCAAGCAGCCAGCAAACTGCAGCACAGCACACAGCAATGTGCACACCAGCATTTCTGTGCCTCACTGCCCTCCCCTGGATGGCGCTTGTTAAGGCATTCTGTGGGCTCCCCGTCTCCAGGTGCTGCAGAGACCATCACCACCAGCCTTTTTATTGACACCAGCTGAAACACCAGCCTATGTTTACATAAAACATATCTTAGAACAGCTTTAATATCTGACTCAAACCAACATCTCTTTCTCTGGACAAGTTCATAGGAGCTATAACCTGGTTTCTCAAAGATCAGGTTCTTTGGATTTTTGTTACTTTAAGGTGCTGAGCTCTAGCATTGTCAATTGTATTCTCAAGGATTTGAATCACTTCCAAGAGATTTTATCACTGTATACGTCACATTAGACAGGACTGCAGTCATATTCAAAGCATATTGTGGTGATTAACAGGAGAAAAAAACAAACTAAAATACATATTTCTTTGTTTCTAACAAGAATTTTTTTCTGGATTAAATACATATTTTGCAGTAGTAAAGACATGTTATTTTCTTTTCTCTTAAAATTCTTCCTTTAAGCATCCTGATTCCCTAAATTTTCTCCCTCACATTTCTCCTCTAATTTTCTTATATTCCTTCTTCAGTTTTGTTCTATTTTTCACCTTATTCACAGCAATTTCTTCCAGTCAAAGTAAGAATCAATAACTAGAGCCTTTCAGAATGACACAGAAATGTGTTTAAAGGGGAAAAAAAAATCTTACTAAAGATAAAATATCTTACCGAGATATTTACTGTCATTTACAGATTTTATTCATTCGGTCTTATCAGCTTGCAATCAATGAGCCATGGGCATGAAAGTTTGCACATAAGTTTATCTTAATGTGGAGAAAATTAGAAAATGGAACTGTAACACTTTTACAACCCCTAAAAAAGCCTGATTAGAACAGTCACAGACAGTATGGATTCTCTGGGTTTCTCCATAAGGGGCTGTGAAAAGCTTAGATTTGCTCATGAAGCTGACCAGAATTTGCATCTCCCCTCTCAGATTAATTTAGCCAGGCTCTGATGATCTCCATAGTGGCTATTGAAATAGTCAGGGACCAGGTATTCCAGACCACAGTAATCCTGCAGCTGGGTCAGAAAGGTGCTCCCTGGAAGCTCAGCAGCAGCGACTGCTGACAACACATCACCCAAGAGCTTCACCCTTCTCCCTGGCTCCAAACAGGACACTGTGACTTCTTCATTAAAGAATCAGTGCCTTCAAGGTCATTTATGAGAGGGACCTAGGGTGCCTGAGTGCATGCCCATGTCTGAGTTTGTCAGCCTGGTGTTTGTAGGCTGAGCTGCTGTAATTGTTGGTAGGTGGCTGTGAATGTACAGTTAGCCCATCCCAGGTGTAAAGTGATGCAGCTTAATTGAACCTTCAATTTAAAGTTAATTGAAAGGGGTTAATGCTAAACCATATTATCTCACAACTGGAACGGGCCAAGAATGGAAAATTACTATAGCTCAGCAGATGGGCAACAGCTTAGTAAACACTCTTAATGTCATTTTGTTCTCAAATATATCTGGCCTGACAAATATCATGACTTCACACAGCAGCTACCTTCCACCAGACCAAGGAAACCCCTGTGATGGAAAAATTTTTAGTGGGGAAAGTTGGACCATTAATGGTTTGCATACTTGAAGTTTGCTCCTACAGGACTCCAGAATGGCACAACTGGAAGAAAAAAGGTAAAGTTTCAATTTCTGAAAGCAAAGCCTTTCAATGTATCTAAAAATAGTCACTTAAAACAGTGCCAGAAACTGATAAGAAAAGCAGGCCTCGGACACCACTCCCAGCCCCCTTTAAAAAAAAAAAATCCATTTGAGGCATTGAGCACTTTTGTATTTTTTTTTTTTCTGGGAGAATGAGTGACATGATTCAATGAAGAAACATGGGCATTTCTGGGAAAGATCCATTTGTTACATTTTGGTTGGAGTCTGAAGCTATTTTATTATGTTGCTTCAATGTGAGCAATCATTTAATTCCTGGGCTTTTGTCCTGTACTCACACAGAACATCAAAGCAAGTTTAATGCCATTTGAAAGATCATAATCTAAACTAGAAGATTTTAAATGATGCCCAAGTCAACCTCATATGCCAAGAAGATAGGGAGAAAGTGTGATTTAATCATCTGGCAGATTTTTAAAATATTTGTTCAGCATCTTTTTTTCTCCTAATCAAATTTACCAGTGGCAGGGGAATTAAAATAAAAACTGTCTGTAGAGATATATATCTTGCTTATCCATATTTTCCAGAAAAAAAAGGACACTCATAGCAGAGATTTTGTGAAAACTCAGAAGAATATTAAGAGCATAAAAACCCAAACCAAAACAACCCTTCCATCATTATTCAGGTACCAAAATCACTGTATGAGCCAAATGGTTTTGTAGGCACATAGCCATATCAGAGCTCCTCCCAGAGGAGAGGGCATCCTGACTTAGGAAACAGTTCAGGGAAAGTCAGGCTTGTTTATGCTGCTTCTCTCTGCCTCTGAGAGAGACTGTGGTGCACCATTAGGACCATCAGCAGGGGATGGGCTGTGTGCCTTCTTCCTACCAACAGTAGACAGATGTGTCTCTTTTGTTCAGTCACTTTCCTCAGTCTGTCATTTTTCCCAGGGACCATGACCATTTGCAGTATCCTGACACAAAGGTCACACAAGGAAATAGAGCTGTGCATTTGAATTTTGTTTTTAATTGGGTCTCATTAGGAACTGCAGAGGGCTTGCTTTTTTGCCTTTTTTTTTTT
>WEIU01000709.1:167817-200710 GCA_013389925.1 Aegithalos caudatus | reverse complement strand
TCTTTCCTGTTAAGTTCTGGTGAGTGAAATCATCCCAACTGAAGCTACATACACAAAACTTGGGTTTGATACTCAAGAACAGTCACTGGGGAAGCCTGCAGCTTTATGGTGTTGGAAAAGTCATGTGCAAGCTGGGAAGTACTGAAAAAGTACTTTTTCTTCTAACTCCTAGCTGCCCTTTCAGTCCTGTGATAAACATAGGAGGGAATAAGCACAAAGACTTCTTAAAATCTGTACACTCAGTGTATGATAATGCAGAGAAGGGGCAAGATTGACAGCCATGTTTTCAGACAGGAAGCAATGCAGGCTTCAAAGAGCCTACAATATTTTTTAATTAATAAGGGATCAGTAGGAGCCAATTAAATCATGGCCATTCCAAACAGAGAAGATTGCTTTGCTCTTTTTCCTGTGCTGCTGCACAGTAGAGTCTTCAATTTGCCAGTTTCTCCAAAAAAATAAGTGCTCTGTGCCTTTGCAAATTACTTGGCTTTTTTCAGTCATAATTAAATGACAGTTAAGAAGAAAAGAGAAATTTTTCACTTTTCAAAATTTAAGCTTTAGTTATCTGGGAAAAGTTTTCATCATTGGGCTTTGTAAGAGTGCAGGGAGCTAAAAACATATTTTGCTTCCTCAAAACATATTTTGCTCACTACCCATAAATATGTAGTCTAGCTTATTGACACTCAAATAACTCAATGCCTTTCTCATGTCATATTCAGAAAACAGGCAGTTTAAGAAAAAAAATAACCTGTGTAGCTCCAGGTTATGTAGTCTGCTCCAGCAAATTTCAATACCCTTGAAATAGTAAACTATAATATATTCTATCAGTCAAATCAATCTCCCCACCTTTCCCAGGCAGAGGCAAACCTCACCTGAATTCTAAAAAGGAGAACTTTCCCTCCTGCTTCCTTCAAATAAACAAATTCAGCCAATTCATTTTAATTGCCTTGGAGTGACCAGCTGTGCATCTCAATACTGAAGTTAGACTGTTCATTGCTGGAGTTACATTTTGATGCCACTCTAATTCTGTGCCAGAAGGGCTGTAACAGACACTGCTTCCTACCCCACCCTTCAGTCTGGAAGCTTAGAAGCTATCCTTCTTTCCTCTACACTTTATTTCTGCCACTCCTGCATCATTTCTGCCTTCTGCCTTATCATATTCTCCCATTCTCTGGAGAAAGCAATTCTTTAGCAATCCAGTTCTTACTAATACTTAATAGAAGAAAAATCATGCTGCTTTACGAGGCTTTTGTTGACATACTGATGGGTTCACCACTCCTCCTGGTCAACCAAGAAAGATCTGTGTTTTGCCAGGCTTGTGTTCTTACATATAATTCAGTTAGCTTTCATTTTAAAATGTGGGTCCCGTGCAAGTGTTGTCTATTTTACAGCATTTTGTAAAGTCACAAACTCCTCTGCATTAGCGAACTGTTGAGACAAAAATATTACAAACTTAATCTGCAATGTGCATTAGAAAGGGGTTTATAAAAAAGAGAGGAGTTTTAGATTCCATGCTCATTTTGTCTTGCTTTGCCTCAGAAAGTGCCATCTGATAAAACCAGCACAGATGACTGTTGACTTCATTACATATCTGCTAATTTCAGAGATACTTGCTGAGAATGTTGCTGACTTTAATTGCCATCTTGATTTACATAATTTTGCTCCTTTACCACCTTATACTAATTAGCAGGCTTGGCCTACACTTTTGTATTTCACTGGTCTACTTAAAAAGGTGGACATACTACATGGGAGCAATTATTTTTTCTGGTGTCCTGTTCCCTTAGGTCACAGGGCATCACCATGTGTGTGGGCATGATAGAAAGCTGACTCATATGCTGCAACCTTTCTATACCTCATTTGTTTTCCCTCAGGAAGCCCTAGTAACTTCACATGATTTCTTATCTTCTGTTCTTAGGATCCTTTCTGTGAGGAAAACCATCAGTATCAAGAAGCAGGTATCTCCTGAATTACCTAATAACCACAACTGTCCCATTTCTTTGCTGCTTTAGTAAGAGAAAAGTGGTAGAGAGTAAAGGGAACTGTGCCAACTTGAGTAATATTCACAGTAAATGTCTTTTAAAAAAAGTACTAAAGTCTGCTGACTGCGGAATTTTTTTTTAAAGCCTGCTGTCAGGCTGGCAGTGGAAAAAGTCCTTCTTGCTTTCTCAGATGCACACTCACAGCCCCAAGGGATGAGGTGACTAAGCTGTATGTGCTTTACTACTTTAGGCCTGCACTTTTGGATCTTATCTTTACCAAAATCATTTATAGATGGAAAGTTAGTCACTTTATTGCTAAAAAGAATTAGAAGCAATGATATTTGAATAGGATGAGAGAGTGAAAAGAATAAACCTCCTGAAAAGACCCCTGGACATTCTTAAAGTAGCTTTTCTACCTTGTTTTCTTTACACTTCTGAAATGATTAACATTTCCCACGTGAGTTTTTAATGTCTTTTGACTGGGACACACTAGAATTTATTTTTTTTTTTTTTTTCTTTCAGTTTTCCTTCTTAGTCTGGAACAGACTTGATTATTTGAACTCAGCAACAAGCTGGCCTGGCTGCTGAAATCTGCACCACTTTGACAGTAGGGACAAGAACTTGGTGGAGGGTTTTATTAATTGTAATACAAAAAGACATAAAGCAACCAGTGCAATTTCCCACTGTTATTTTTGTACTATGCTTTTTGAATCTACTTCTTAGGAAAATGAAAAAGCTCTTTGTGATAGGGATTATCTCCATTATGTGGTTTAGTAGTGAAGTAGTTAACCATGTTGATTTCTACAGTGCTATATTTAAGTTTCAGAGTTAACATCCCTCTGAAACAAATAGAGCTGATTATTCTTTTTAGAACAAATTTTTCTTGTTCTGCAGACTGAGGTATTGTCTACATTAAGAACATTTGCACCATTATAACTACCCTAATTTTAGTCACATCAATCCCACTCCTTGATGTAGACGAATTATACGTAACCACATCAGATAAAGCATTATTTTATGCCCGTGCAGTCTGCTCATATTAGGCATTTTCAACAAAGAACAATCGAGTTCCATTAGTGCAAGGTTCCCCAAATGGGGAAAGATGATATTAATCGCTTTGCACTATCTTTATGNAAAAAAAAAAAAAAAAAAAAAAAAAAAAAAAAAAAAAAAAAAAAAAAAAAAAAAAAAAAAAGGAGGAGAAAAAGGTTAAAATGTTTTCTGAAGAAAAGGAAGTAATAATTTAAAAAACTAAAACCACATAAAACTCTGTACCTGTCTGGGGCAGCCCCAGCCCAAGACTCTGGGGAGAGTAAGTTCCTGCTGCAAAGGGTTCTATGTTTAATAGATGTGGGTGCATAGTCAAAGGCTGAGGATACCAAGTTTCAGAGCACACTACTGATACATTTAAAAATGCAAACCACTGACTTCCACACCACCAGCTTCATGCTAAAGAGGCTTATGTTCCCTTGAGAAGGAACAGATATTTTCTGTTTGCATACTACCTAACACAGGAGGGTCAGCTACCACAATATAAATATTTAATCCTAATAACTAGGGAGGCAATATCAAGGGGATATGTTAACATGATGCCTCTCTAAAGCTCACAGTGAATAAGCAACCACTCTCTTTAAGAGGTAGCAAAATAGGAGTTGTACTTTTAAAATATAGAATCAAAAGTTGACCAAAACCTGAATTTCCACACCCATTTGTGCTGTAGCTGAAGAGCCCGTATTTTTAGCATAAGGCATAACATGTAGCAATTTTGCCAATGTGAGGAGTCAGACAATGAAAGAGGGGCTGGCAGTAGCAGAAATAGGGGTTTGCCTCTCTCTCCCTCCCCTTTCCTCCCTGGAACACAACATATTTTTATCAGGAACAAAAATAAATAAATCCTCAGTTGTCTTGCTGTGCCCAATTAGTATTCCATCCATGGACTGTCCCATCAGGGAAAAATGCCTCCCTCACACACGTGTTCAGGATAGCACTGATGGATCTGAGGGCCTCTCCAAACACAGTGACCATCTGCTAGGCAAAACATAGGGGTCTGACAAGCAGGAGCCATTCAGCCCTGTTGTTGGGCCACATTATTACATATTTGACAAGGGTAATGAGAGGCTGTCATTAACCTTACATGACAGTCTCCACAATGACACACACTAAAGCAAGAACAAAGAGCAGAACTCAGTAAAAAGGCACCTACTTCTCATTTAACCCCGAAATTGTCAGACACCATTATTGCTAATGGAGGCTGGCGGTCCTGGGGTTAATTTCCATCTCTGTGCTCTGCTTGTTCTCTTTTTGAAATGTACTCCTCACATGGTTAAGGAAGCAGTTTTATCAAGGCTATTGGGAAGGCAATGCATTATTTATCATAACACACTGAGATGTAAGAACAGAGAGGGTCTCCTGGAGGAATGAACAAACAGACATATTTCATGAACCCTTCTGATGGTCTGAAAAAAAAACATTCTGAGCTCAGTCTCTGGTATTTAAGGTTATCATTGCCTAAGTGTGACCTTTCTCTCATCTGCATTTCCTGCCAGGTTTCTGTCAAGCTTGAAATCACAAGGCTGTTTTTCCTGGTGACCTTGTCACAGTCACCTGGCTTTATAATCACAGGGAAATCCCATAGAGAAAGTTAATCGGTCGCCTGACTTTTAGTTGAACAGATGTAGGATGAGACAGCACTTACAATCTCAGGAAATAAAAGGTCATCTGAATATAAGATCTCTGTCTCAGGTGTGATGATATGAGTTACAGTCCTCCAGCAAGTTACAAAGAGCTCGTAATAGAGCTGGTTTCCACGTGAACAAGCCAAGGAATACATCTATACCCAGGGTGACCTGTGGGCCTAACCTAGGACAGAGGTCTCTGGGAACGAATGCAAGCACTTGCTCAGATGCCTTGGCATATTAAGGACAAATGATAGAAGTGAAAGTGAAGATTATGCCTCACTGCAGGAGACTCGGAGCTGGTACAGCTGGGCGTTAGCTCACAGGAGTCACAAGGTTTGGGAACAGCTCGAGCCAATGAGAAAATAGGACATCAGGTGGTGGGTAGCTGCAGTACGAGGATGCTCAGAGCCATCGGGGGGAGGGGATGCCATCTCTGTGGAGAAGCTCTCTATAAATAGCATACAAAAAGCAAATCACTTTCTTTCCACACAAAGAAGCAAATGCAGCAGCACGAAGCTATCCTTCCAGAGGCACTGGCTGGGAGGCTGAGAAAGAAGCCGAATGAACTAGAGATTAATACTTCTGTGAAAAAAGTGGAAGGTAAAAACTGTCATTAGAAGACAAACTATCCAAGAAGTGAGTCCAAGCAAGAGTGAATTTTATTAGAAAAAGTAGAATATATGTTGTACAAGCACATTTCAGATTATTGATTGCTTTTCCAAATTTATTATGGTGTTTTTTACAGAGCTGGATACCAACGTCATGTGCTCTTTTATGCTCTCTCACTGGAGAATGTCCTCTTCCCAAGCCACCCACAGAGGAGTCTGATGTAAAATTAAATAAGTCTTATTGCCATTGAATCAAAATTCTGTTGATATCTAGCTATCCGAATTCCTTTTCCATTAACATCTGCATGATCAAACAGTTGTTTTACAACTATTCTCAAAGAGCTACTGAAAGGAACGCAGGACACATGCAAAACTGAGTTCTACTTTGAAATGACAAAAATGCCAGTGAAGCATTTTTCCTTCTTTACCCAGCCTGGTATACAGCTACAACTACTGGCATTCAATGAGCAGTGGAAATACTCAGTCCCATTTGTTCCACCCCTTTATTGTGGGATAAGTCTAACCAGCTAGCACTCCTACCCCAGAGATCTTCTTTCTCAGCTAGCATAGGACTCCATTCATTAATTTCCTCTGTAAATGTGCATGTCAAACCACTAAGGATGACTAAAGCATTTGTGCTGCAGTACCATCAATATATGGATTGTACACTATTCTCTGCCTTTCCATCTCTCTCCCTCCCTGCTTCCAGCCCTTAACCACCTCCATCCATTCCTTCTTGTTATTTTGTTAGTTCTTAGCCTAAAAAATTCTTGGCTTTAGCTCAAGAGAGAGTAATATGGAACTTTACTTTCATCATCTGAGTTTCAGATGACTGGTATGATGTCTAATAATTATTGTAGAACAGTATGTTTTAGAACCCACTGATGGGCAACCTTATCAAATATGACTGCTTGTCTCTAGCCTACACAATGACAATGAATTACCCCTGACTGGAATCTGTTAGGCTAAGACTGGTGGAGATGCTCACCTCTTCTTAGTTCAAACTCTGGTCATATGCCTGTGAACAATGGGAAATGGCAGTGGTTTGAAAGATACTAATTTCTTGCCAGTTTTTCTGAATATTTTATGTGCTAACCTTATGATAGGCAAAAATGATTTATGAATGTAGAAATATTGTTGCTCCTAAGGAAATCTTCAAATGGAGTATATGCATAATATTCTAGTGGCTTTTATTTCTGTGGAGAATTTGAAGAGTCTGTGTTATCAAGATCCCTCAGGACAACAAAGAAAGATTTGATATGTCTTTCCTTAAAGGGAATTTTAAAAGGGTTCTTTAACTCTAATTAGCGAATCTACTTGGGAATTCTCAGAAACAGTATTCCATACTCATAAATGAAAAATACAGTATAATTTTCAAACAAAACAAAGTTGATTTCCTGTTTCAAGCACAAAATTCAGACTTTACAGAAGACCAGATTTGATGGCTCCATATTAAAATACAGTGAGTCCTCTTAACACATCCAGCATTTAACCTTTTATGAAAAGGTCATCACATTTACCTATAATAATTATTTCCTTATGAATGCAATTATTTATGGGCGACTCTCCTTGTGAGTCTATATAAATCTATAACATTTTCATTTAATATTATAACTGGCAATTAAATGTTCATACTTTTGATTGCCAGAATTGCTCTTCATTTTCTTTTTCTGAAGCTGAGACTAGTTTCTCTCACTCCAATATTTTATCAGTTATCCTCTTTTGTATAACTTTTCAAGAGATACATATACTGGATAAGATTCTTCCTGCGTTGTGATATTAAAGAGAGATCATCATTACATAAATGGTAAAACTACATGGCTCCACAGTCACTTAACATTTTCTAAAAGCTACAATCAACTTGCTACAAAGTCAGCGAAGTGATCATAGAATCATTGAATGGTTTGGGTCAGAAGGGATCTTAAAGATCACCTAATTCCAACCCTCCTGCCATAGGCAGAGACTCCTCACACTAGATCTGGTTGCTCCTCACACTAGATCTGATACTGAACTGTAACTGGAAAACAAGTGAGGAATACTAATAGAGTGTACCTCTGTTGTATCTTGCATAACATTCAAGAACAGAAATTATTTTTATCACTTGTCCAAGTCACTTTTACATGCCCAGCCTTCAACCTGTAAATTTATTGTGTAGTTCACTGCATATGAAATAGATGTGAATGAAGGATTTACATTATAACCTTTTCTTGCAGATTTCAAAGAAAGAAAAAAAGCAAAAAAGAGGGGAAAGAATAAACAATTATCAGTGTGAACAGAAATGTCTGATATCCTAGAGAAAAAGGAATTTGCAATTTTTGGAATATGGAACCATATAAAAGGCTTCATATTTTAATCAGGAGAGTTCATTCTACATCCCTGGCATATGCTGGCAAGTGGTGAAAGTATGCTGTTTTGCCTTTAAATTAGCTGCAAACACTATCACATGAGTCAGACTAAACTGTGTTTAATCAGATGCCTGATGAATTGTGAATGGGTCTACCAAGAAATTGGACCATTAAGCATTAGATGAGACATAACTGCCCCAGATGCTTCACCTAGGGTAAACTCAAGTATTTGTGTTCCAACTTTCTAAAAGTGGAAAGACTTAATAACCAAAATTTGTTGATTGCTCAAGAGGCTCCAGGACTGGAAATTTGCTTGCATAAAGTTAACACAGGAATTGCAGAGTTGCAATATGTAAAAAAAAAAAAAAAAAAAAAAAAAAAGAGTAAAAAAAAAAAAAAAAAAAAAAAAAAAAAAAAAAAAAAAAAAAAAAAAAAAAAAAAAAAAAAAAAAAAAAAGCCATATATGAAGAAATACACATTTTTTATCACCTCTGACAGAAATAACTTGACCACAATCTGAGTAACAGAGTTCCAATGAAATAAGTGAAGAAGGTAGTCAGCTAGAAGTTGCCTCTCTGAGGAAATGTCAGACAGCTTGGACTTAGACTATATTTCCATATAAAATCATGAAAATTACCATCCATTCTGAGCCAGGAATTCTAAGAAAAGACAATAAAACAGCACAGGAATCCTGCCAGGCACTATTAAAAGATTAGCAAAACAACTCTGTCACTAAAATCATGATTTTTGCTCTTAAAACAGTAGGCAGCATTGCAGATTTTCAAGGTCAGAGGTAAAATGGCTGATTGACAGTGAAAAAATTCTGACCTTCACTGTGGTGAGCAATGACGGTGATGAGAAAATAATGGTCTCACCATCGTGGTGTCAGGGCTCAATTTCATCAAAGGGTAGTGCAAGCAGTCCAGAGTTTAGGCTGTATTCCTGTTATTCCTCTCATGGCTCATGAAGGACTATTAGCTTTTTATAGCAAGCAGCTATTGGCAGTGTTTCTGCTGCACCCAGTTTCTCAGTCTGTGATGCTGGAGGGAAGACAGCCCTGCACAAGGCCTAAGTACACCAAGTGAGGCAAGTCAGCATGGCAGAACAATTTGCTTATTACAGTCCTAATAAATAAGATTCAGATGCAAATACAAAATTACCAGATGCTGAGGAGTGCCTGAATTCAAGTCTGTGAAGAGGGAAAAGTAGGTAGGAGCCCCAGCAATTAGGTAGGTTGCAGCGATTGACTAGTAATGTGTCTTACAATTAATGGATTCTTTGTGCTAGTGATGGATATTTGCCCTGGAGGAGGACCTTACTGAAGGCTTCTTTTATGAATGATATCAATGCAACTGTCCTGGCTCTATCAAGCTGTGCTGAAAGCCCTAGAGGAAACATCACATGCCCCTTGGCTCTTCCTGTGTCTGATCATGTGTCCCCTGGATAGCCCACAGTGATTTGTTTCCTTCCCACACAGAGACCCATGACAGTGCACTCCCTTCCCAAATACTTGCTGTGTTTGCAGCAGCAATTTCCCTCAGCCCACTCCTGTGCCTTCTGCTTCTTCCGATCCTCAGGACAGCTCCCTCCAGCTGTACCTTTTCACCATGTGTCAGGATGGAGGAAACTTTGTGTGCCAGCAGCATCTCAGACAGCAGGAATTTCTGACAATCCTTGGCTCACTGCTGTGCTGAGGTCAAGGGTAACAAATTGCTTCTCTTGAGGAGTTATGCCTGTAGCCCAGTAGCAGCCCACAAGGACACTGATGCTCCCTGCTCTTTGTGTTGGGAGCTCTGTGTGGTGCAGAAATACCTGCAGTAGTTCAAGCCTGCACGGAATTCTCCTGCTCTAGGAAGAAAATAAACAACCTGATCTACTGAGTTCTGAGGACATTTCATAGGAAACATGCTTTCTGGTGTTGCCTGCTGGAGTCAAGGTTTTAGGGCATTGTTATCTTTTAGTGAATCAAAACCGGTGTTCTTTATCACAGCTAAAGTATACGGGTGGAAACTATCACAAAGGGAAAAATATTCAAGAATCAGATAAAGGCCCAATAAAATGTTGTATGAATACCTATGTTGTATGTACAGGAAACAGTGTGTCCAAATCTGGGCTCAGAAGAGGCCTGTAACCTCCTCCGCCAGGGTATCAGGGAACTAGATTGATTATTTGTGCCTTGAGTTTTTTCCCATAAGAAGAATAAAATGCTACAAGAAATCATTCAGTTGACAATAAATGATGGGACTTCCAAAGGTTGGTAAGCATCATTTTCTGTTCATGTTTCCAAAGCAGAACACTGTTCTCTGCACATGGAGAACTCTGTAGTTCTTTAGGGAGTCACAGGCTGTGCTGGGATGGGTTTCTTTTGTTGTGAATTTAAGAGAAATACAAAACACACCCTGGCTTTTCTAGTAACCAAGACCAAATTATTGCAACAGTCAGATACGTCTCTCCAATTTGTTTCAATAACCCACATTCAATCTCTAACATATCCTTTCATTGTCAACCCCTAACCCTATCTCATTTCTGTCCTGGACACCTACTCATATTGTAGTTTCATAAATACTGGTACTTTATTGATGATTGTAGGAGAAGGGAATACAGGTGTCTTCTCCCCTGATAAGTAACAGCTGTGCTAATTATCCAAAACAGCCTTGCCCTTGATGAATCACAGCTACATTCAATAAAGACAAGTGTGATAAAAGGGAGTCAGCTGATGACGGAAGAATCATGAAAGAAGAGGAACCTTGGGCAAGAGGGCATGAGAGAATCAGAATCATGAAGAAGGATCCTGGGGAGAGAGAATCCCTACTGTGAGGTCAGTCTAGGTCTGCAGTCAGAGCCTGTTGTTGGAACCTGCAGTCACAGTCTAGCTTGGTAAAATTCTGCATTCAGAGTCTGCAAACCAATGCCTGCAGTCAGAGTTTAGCAGGAAATAACCAGCAATCAGAGGCTGCAGGGGAAGCCCACAGTAGAAGCTGGCTGCAGCCGGAGTCAGGATGGCTGAGTTGTAAAGAGGAATAAACCAGGACCCCTTTCAGGCTGTGTTTAAAAAAGAAGTCTCTGTCTCAGCTCATTTCTACCCTCTAACAAGAGGGCTGCTGCAACCGACAGTATTTGCACACCTTTCTACTCTGGATCCTCTCCCAAGAGGGTCCATCTAAGTAGTGACACATCATAGTTGAACAAATTTGTGACTTTGTTAGTGATATTATTTATGTCCTGAGGAAGGCGTGAATGGCTGTGTTGTATTTCCTGTCCGGTAACAAAAAGCACAGTAACCCCCTAGCATCTCAAATCATCTGTGTGAGCTGCTAAATCAATTCTCTTAATACTAATGACAATTTTCATGCTGAAATAGGAGTGGGTTATCAGCAGTTCTATTGCTTTGAATAGGAGAGCCAGTGTGCCACCCCTACTCTGCCACTGTTTCATAAAAGACTGTCACAATCATGCAAACAAAGCCTGATCTCTTCCTCTAGAGCCATCTACTACTGAAAAATAAATGCTGCAACCATAAAGGATCTTCAGAGCTTCCAGGAATTTATTTTTGTCTCAGCCTTCTCAATTCAGTGCCCTTCCTTCCCTCTTCACCTTGCAAGAGAAATCATTCAGAGAATGATCGCTCAAACTATTACAGGAACAGAGGCACCAATACCAAAATCTGGGTGAGACTGAGTGCTGACATGAAATAATGGCTCTCCAGACAGGCTCTGCTCAGCTTTACCCTCCCTCACAGGAGGCCTGCACATTTGACTTTGACTATTTCAGATCTGCCTCTGTGCATCCTCCACAGCCTTCACAAACCTGGAGGGCTCAGTCCCAGAAGAGTCAGAAAGTTGGCATACTGCTCCCCAGACTACCTTTCACACCTGCTTTCAGTCCAGATGTTTACCCTCAGTTGTGTTCTGTGTAGCAAAGTTACCTCTGTGTTCTTTTAAGAAGTGGTCCAAGAGAGGAGCATGTGCCTGTTTAAAGAGCCATAGGGTTAGAAGTCTGACTCAGCACAGCCAAAAGCAAATTTCAGCTTTGTCAGTCCAAGGGAGAAGGACCCAATTCTCAGTTTTCCTAAACTTTGCAGCATTGAAAGGCAGGAAAGCATTTACCAAACTCATCTCTTTTAAGCTCTGCCTCTGTTCAGTAACAAATGCAAAATGTGCTGCACCATGCTTTGGCAAGACAAACCCCCTGAGCTCTACAGGTATAAATGACTTTGCTTCAAACTGGCTTCTTGGATTGCAGATGGCAACTTTTATTCCTGGGAAAAATGATGTCAATATTTCTTTTTTTGCAAGTAAACAAATTCTTAGCACATACAGGAAAGCCTGGTACCTTCATTCTTCACCTTTTATTGTATGTTTGTATGTTCCTTTCTGCCAGTAAAGCACTGTAAAGAGAAGATGGTTGTAATCAGATCATTGGCTAAAACAACTGATCAATAGCAACTGCATATGCTGCAAAGAGCCTTTAATGGCTCTTAATCCCCATTAGGCTGATCTGGAGGAAGTTGAAGGGGAAACTGCATCACATTTCAACCATTTATAGCAGCATCCTGGTACCCGAGCAGCTTTCAGGGAATGGGAGCATTTGTTCTGAGGTGCTCTGGGACAGTCATCAATAGGATAGGAAACTATTGCATCATTATTATCCAGGAAATGCTTTGGGGACTCTCCAGGGAATTGACTCCAAGGGTTATAATTTTTAAACAGGAGCCTATGTTGAGTCAACCAGCAAAGTGTCATGTGAAGATTTTCTACCATCGGTAATAAAACAGTTTTGGGATGTATTTGACACTACGTATAAAATCAAAAAGGCTGGGTTTAGTTATGTAAGCCATCATACTGTCTTTAGGAACATCTTCCAAAACAACATTATTCATCTTATTGACATACTAGAGTGCAGCCACGTAATGACAGAAGTTTCAACATATTCTTGGTTTGCTTCCTCACTAAACCAAATAAAAAGTCCACACCACACTCTACAATACAACCATAAGTATCAATAAGTGACCATTTTCTTGTGTCTCCCATGTCACTCCTCTGTGCTGAAACAAATCTATGCTTTAACATACTACACACTTTGTTTTGCAAAGAGAAAAGATCAACACTAGGAATGAGGACCTAAAACACGTGCCACTCATTCCACAGCTACTAGGTGTTATAACAGGATTCAACAGAAATTTGTAATGAATTCAATGTTTAGTTTACGTGGTGATGTATCTTGCCTTTGCTGACTTTGAGAAACATAAAGCCTTTGAAAACCAAATTAAGTTGCAAACTGCTTAACCTGAGCAGCATGTTGTGGGCAATAGCCCTTGGGAATGATCAGTTTTCATTCCAGTTGCATTCAATGTGGTAAGTGAGGAAAGCTAGATTAGCTTGTCAGGGCTGTGGCTGAGATATAAAGTTAAAGAAACTGTGCTCCCCAGGTGAGGGATCTGTGCATCACTATCCCCTATGCATACTTGATATGTATGGGAAGAAATTCAATCGAGAATCTAGAGCTGTAAGAACTGCAACTTCTCTTTACCAAGAGAACTTTTAGCAGCAAGTGGACTCATGGAATGTCTGTGACTCTGGGGTAAGTCTAGTGTAAAATAACACCTTTTATAAAATGGCACCACTGCTGCAGGTATGTTGAGTATTGCTTTCAAATGACAGCACTGAAAGAGCAGCCAACCCTCATGTTCTCAGAGGTCCTGATCTTTGCTCATCTTCAGGGTCTAGAAGTATGCAAGAAACAAACAGGCAGCTCTGCATTGATCCAATTCTGCTGGCACTACTGCAGGAAAACACAACTCATTGAACTTACCTTAACTATCATTTTGCCTCAAGAGGCCCCAGCACATTCTTGTGACTTGATTGTGCAGCCAAAAGGAAATTTCCCCTTTGCAATTCCAACCACCTCAGAGGAATCATCAGACAAGCATCAGCTTTGAGAAGAACATATGTACTTCTTGTTTCTTTGACAATTCATAGAAAAGGGCCCAAGACCAGAGAAGATAGGCAGTTCTGTTCTTAATTTTAGGCACAAAGATGTTAAGTCAGTCTGTAGTATCAAGGGATTAATATGGTCTCTTAGTGAAATTTGGCTATCATGTCATGTTTTTCAGAGCAATTACACATCCACTGCTCTGGAGCAATTCTTGGGAAGTCATCCAGTTATTCCTCTGCACTTTCCATTGAAAGCTCCTATCAAAGCCTTACGAAGTCAGTGGAAAAGCTTTTCAGTAGATGCTGGCTATAACATAAATGAGAGGCACATCTTTGGTGAGTGGACTGGGTTTCTTTGCCTTTCTTTGCATTCATCCTGCAGAGGTTGAAAATCAGAAGTGCAGAAACTGGGAATCTCAGTGTTCCTAATGCTTATACTGGCAGTTTTACCAAAAAGACTAAATATAGAATTTTGCTGAACTGAGCCTTATTCCTAAGGCTTCTTGTGTGTCATTTAAGCTTGTGATGGCTAAATAACAGCTGCAGTAATATGAAGAGATTACAGAAAAGCACCAGCCACTAGAACCAAATAGGTTATCCCATGGTGTTTTTGTGCAGCTTGTTTCATATCTGCCTCATGAAGTCCTCTGCCTTCCTAAAATAATATGTAATTAGCATTCAAGGCACATGTTTTCTACTAGCAAATGAGAATAAAACATAGCAGAGTGCTGACTTTTTTTTTTTTTTTTTTTTTTTGTGGTTTTCTATTTTGAATGACATCTACTTTGTGAAAGACAGTAATCTGGAAGTAGGTTTGAAGAGGAGAATGAAATTGTCTCTCTGATCATTCTGTATTCTATCAGCTTCAAAATAAATACTTGTACTTGCCTTCCTGCAAAAATCAGTACAATTCCAACTCACTTTTTGACAGTTTTATATAACACTCTGCTTTGTGGAAATATTTTGAAATTTATTTTGGTGTCGTATTTCAATTAGTCTAATCAAAACTTTTAAGCATTTTAATAAACATCACTGAATAAAGCCACATATCTGTCAGAAAACACCAATGATCCACTGTATTATCTGCAGCTTTACATATTAGGGGTTGAAGATAGCTAATAGAATAATTCTCTTTAGATTAAAAAAAAAAAAAAAAACAAAAACAAAAAACCAAAAAAACCTCCAGCAAAACAACAACAACAAACTATTTAGATAGTTCACGTATTTCCAATTGTTCAAGTTCTTCACACCAGGGACAAAAACCCCTCCTTATCTGTGTGGTAATCTGAAAGGATTTCATTTGTTTAAATTACATCCTCTGCAGTGTGTCTAGCAGAACTGGCTGGGGTCTGTTATAGTCTAAGGATGTATGAAGACACAAACTTTAATCTTCTAAGCTCATCTTGAGCTCCTGAGGGTAATACCTGGCTCTCAGATTTCATCTCTGGGCTGCAGAGATGCCTGCAGCTCTTTAGAGGCTGAGGCCAGGGAGATGAGCTACCTGCCCACAGGTGGTGGGCACTGCTGAGGGTCTGTGTGGCATCAGAGGTGAGGAAAGGTCTCCTGGATCTTATTTGAGTTTTCACAGAGACAAAGTCCCAACACTATCTCAGTGGTGTGATCGTGGCATCCCATGGCAGCAGTGAGGGAAGTGCCAGGGGCAGCAGTGGGCCACAAAGGCACCTTTGCTGGCCTGATCTGATGTCCAGGGAGTTTTGACACTTATGGGGGCTTGGATGTGGGACGCTGTCGAGGCTTATCTGGCCCTCATGCTAGAAGTCCCACTGATCTTCTACTTTTACCATAGAGCACTGCCAGAGGAGGTCTGAATCATGCCAAGAGTGACTGTGAGGCTCTGGAATGAGGATCAAGGATATGGACATTCTTTGGTGTCTACTTGGACTTGCTAGAGAAGGAGAACTCCAGAAAGATTAGATGGATTCTACAATTATGTACATTAACAAATGTTTACACCACTGGAGTTGAAAATAGGGATTTGAATCCTAGGACCCTGGTATCTTCAAGAACTGACAGGAAAAGACAGAACACCTGACCAGGTAGGGAATCTTTGCCAGCAAGCTGGCTAATCTGGTAAGAGTTTTAAACTGGGAATGATGAGGGTCATGATGACATTGTCCACTAGAAGAGGTGAGCCATGCAGCAGAGGTGCACTGAGTCCACAAAGAGTGCAGAAAGATGTGGAAATTTAATCATCAAAACAGGGCAGAGGGGGTTCAGCCCAAGTAGACAGGGAAGGAAGTACCTACAGGATGTGGGAGAAATTCTCTTAGCATTTGGGGGGAAATCAGCATGACTGAGTCCCTCTCAGTGCCTCTACGTGCAGGATAGGGAGCAAACAGGAAGATAAGGGGTCTGTGTGCAGGTGTAGGATTTACAAGCTTATATAGATCTCACTGGAATCATGGAGATGTGGTGAGACAACTCACATGACTGGAACAATGCAGTGGCTGAACAAGGCTCTTTGGGAAGGATGGTGAAGAGTGGAGTTGTTCTGTACATGAGAGAGGAACAGGCATCCATGAAAATCTGCCTTGGGATGGGTGAGAAGCCAGCTGAGATCTTATGGATCTAGATTAGAAGTCAAAACGACATGAGCAACCTTCTCATGATCAGTAAGTACTATGTGAGTCTTCTCCAGAAAAGTGCTTGGTATTCACGGGAGAATAACAAACTCAGTGTCTTCCAGAGGGGTAATACAGCAGGGCAGAAGAAATCCAGAGGGTTTCATTGATGGTGAGAGATAGGAGTAAGCAAGACAAATCCAGGCTTTTCTCAGTGATATCAAGTGAAAAGATAAGAGGCAACAAACACGAATTTAAATATAGAAAGCAAACTTGCTTTTGCTAAAAGAGTGGGCAAAAAGTAACACAGGTTGTCCAGGCAAGTTGTCAAGTCTTCATTGTTGGGGTTATCCAAAACCCCTCCTTGCTAAATTCTAAGCAATCTGGTCTAGCTGACCCTGATTTGAGCAGGGGTTTGGATTAGAAGGTCCCCAGCAGTGCTGTCAAACCTCATTGATAGTTTGATTTTCTGGGTCATTAGTGAGGGGGCCAGGGGAAACTTTTGTCTTTTGGGAGGAGGTGTCACAGGGAGTTTTACAGTATTCACACCTAAACTGACAGACCCAGGAACTCCTCTAGGATCCCAGTTCTGTGTGCATATCCTGGCACTGGCTTGGGTTAGGGAATGCTCCTGCAACCTCCTCCTTGATTTCTGCTGGAAGGGAGCCACACTGCAGCACAGACAGGGTTCTGTGAAGTAAATTCTCCTTTGTGCACTAATGATATCATTTTCCTTCTAAATCAGGAAGGTTTTTAGGGAATCTAATACAATTTTCTTGAAATACCCAGCTGGAGGAACAGAAAGCAAAAATTCCTATGCAGTTCTGTTTCATCCCACAGAGGAATTGACAAGGCTGAGAGTCTAAGATGAGTGCAACACAGACAGAAGAGCACCAGACTGAAGTACACACAGCAACCAGAAACCTGACAAGCTGTTGCATTTAGCAGCAGATGCAGCTCTAACAGGGTATGTGGCTTCATTCCTAGATATAATGAGTTGCAAACGCATACTGGGAATGCTGTTTTTGTTCAAAAAATATCTCCTCAGTTAATATACAATATGTGCACTAGATGAATGTGTGCTTCTATTCCCATAAAGCAGCGAGAGATTACAGAGAGGAGCTGTCACACTTTACTGGGCTGATACTGATTGTTTTGGCTGTTCATATCATTGCTGTCTATTTCTCTTCTGAACAATACAGTTAAAAAGCTAATGCCCAGAAATCAAATTAAAGGATGTTTTTTCTAGCACAAGAAGTAGAGTTCTAGGCTGTTTAAAGGGATGGATATTTTCTGCCTGAAGTTCAAGCTGATAGGATGTAATCTCACCTTCTGTGTAGAAGTCTGAAGATGAAGCCGTGTATGCACCAAAATGCAGATGAGCTCTTGTACAGATCAGATCAGATATGTCTCTTCTGTGTACTCAAGCAAGGAAGCAGAAAGCAGAGAGAACAGTGACCACACATACTGGGAGCTCCAGAATGGATTAAATGTCATCAAGAGGGTGCAGAGAGAGAAAAATTCTTCCTTCAAGACAACACAAAGGCAAGAATGGATGATCAGGTTCCAAACAGATAATGAGATAAGACAAATTCACTAACTAAACATGAACATGATATCAGGGCAAATAAACAGCACACTCAGGCAGATACCCAATCACGTATGCAATTCTGTCAACTTCATTTTACATCATTAATGACAAACTTCACAAGTATCAAACACAAGATATTCAAAGTAGAGTAAGTTTCTGATTTGGAATACAATGAAATATGAAGCAAGAATTTGTACCAGAAACAATGTTGGTTGAGAAGGATGTCTATGACTTTAAGCACACCACACTGGATTCAAAATCAAAGAGGTAATAAAATAGCAAAATAACAAATTAAGAAAAGTTACTTCCATTTTTTCCTACAGTTTGAGGGTCCAAGAAGTTCACATTCTTAGCAGCAATGCCCACTACATTACAAATCTGTCCCCAGGTGCAACCTCCATCTCAATGAATAGGAAAATAATTTGAGGCGGTAACAGTCTAGAGAGACAAGCCTGTGATCGTAAACTTGTTTTCAGTGTTGCCATTAATGTTCAGATATTGAATTTTTTATTAGCTTTTGTAAGTTAGTAATGACAGAATTAGGCTTGCAGTCTTTGACATAGGATGTCATTTTTCTGCTGCCACAACAAATTGCAGAATCATGTGCCTGTTGAAGGTGCTGAAAGGATCAAAGTGAGTGCAACTTCCTTGTCAGAAGCAAGTCTTAAAATGAGCTTCTTAAGGACACTCCTCCTACTGCACCCTTTATTTCAACTACATTTTGCATTTAATTCTGCCAGCTGGCCCACTTTGGAGCTTGCTAGTGGACTCTGAATCAGATTAAGTTGTCTATCCAGTATATATAAGAAAGATGGAAGACGAATAAACTAGGTAAACATTTAAATTCCTGATCTAGGGCTACTGATAGCTCAAAGAATGAAACCATCTGCGTTTTCCTACCTAAAGATCCTGCTGATTCTGAGAGAGGGGAAGGAAAAAAGCAATTGCANTTTTTTTTTTTTTTAACTTGTAAAACAGTTATTAAGAAAATAGAAAAAAAAAAAAGAACCACCACAAACCAAACCACTGCACTACTGGGAAATTTGCAAAGTGAAGAACTCAGAATTATGAAATACCTCAAATCATGTCATGTCCATAGGTAACCTACAACCTGCACAGGCTCATATACATTATCAGAGTATATTTAGTTGTATGACTTTATATGATAAACAGAGCATGCTCATCTGCACTACTGCTGCTTTGTCCAATTTACTGGACAGCTCACATCCTAAGGATGTATCCAAGTGAAGTGGACAGTTGTGGGAAGCACTCCCATCTCTGGCTGGTTTCTGAGAACAGGGTGTACTACGTGAAACAGGATGAAAATTTTCAGAAGAGAAACTATCTTCCTGATTAAGTCCCTGGACTATCATCTTGATCTCTGATTTTTTTTTCCTCTAAATCACAGTTTTTCTGTATGATACTGATCATAGCATTTGTGCAAACTCTTTCTCTGTGATCACTCCTGTTTCATTTTCTGAGTGCCCAGTCTGAAATAGCTGGAGTATTGAATTGCAAAAGTTTGATATGAACTGTGTCCTGAACACATAAAAGACAGTAGAATGCACAGAAAAATCTAGGCTCTATTCCTGAAAAGTAGCCTCTGAAAAAATGAACAAGGGCAATTTTGGCTTTAGTGTCAGTGGCTTTGTTCCCAATTTGTAAAGCTGAGACACCATCTTATTACATGGCTGATGTGTTGTATAAGTAAATTCATTAATATCTACAAAGAAGACACAGATATCAGAATTAGAATAAAGACCTGGAAAAAGGAATAGATTTGTGCTCAGTGCAGCTTTGGATATTAAGCATTAAATGACATATGGGACCACTTACAAAAGAATGAATGAAAACTGTTGTGGATCATGTGGATTAATGTCTTTATTGTAATGTATGTACACAGCTGGTAGATACAAAGCTACAGAATACCTTAACTGGGTATTTCCTGGCTCTGCTTCATCTTTCCAGGTAAGATCTTGTGTTTTGTTCAGAGATATTTATATGCTTGTAAATTTCTGAAATTTAAGACCCAGCAATATCAATCCCCTCTACATGGAAAAGGAATTGATTTAGGCTATGTGAATGTAGATAGAGGAAAAAAATCTAAATAATTTGGAAAATTCTATTTTTTTTTTTCAGTAAATAATATTCACAGATTAGCCAGGTTAAGGGCACATTTGGAGGAGAATTATTTTTAAATTCTAAATGTCAGCTACAGAAAACATGCCCTGGGCATGCACAGTTTTTTGTAGGAGACTAAGATATTCTTTTTTCATGGTGCCCTTGTTAGGTCTTTCATATCTGAAGAAACGCTAGTCATGGCATAAATGTTTGAACCGTTGTATAGTTCAGACAAAGTATCCCAAAGAAGAAAAGAGCTCCAGCTAATATTATTCATCTGCTCTGCTCTATTTGCTTCTCCCTGAAGTCAAGTCAGAGCTTATTTTCAAAGCCTTCGATAGACTACAACAAAATTTATTCTTAAAACAAGTCTCATTTTTGGCTGCCCTTGGCCACTTTTGAATTTTCTTGTGAGAAATGACACGTTCATATGCGTGGGAACAGAGGCTCAGCAGATGTCTCAGCAGATACACATCTGAAGGGATCAGATGTCCCTTCAGAAGGCAGGCAAAATGCTCTATTTTTTATGAATGACCTAAACTTGGTGTATCTGCATGTCTGCTGCATCATTACCATTTTTTGTTAAAAGCAAATGTATTTGAAAATCTGTAGCTAAAGCCGTGAGATAAAATGTGGTCTTTGGGAATGGCATGATAATTACACAGCAACAAGCTGAATATCAGAGTGATGAGCACTGCAGCACTACAGCAGGACTGAGGAAATCAGGCAAAAATGCAAAAATAAGACGGGATACCTCACCCCACCTGAGAGCACTCAGAACAAATCTGCTTATGTTTGGCCCTCGGGTAATATCACAGTACCTAGGGAAAGGCTTGTGATTTGTGATATAAATAAATAAACTGTGAACAAGATCCATTTTTCTCCAACTAAAAAATAACTCTCATCAAAAGGGCAACAAAACTCTGTTTCAAAGTCCTTGCCATTAGACTAAAACCCTTATCTGATTAATAGAAAATAAATAAATCTGCATTGTTGATACATCTGTTATTTCTCTCTTTTCCTTTCTTTTTTTTTTTTTTTTTTTACCTCACTTATATATTTACAGCTGATTATTTTCTTTACAGAGCTTTTCGCTTGATGTTCTGTTTTCTCTGCTGAAGTTCAGGCATATGTAGTACCTGTTTCATTAGTGTCACTTGGCCTTTCATTAGACAAAGAAAATGAGTCTCTAAAGCATTCAAGGAAGAGACCAATAAAGATATATTACTGTCACTTCACTCAATAAGAGCAGATGGGTCATAATAGTAAGGCTGATACCAGTACATCTGTAGAGTGATTCTTTCTTATCAGGCAGTTAATGAAATGAATTTCTATCATAGCATCTTTAAAATATAATACTCTCACAACTGTCTTTAAAGACCTATTTTGAACCAAATATGTTATCTATCAAAATATTCATTAAAATTAGGTGCAGGCCTACAGGAAGAGACAGATTAAATCATTGAGGCATCTGGGCCTCTTATTCCTCTAATGTGACCTCATTATATCGTAATTTGTTATTGCAGAAATTTAATTTTCTGATGCCATGGAATTATTGAGGATCTTCCCATTTCCAGCATTTTCACTCTACCTAATTGTAAACTTGAAGATCATTTGGTATTTGATACTGCTTGGCTCCAAGATTGGATAGGAAACCGATAGCCTGTAAATGAGGAAGCACTTAATGAGGAAAACGTGATGATATCTATTGACTATATTCTAAAATAAGATAAATAAATAAGTTTTGCTTGAGACGCCCTCAACTTCTCCCTGACACATTTATTAACTTTGTTCAGAGCAGATGCTTCATTGCCTCGATATCAAGGAAAGAGGCAGATTCAAGAGGGTAACCATGCCCATGAGCCTACCAGCCCTACTGCTGAGCAGTCACTGATCCCATGGGTATGAAGGAGAAATTACCTGACCTGAAAGCCTGGAAGCTGGGCTTTAAATACCACAGGACCAACAGGAAAAGCACTTCAGCTAAAAAATGCACCCATGTGACTTCTTTATGCACTTTCAGGGTTCTTCATTGAGACAGCCTTCCCTTGCACTGAAATACACTGGAAAAACAAATTTCTTTCCTGGCACTCTAGTAATCCTTCCCAGCTGAGCCATGACATTGGAAGACTTCAAATTTTCCAGGAATTCCAAATTTCTATCACCTAACAGTTCTTTATGGTAGAAAATCTCATGTGAACCATGTGACAACATTGCCCTACAGAGAAGGTTCTGCACAGCTGTTGCATGCAGGATGAGAAACCAAAACAATTGTTAATGCCCATAGCTCTGCATTCAAAGCTGTCATAAACTGGGGTAGAATACTGAGAAGGACATACACTTTTGTGAGTGGTATTCCAATGTTCCTGTAATTTCCCACACCAACCACAAAATTTACTTTGAGGGCTTAATGATCAAAACTGGTGCTTGATCACTCTGGGACAGCTTCTCCTGCTGCTCTGAAGTTTGAAACAACCTTGTTCAAGTCCAAGCCAAAGAAGAATGTCCCTTTCAGGTTTAAAACTAAAATAGCCTTAATTAAGCAATAAAAAAAAATTTAAAAATCAGGTATAAGCAACTGAACACAGTTCTCTACAAGTACAGCAACATGAAGAAGAATGCATTCAAATTGTATGCAGCTTTGTCATGTACTAATTTACATATATACTTATGAAGACTAAAATTAAATATCTTAAAACAGTTCTAAGTCAACAGAGAGTGGGTTAACATCAATATTCATGTGCAAAATTTGGCCAAGGTATTTAGCTTGATTTTCTATGTATACATCAGCTTTTAATTTCTTAGCGAGTGAATGAAAATACCTTTGCAAGGGTGTTTCAAATTACAAAATAATTCACAATACAGAGGTTATTACTTCATAACCTCAACACACTTCTAGAGGAATAATCATCATGAATGTTCGTATTTTTTAAATGAAAACAAAAAAAATCTTTGATTTTTCTGTATGCAAGTGGATACAAGTATTCTAGGAGATGTTAAAAAGAAAAAAGAAAAAAAAAGGACAAAAAACCCCAAAGGCTATCTCTTTGAGGTAGTTTCTGAAGTGTGTAAAACCACTTTTCTTAATCATCTTGTCGCTCAATAATCTAATAGTTATTAATTTCAGTAAAACCATAAATATCACTTAAAACACAAACTCCATTTTTAATCAGTGAAAATGGCCATTTGTTGCAAAGGGTTTTGAGCAATAATTTTACATTCTTATTAGTAGTGTGGATTTATAGGAAAATCAAAACTATATTAATTATACTATATCCTCATTATATATTAATAGACTCAGAAACCAAACATTTTGTGCCTTGCAGACTGAGGTGTAATATTTATATGAGGCTTTGCAGCAGCAGCCAATGTGGCACTTAGCTCTAATGCTCCTACTTTAGAGTATTGACTTGGTGCCCCTGGGACTCATGAGCTCAAATCCAGCTGGGAATGCAGATATGCTGCACTGAGCCTCCGGAAGAGTGTCTTGGGGATTTTCACTTCTCACAGGGGGCCAAATTATGTCAATGGACACAGTTTGTACTTACCAGTTTCTGAATGCAACATGTGTGTCACATGTCTGTTCCAAGCAAGGCTATAGAATTCTCATGCTTCAGTGGGAGAGAGGCCTGAGAAGATGCAGCCCCTCAAGGTCAGCAATATACAGCTCTTTAAACACAGGCATGCACAACCCTCACACAAAGCTATGAGCTGAAGCAATATATCATCCTCAGAGCACAGGAACAGGAATGCTGCTTCTTGAACTGCACACAAGGTATTTGCCCCAGTGGAAAGCCTGGTTGTTTTGGCAGCTGGTGGGATCTGGTGTTTGGGTTGTTTTCTGGGTATAAGCTGAGAGGAGAATGGCTGATCAATTGCATCTCCATGACAGCAGCCTTTGTAGGGCAGCTGCTTAAGTCAGATGCCAGACTTGTGACATTACTTGGTCATCGATGGTTTCTGTAACTTAACTGAGTTTGCTGTATTTTGATCTATTTTTTGCATGGTCCAAATTGTTTATTTTGAAGACTGCTAAAGGTGACTGAAGCAGCCAGACAGGTGAACTCCATTATTGTCCATATGAATCTTGACTATGTTGCTTTGCGCTGCCAAGGATTTTTGTACGTATCCCAGCCCCAGGAAGCTCCATCAAGAGAGATGCTCCTTAAAAGGCACTTTAAGGGAAAACACTTTGATCAATATGGAGGAACAGAGAGAGCTCATAATAGAACTACTCCCATCTTGTTTTCCACACAAGACTCACATGAGAGGATGGGCACCCATTGTATCACTGGCTCTCCCTGCCATAGCTTTTCCATGTGTGTGGATGTTGCCGTATGCCTGGACCACCATGACCTTGTGAGATCTCAAAGGAAAGAGAGGTCAAGGATATGGCCCAGTCCTTCTCCTAAGCCCAGGAGACTCAAGAAAAGGTAGCACCATTGCTGGATTCTCTGTGAATTGCTCTGTGGGACATGAACCCTCTGGAAACTTCCACCTACCAAGACCCCTACAGGGTGGTCTCATTTACAGGTGAGACCTAACAATCCATGCTCAGGTAGAAGTTTCAACTCTCTGTCTTACAAAGCCCTAACCCAACAGCAAATCAGGGAGTTATGCCCCTGCAAAGAGAGCTAATTCCTCCCTCACACAAAAAAAAAAATGGCAGATCTTCATGCCTGGCGACTGCTCTTCGTGTGTTTTTAGCTTTTCTAAGTTCATTTCCTTGACTGCACCATCCTCATAAGTGTTTGCAGCTCAAGCTGTGTCATCTGAATATGTCATTAGTCACTGAATAGACGAGTGAGGAGCAGTCAGCTGGGGAGGATTCAGAACTATATAGTACTGATCTCTGCCCTCTGAGGATTATAAGCATTTTTCTAAGTGCCTCTAATTTTAATCTCCCAAGCTGTGGCTTGTACAAAAATATATTCAATGGCCTCCTCTCTAGTATAATATCTTTATATTAAGGATTTTCTCTTTCACCTCAGGAAGTCAGCTTTGTAGCAGACCATCTCATTTAAAATCTAGTGTAACAAGAGTGGCATTTTTCTGTGTAAAATTGGAAGTACCACAGGTGATAGATTCAGCTTTTGCCTCTGTCTGGTTACAAGTGTTGGAGATGGAAAAAATAATTTTGAAACACATTGTTGAAAGTTCAGATCTTTTCAGTTAGTGAAAGTAAGTAATTTACTTCTGTCTGTAAGTAATAATTATCTGTGTAGAAACCATAGTGATGGAAAAAGACAGCCCAGCAGGGTAAAAGGAGAACAAGAAATCTTTGGATTTTCTGAAAGCATTCAAAAGGATCAGTAAGCAATCTGTCTGTACCTCCTTCCTGGCACACAGGGTAAGAACACAATAGGGAAATAAATAAAAAATCTAATAAAATAAAGCAGACACCTAACAAGTAGAGCATAGATGACTCTCTTTTCATCCAGGTAAGGCCTGTGGTTAAAAACAGGTTCCAGCTGCAAGGAACGGGAAATGGGTGTGCAGACAGATTCAGTGCTGGGTTTAAGGCTGATCTCAGAAAAGCCAGACTGTTTTGGGCTGTCTCTGGGGCTTTGCAATGATTAGACTTTGTGATAATGTGAAAACATCAGGGCAGATGTGAATGAGTCGGACCAAAGGTTCAGAGGTATGGATTGGGTGCTTCCACCTAGGTCCTGGCTGAACTTCTGTCCTTATTTGTCCATTTCCACACTTTTCAGCCAGCACTCGACAAAGTGAAGGAACTTTTTCATGAGCTTCCCTGTGGCTGCTGACCTACAGTTCCCGGCTGAGAAAGTTCAATGGCTCCCAGTGACCATGGGGACTATTCTCATGTGCTAGGATAAATCACCACCGTGCAATTATAACCAGGTCCATGGATAGCTTTTAGGGAGCTTATTTATAGTAGAGGGTAATCACATCCTTCTCTGTTTTCCTTTTTTTTCACCCTTTACACTAGTTTGTTTATTCAGCAACATACTCCTTTCAGAAAAGCAGCAACTGCAGTTTTAAAGGCTGGGAAGACAGTAGAGACACCAGCTGTGAGAAGAAGCTCATGGGAAGACCTTCAGAAATACAGAAAGTAACAGCACTTCCCAACTATATACTATCTGATACTGTTCCCAGTGCTTTCTCGCGAGTGTATTACTTTTTCTTGTGTCATGAGCATTTTTTCTTCAGTAGACACTCTTATTTTTTAATAAATCATTAAGCTGCATTTACCCATCCTTAGACTTAGAGCTTTCTGTCCAGTGCCTTAACCAAAACATCCTTCACACTGCCAAGTCTTGCTGCATGAGTTGTTTCTGATCAGCAGTACAGCTTCATCAGCAGTCAGTGCCCTGAGCACTGTGCCTCCCCTATCAGCCGTTTCAGGCAGAAGCGAAAACACACCCTATCCGCCTATGATATCCTCTTTATTTCCTTGTTGCAGCCCTTTTCATTTCTCCCTGGCTGTTCTCTGACAGCTGCAGCCCAGGCTCCAATCTGCTGCAGGTGGCTCTTTTTGCCCTTCAGGCTTTCTTCACCATTGTGATGCATTAATGAAGTAGAGCTCCCTGTCAGACTTCATCAGCAGTCTTGTGAAGGCAGAATGAAATCACTTCTATTGACCCACTGGCATATTTATAGGCTCCTTCTTTTTTGCTGAGTATGGCAGTTATCACCTTTCCATCCCCATGTTGTGTTTATTCAGCAGAAAGCTAAATCACATCTGTGCACAAGTGGAACATTAATCAGTAAACGTAAGCCACTCGTAAAGACTGCTGAACCTATCTAATTACCAGAGCTGGGACAGCTCACAGCACCTTCCCCTCAGAGGGGTTTGCAGCCCCATCAATCCACGGGCCTCAAGCACAGCCCAGCACGCTCAGGGACGTTTTCTGCTCTCCTCACACTAGGCAGCCCCTAGAAAGCAGAATTTTAAAGTTTTCCTAGACTTGTTCCTGACACTTCTTTTTTTCTCCTACAGAAACAACAACTAACCCACTTCAGGGCAATGTTTTCTGGGTTTGTTGTTGGATTTGTGTGTTTTTACTCTCTCTCTGTTTTCCCCTTTCTTATTACCAAAATCGCTAATTACCAAAACCAGACACCCCCCATGTTATTGGGGTTGGAGCTTATCATTTGAGCTCATCCTATATTACTAGATAAAGTGTAATAATACATCAATATGTATCAATATTTTCAGTGATTATGCATAAATGGCAGAAGTATTCGTTAAACTTTTCTGAAAATAAGTTATATATTGTATGCCTGTATGTGGTGGAAAAAAGATGCTGTCAGACAAAATTTGTATAATTTTTGATGAAACTCCAGACTTAGCTGCCCAAGATTTCTCTATGGATAGATATATGTCTGCTTCTAAAAACCCTCTGAATCAGCCTTGCTTCAATCTGATGAAATTAGAAACGTTTTGAGTTTCAGTTAAACATTTTATTTTCTGAGGGTTTTTTTATGACCATCATCTAGAACAGACTAAATAGATTTAAAAGCGGAAAATCTACAAATATTTAAAAAGGGAAGTGTCATCTTCTGGGGATATTTCCAGGCAGTAGTCTTTTCTTTGTCCAGTGCTATATTCAACAGTCAAGAGGAAAATCTTGGAGGTAGATTTTGCCAATCATATAAAAATCTATGGAGTAGTTAAAAGAACAGATCAGTTTTAAAGAGAAAACTAGCTTATTTTAGCAATATGCATTTTAGCAAAACTAAATCTAAGAATCAGAATTGTAGACGGTATTTATAAGAAAGAAAAGTAGTTAAGGAAAGGACTTTGGGGTCAGGACAACCAACACAGTGCTTCATTGCAAGAGAGGATGTGGCCCTTGACTGAGGGATCCAGTGAACATCAGTTAGAAAGTGAGAGTGGTTTATATCACAGTGACATAATTAGAAAAATCCTCTAACTGGTAATGGCTTCTAAGTTTATCATAAGTGAGAATGTAAAAGGAGAGTTCCAAGAACTGTTTCACAGAAAACCTTGATCACTGTGAGAAACTTAAGTACTCTCTTTAGTGTATATTATTTAGAATAAATATGATCATGTAATTACTCAAAGAGAACGTAGATTTCAGATCTAGTAAAATTATTTATCTAAGGAGATGAAAATAGAGCAAGAGGCTGAGCTTGGTCACTTCTGCTGAATCAATGCAGTATTGAATCAACATCTAAGATAATTTTAAAATAAAGGAAAACAACAATTGAGAAAAGTTACCTGGATTTACGTTGGTGTCTGACACTTATTTAAACCAAGACAGCAAATCCTCCAAAAATAAACAGCACATTTCAGCTAAAATTTATTGAATTTTTTAGAGAAATCATTTTGTATAATTTTAGGTTATATGGTTTTATATCCAAATAGGAAATAACTCAGATCCTTGGGGGGTGACCTTTTCCTATTGAACAGTGATCTTGTCTTCACGTCCACTAATGGGCCTCTCTTGAGCTCTTGGAAATTTTACCAATGGCAAAATGGATAATTAAAAATTTACCAATGTTATTAAAGAAAATTATTAAGCCTGGGAGGACATGGCTGAGAAATTCGTATTTTCATCATTAGACTACAGGTCAGTAGGGATCAGTTGCAAGAATCATGTCAATTGTACAGACTCAGAAATTCAAGAAACTCAAATGTAGGATAATGAAATAATTATTCAATGGATATGAAGTCTTCTTTAATTTACCCAACAGTAGTTTTAAGAAAACCCATCGTTCTAATTGTGGAGCTAGAAACACAGAGAAATTCTGATCAACATCTTTATCTCTGTGTTGAGATGAACTCTTGGCTCTTTTCATCTGAAGGAATGCATGAGCTCAAGTCCTCATGAACATTTTCTGATTAATATGTTGTTTTAGTCACATATTCATAGTTTGTTGCTTTTTCTGGAAAGTGTCATTGAAATATAGTCAGAAAACAGCAGATGACCATGCTCCATCTAAACTTCCCTCCCAAATACCCATTGCTGAGGATTTAATATTGATAGATTTACATAAGAGTTTCTCACCATTAATGTTTATTTAACAGGTTTTATTTTGTTTATCCACAGGACAAAAGAGTGGTCTTGCCCTTGAATTACACTAGTTCAAGTGATTTTTCAAACTTCAGTTCTGTAAAAAGCTTTAGATATTTCCTTATAAAGCTAAGATAGAAATCCAAGATAAGCCTTTATTTATGGCATCTGAAATCTTTCAAATGCAATAGCCTACTAAGTATGAATTTACAAGACTTTATTATCTTATTGTGAGGACTAAAATTATTCCAAGAAAAAGTCAAATTAAACTAGGAGATCTTCCTCTGGGATCTGAGTACTTAAAAGAAGCTCATCTTGTATGAGGAATTGATTATGCTGCGTTGAAACAAAATGAAAAAATCAAACAATGCATATATTTTCTGTTGGGAAAAAGAACAGCCATTTGCAAGTCGTCTGTGATCTCAACATCCATGTCCTCTGCATATAAGACACTTTTACTGCCTGTTCCCACTGGTGAGGGTCTACTGAGCAGTGGAACAGATGCAGCCTAAGATTGTTTATGTTCCCTTTCCTAGCAGATCATAGAGGGGAGACTGTGTCTACATGAATGTGTATAGATACAACTATAGAATCAGAACCATGCTCAATAGAAAACTCTCTGCCATCATATTACTACGCAATATGTCAGGGAGTCACCACAAAACCAGCACAGACCTCAGTTTCATTAAAAACTTTCACAAAGGCAATGCCAATTAATTCAGCCTTCAAACAGCGAGGATGTCAGGGAGGCAGAGAATGCTCCAAGTGAAGACAACTATTTCTAGGAATCTTCAGTTCTCCATAGATCTATGTATCATACAACCATAGAACCATTAAGGTTGGGAAAAAACTCTAAGATGATGAAATCCAGTTGTTAACCCAGAAATACCATGCTCACCTTTAAAACATATTCCTAGATGCCACATCCACACATTTCTGAGCTCTTCCAGTGACAGTGATTCCACCACCTTCTTTTGCAGCCTGTTCCAATGCCTGACCCCACATTCAGTAAAGAAATGTTTCCTAATATTAAATCTAAACCTCCCCTAGACCAACTTGGGGCCATTTACTCTTGTCCTATCATTGTCACTTGCAAGAAAAGACTGACCCCTATCTGGCTGCAGCCTACTCCCAGGATGTTGTAGAAAGGGATAAGATGCCCTGTAAGACCCCTTTTGTTGCAGGCTAAACAACCCCAGCTCCCTCAGCTGCTCCTCATCACACTTGTCCTCCAGACCCTTCACCACCTCCATTTCCTTTCTCTATGCATGCTCCAGCTCCTCAATGTCTGTCTGTAGTGAAGGGGAAAACTGAAAACAGGATTTGAGGTGCAGGCTTACCTTGCTGAGTGCAGATCTGAGTACAGTCCATGTATCCAGCTACAGCTTTACTATTGGAAGTAATCCTTCCACTGCTCACTTTCAGAAGAAGACCACTGAAAAGTTGCTGAGATCAGGCACTATTTCCTGATCTCACAATTCCCAGCTACCAAGAGAAGGATGAGTGTACATACACTCTTGGCAGTGTTGGCATGTGCCAACATGAGCCCAAGTGCTCTTTTGCCCTGCTCCCTCCCACTTCCCAACATACTCTGGGATCAATGAATTCAACAGCTCCCCTCTTTCCCTACACGGTTCAAGAGAACTGAAGACTTGGAGGGTGTTTTTGTCCTCATTTAATTGCTTTGTCTCTACCTTCTGTCTTTTAAAAATAAGTCAGGGAAAAAAAACCTTTAGCGAGGGCTCATAATTCTCAAGACTGGATTAATCCTGTCAACACTCATTTTACCTTCAGCAAGACAAACATGCTGTTGGCAGTACCCTACAGAGAGCTTGCATGGCCTTGGCTCAGAAGATCTGGTATTCCTGTTGCCCCAGAGACTGCTCTGCCCAATACATCCTGGTTGCTGTTACTGGATACAGCACCTTATTATAGCTCATATAGCTTATATAGTATCTTTCACAGACCCTTCCAAAGCCCACAAACTTTAACACTGCTGCTATCAATACACATCCCATAACATCCGCTCTTCAAAATGCAGCTTTTCTTCAGTGCCATGTTGGCTGATCTACAGAGTCAGACTGTGGCTGAGGGTTAATGCCATATGAGGTATTTTGACTACAAGGAATAAAAGGATGGGGGTAGAAGGGATGGGAAGAAGAAGAAGAGAGAAGAATAGCAAAATTTGACAAATGCTTTTCTCAGCATTATGTCAAACATGTTTACAGAACTGCACAATTAATAAAAAAACTCTGCACTAGAGTCTCTAATTATTATTCCACACAGGGTGGAACACTTCTTCATTATCCCTTTTTGAATTGATTGTGTACATCAAACAGTCAAGATATAAATAAAATATGCCTGCATGCATAATACCCTCACATTAAAGCAGAAGGCAATTAACCTATGATTTTTCATTAATTAAATTAAAATAGCCTTCTGAAAATGTCTCAAATCAAAACAAGTTCCTTACAGAGTACTTTTTTTCTTGGTATGATGCATAGACCCTGTTTGCAAAATCATTGGTCAAATGAAATCACAATTTCATCAAACTCTACCAATTTTCTTCTGTGGCTCCGTTGTTCAAAGTGCTAATCCTAAATACAGTATTGGTTTTATTTTTCAGTCTTTAAAATAATATTTACTAATGCTCATTCACTATTTAACATATTGTTTATATTTTATTTTTGCTAATTATATTGATGTGCTTTGCAGAATTACTGTACATATTGATCTGATCAGAAATTTGGCAAAAAAAGACAAAGAGAGGGTCACTCCTCACTTAAATTCATATAGATAATAATAAACACAGTGTAAGGTTTTGTTAGTGCTTTATGGTTATCTCCAGTTAATTGAGTTTAGTTTATTTTGCCACAGAAAAGTAGGAGTCAGTTTTGGGGCTTTTTGCCCCATACACAAACATATTTCTTTTCAATCATTCTATTCAGATACATTGAATTGTACTAAAGACACCTTCAGATATCTATTTGCTTTGTGGATTGTAAGCACACATGACTGTAAAATGAAGGGAAGACATACTTCAGCCAAGAATACACACTGAATGATAACACAATGTCTATTGCAAAATTGCTGCTTCTGAGATATGTCCACTTGTATTCCCCAGATATAAGGAACAACTATGAAGGTCATAGATCTCAATGGAAAATCTGATTGTGTTTGGTTTTGTGAGGGGTTTTTGGTGCTTCTTCGTGAAACCTGAGGATAGAGAATTTTAGATAACTCCAGTTATTTATAAAGCTTTGATAATAAGAAGCCACAAAATAAACTACCTCTTTGTTGCCTTGTAAAACTAAATCTTCACACTCTAGTAGTGTTGAATTCTGTGTCTTACAAGGGGGAAAAGAAGTTTTCAGAAATATGAACAGTGGAGCTTCAGTAACAGTGTGTTCCCTTTAAATCAGAAGTCACTTAGGGCATTTTATTCAAAATTTACAAGATTTTGGCTGTTTAATAAGCATAAAAATGACTTGCTACATTATCAACATTAAAAGCCAGCCTTTTGAATGACAATTTCTTTGGTACAGACCGTACATGCCAAGGTAGCAGAAGCAGGAAAATGTCATGCTCCCTTTCTTATGTGTCGCTGAGCGCCTGGAGCCTATGGATGAAAAAGAGATCAGGGAGCATCTACTGTAGGGAGGAACATGTTCCACATTCCAGCAAAATCCAGTGCATGTATTCACAGCACACATGTGGAGAGTTGCGTACTGAATCACAAAAACATGAGGACAGATATTTTGTTACATCTGTATTTTCAGATGTCACAAAGTGGAATGTTTTGCCTGAGGGCAGGGAATCATCTTGGTTCTTATTCCGTTGTCCAGAAAATGGTGAGAAGGCACAATTCAAATGAGTTAGGAAAGACCAGCAGAACAGGTCCTTCTGCTGAATCACAAGTCCTCAGGTTAGACTTGATGATGGTCTCTTCCCAGTCTTTCACAGATCGTGCAAGCCTCAAGATTTTCACTTTCTACTAGGCAGAATCACAAATAGCCTCAGAGCCTTCAGCACTGCTTTCTCTTCCTCCATG
>WEIU01000709.1:139379-162207 GCA_013389925.1 Aegithalos caudatus | reverse complement strand
ACACACCATGAAAAGACACATAGTATTTTGTAGGGTGATCACAGTTTGTAAAAAGTACTCATAAACCTGAGAACCACTAAATAAACATGTTCTGGGATCAGTCAGGTTGTTAAGTTTTGATTATTTTTGTGAGGAAAAAGATACTATTTTCTCTGTGAGATGTTAGCTCACATTATTCAAATATAAGCCTGCTGACCAAGACTTTTTTTCCTGATGAAACAGAATTTCCCAGAGTAAAAAACATCATTTTCTGTCTGGATCTTAATAATGCCTTCAGGATATTTCCCATGCTTATGTAGATTTTTCTACAGCAGCAACAAGATGAAACATAAAACTTCTGGTCTTGCTGTGTTATAAATAATAAGTTCAAAAAAATTTATATATATATATATATATATAAAAATATATATAAAATTTCATACTACAGCAATTGTTTAGGGATTTTGGGAAAAAAAAAACAACCCACCAAAAATGCAAACCCAAAAGTAAAATCTAAACAAGAAATGTATCAAATATCATTAACTATCACTTCAGATATAAGCCATCTAAGTCTGAAAATTTCTTTACCACCCTGTGGAAATGCCACAAGCTCCAGGTGAAACCAGGAGCTCCATTTATGGGTAATAGATTGCACTGCAGCCCAAGTTTAGGCAGAGAAAAAATGACCAGCAGGAAATAGCAAATCATAATGAGAAGTGTATTACTTTCACAGAGGAAAATATCCCAGTATCTGAAGATAAAAATGGTTTAAATGTAAGCAATAAATAAACCAACTTTATCCAGTGTTCAAAGGGCCAGGTTGATTAAATTAATGGATCGTTCACTAAGTTCTCAGAGTCCGTTCAAAAATTAATATTTTGGCAGAATTAAACCCCTCAATGACACATAAACATCCTCAGTCCTGTTCCATTTAGTTCCGTATGACAAGGTCATATGTAAAATGTCTAGATTGCTTGGACTCAGTCAACAATAATTACATTATTCTTGGCTAACATTCTTTAAAACTTACTCCTAATCTGGCATGTTCTCTTCATGAAATCCCTTATTGCCATCTGTTGAAATGAAATGGAGTATTTTCCAAGGATGTATGTAATGCAGAAGAAACACAGCGTTAAGATCATAAAAAGCTGTAAAAAAGAGAAAGACACATGAGTGTGTGCATTAACTGGTGTGACACTGGGTCTGATTCAGCCTGGAAAAGGACATTCAGAGGTGACAGAGAATGGTAACAGGAAATCAGTAACATACACAGTCAGGGCTACAGCTCCTTCATGGCAGAGTTTGTGTATGACGAGGACTGGAAAACAAAGTGTTGCTGCTTTTTCTTCTAATGCCCACTTTGTATAAAGGACAAGCCTCCATCAAAGCAGTCTGTATATTATTCTTTACTTTTTCTACATCTCGTTGCTCATTCTTCTCTCTGGAAAAGGAAACAACTCTGGGTTCACATGCTGTATGCTTTTTTGAAAATATTTTGTGTTATATGGTATTTAAAGGTGCTTTATGGTATTTAAAGTTATTTTATGACTCATCATGTTGAATGTACAAAACTATTTTTCAGCTACAACTCTCCTTCCCACGTTTTTTTGAACAAGATGACTTACCTTTTAGATGCACTTAGCAAAAACATCATGCTTTTCTGACACATCCTCAGCAAGACAACAAATTCAGAATGAAACCAGTGTAAGGCAGTCAAACATTCTCATACTTGAAATTTATGCTCAACTAAGCAACAAACAGTGTTAAATTTCTTCCAAATAGTTGGACATATTTAGCTGCTTCTTTTGTTTGAAAATAATTCACTGAAAGATCCAAAGCTTTGCAGATTTGCTTGTCAATAAACATTAATCTGCAAATGGTTCATGGAAGCATCGTGCAGCCAATGGGCGGCTCACAATCTGTTTATTGCTCCTATTGCCTGGTAGCTGTTATCACTGCAACTGCTTTCTCATACAATGACTCCTAAAGAGCTTCAAAAGGCCACCAAACAGTTTAATTCAAATATCCATGCAAAGCCACATACCATGTTTGCTTCCTGCTAACACCCTTCAGAATACAGATCCACTCAGCAAATATTGATGGAGACAGGAGAGTTGTTTTTGAAGCATTTGCCTAAGGCCAAAAATTTCAGAAGTGACTAATTATTTTGGGTACTACATCTTCAGTGCTTCCCAGACAGGCACCTGCAAGAGATCTGTGTATAGGGTAGTGGAAATCCAGAATAATTCTGGGTAAGATCCTCTGAGAATGTCTCCAGGTGGACAGCCAAGAATTCAGGTCTTCAACATACTTGGGTATTTTTGAAAATTCCATTTTACTGTGGGGTTTTCCTTGTTGTATGGGTTTGGTTTATTTTCCCCTAACAGAACTTGATTTTTTTTTTTTTTCCACAGACATCTTATCTTGTTTTATGAGATTTCCATAACATAAGATTTTGGGGTATCACCTTTCAATTGTAATTAAAATCAGATAACATGTATCTGATTTTTTTTTTCCTTGGAGACAGAAAATTTATTGTAAGAAGAAAGAGGAATAGAAAAGAAAGGGGGTTGTTCATATTAAGTGACAGGGCAAACTCTCAAATTGCCATCGTTATAACATTTGCATTTTTCAAGGTCATGTGTCAAATACAAATGAAATAATGAACCTTTGCTAGTTTGTGGCATCTCATGTCAGGCAACTTAAGCATCAGCATCAATGCAACATCTCTGATGAACTGCACTTCTGTGCCCTGCTGCTCTAACCTGGAAGTTAAAAAGGCAGCAATTAAGTTTTCGAAAAAGGAGTATGAAAACCAGGAAAAATTTTGGATAAGAGCTAACAGTTTTCTTAATTTTGGAATAGTTATTTAATACCAAAGTAAAAGAACTAAAAACATGCAGACTGAAGGTAAATGGCAAAGAACAGGTGTGATAATGAAAAGGTTGGATAGGCTGTAGCTAGGAGACCCACATCTGATTCCCTGAGACATTTCAAGAAAACAACAAGGTGGGAGTGTGGGGGGAAACACTAGAGGTGAAGAAGCTCTTATTTACAATTCTATGATAGAGTGCAATAAAAAAAAAAATTAAAAAAAATTTTTAAAAAATCAAGGCTATTCTGTCAAAAGACACAGGACTGCATGAAAAAAACTCCTCAACTTGGATGATTTATTTTATTCTGAACTATGTCACTGCAGTGAAATCATCAAGTTCCTTCCAGAAAGGCAACATATAGTTAACTGTATACTGCACAGGAGGCTGTATATTATAATCCAATTTAGGTTATGCTATATTGTATCATTAGACAACAATTTTCGCTTCGTAAAGCTCAAAATGTCTTAATGGATTTAAAACACATGCCTCTTTTCCTTTTCTCCCCTCTCAGCACATCATAAAATGAAGCTATGGGTAATATTTCTGTTCCATGTGCCTTCCTGGGAAGTATATGCTACTGAAAATTAAATGGGTGACTCCAGAGTTGTATATGTTACAGTCATATTTTGAAACCATTCGTTTTAGGAAAAGATTAAAATTTTTAGCCATTTCACAAAATGGCTCTTTCATTCAGTTATTCTGTGAAATAAGAGAAAGTTTCACACCTTTAATGAAGTTTGGGAAACAAGTAGGGAGGCACCATGTGAAATGCCTGATACCTTATGACATGAATTAATTTAAAAAGACAACACATGAGGTTTTTATAATTTATTTACTTCTAAAGCCATATGGGAGTCCACATTTATTTCTGAAATCTTCCAGTCTCACATGCCAGAACTGAGCTTGTCTTCATAACTAAGGTAACTGTAACATCAGTATTTTCTCCATTTTGTTTTTCAGTGTTTTCCTCCCTCTGAAGACCATGCTTTACTGAGAGCCCTGCCTGCAAAGCCAGTGCTGCCCAGGCTCCTTCCTGCTGGCAAGAACACATGACAAGGGCAGAGGGCAGTAGGTAGGGCAGGATTGTGCAGGAAGTGGCTGGCAAGATGCCTCCAAAGTGAAGGACCAGTTAGCTGATGAATATTGGTGGATGGAGAATTTGGTGGATCTGGATGAATCCTTTCTGAGAGAGCTTGAGCTACAGGAACTGGTCCAATGTTCAGTTTAGTTTAGCAGTGCTTCCCATTTGGTTGCCTATCACAGTACCATGATTATGTCTGCTGTATGGAGCAGTATGTCTGCTGGGGATGTGGGTGCACCGCAGCCATCAGAAACAGCACTGAACACTGACTGCAGATTCTGCTGACTGTGGAGTTGGCTGATGACCCCTGACAGTAGAAAGGCAGAGTTATGTCCACATTTGGGATTGGTGCTGAACCAAGCTGCACACAGTGTGAGGTTTATTCCAGATAGATGGGTGGTGCTTTTGAGAACTGGGAAAAGTGAGTCCCCACAGTCCAGTCCCATGAATTATTTTCTGACATCCATGCTAAGAGCATTTGCTTATCATTCCCTTTGAGAGACCCCTGGATTTGTGGATATCTTGCTTTTCCATACACCAAGCCAAGGGCAGGCCACAGAAGCTTCATTTCTTGGATGACTTCAGCAGCAATTCCAGTTCTTTTTATCACTCTGCAACCCAACAAAGTAGGGTTACCAAGACCCAACCAAGAGTTGCCAAGTAGGAGAAAAATACTGAAAAACTGAAAGGCTGTTTCTGGTTCCTTCTGAGTAAGGGCTCAGAGAACACAAAATCTAAGAAGGTGGTCTTGGTACTACACCATTACCTCCTTAAAATTGCCTTGAGATGAAGCTTGCAGACCAATAAAGTCAGCCTGGCCTCTGATCATTGTTCTAATGGTCAGTTTTACAGCAAGGCCATTAGTCAAGGATTTTAGCACCCAAACCAGAAAAATCTCAAGAGCTCAGCAGTCTGTCTTTTGATGTTTGCATATTCAGATGATAAATGCTTTATAACAAAACCAGGTAACAATTCTTGCTTTTCTGGCAATATCATACCTCTATTCAATGTTCACACAGTATGTGGGAAATGCTTCTTTAGTCCAGTGTTTTTTTGATTAGCTGCTTCTTGTCACCAGCCATAAAATTTTATACCTATGAGCAGTGGAGGAAATATAAAAGAACTAAGCAGCAACTCCATAACCAAAGAAGAGACAAATTATGCTGAGAGGAGAAAGAAAAAAAAATAAAGAAAAAANGAGAAGAGAAGAGAAGAGAAGAGAAGAGAAGAGAAGAGAAGAGAAGAGAAGAGAAGAGAAGAGAAGAGAAGAGAAGAGAAGAGAAGAGAAGAGAAGAGAAGAGAAGAGAAGAGAAGAGAAGAGAAGAGAAGAGAAGAGAAGAGAAGAGAAGAGAAGAGAAGAGAAGAGAAGAGAAGAGAAGAGAAGAGAAGAGAAGAGAAGAGAAGAGAAGAGAAGAGAAGAGAAGAGAAGAGAAGAGAAGAGAAGAGAAGAGAAGAGAAGAGAAGAGAAGAGAAGAGAAGAGAAGAGAAGAGAAGAGAAGAGAAGAGAAGAGAAGAGAAGAGAAGAGAAGAGAAGAGAAGAGAAGAGAAGAGAAGAGAAGAGAAGAGAAGAGAAGAGAAGAGAAGAGAAGAGAAGAGAAGAGAAGAGGGGAAAAGATTGTTTTTTCAAACTTATTTTACAAGCAAGTAGTATTCAAGTCTTGAATTGAGTTTGCAATCTTGGCTTGCTTTTTTGATGTCAGCAATAGCTGTACTATATTTTTCCCTTTAGTATCAAGCACTTTGGACACTTCTCATACTTTTTGTAAGTCCTTTTCTAAAGCTACGTTCAAAACCCAGAGTCATCCCCAGCAGCCAGTGCAGAAAAAAGCAAAGGATCCTTATCCAATAACACCCCTTTTCACAATATGCCTGTTACTGGGTGAAACAAACAGTCAAACAGTCTGGTGGAATATGCAGCACGTCAGTCACCTCATAGAAGGCATGAAACTTTTAGTCATTTTACCAAATGAGTGACTGAAGGAGTCATTTGCAAAATGACTGAAAATTTCAGTCATTTCAGGAAATCACCGGTTTCATGATCCTCCTAACACACCATGCGCAGAAGGGAAGGCTTGGGCTGGAAGTGGGAAGCAGATCGCGTTCTTCAAACCCCCTCTTGTGGCTGTGGAGCTCAGCGCCGTAAAATACCGCATTTTTCTGTGATCTTTTGTTTAAAGACTGCAGTGACTGTTGGGGAAGGAAGGAGATGTTTTATCCCGATGCTAATATTCTTCCTTGAAAATCTCTGTCAGTGGAGGTTTTTTTGTTTGTTTGTTTGTTTGTTTGTTTGTTTTGTTTTTTGTTTTTTCCTCAATTCTTAAGCAACAGTACAAGCTGGACACCTCTGCGGAGATCCAGGACAAAGCAGTTGCCATAAAGGTTCCATATGGATGAATCCACAGGCTATTTTATGTGACCATTTCGTTTTAGTGTAGCTGTATCTGTCTTATAAGAAAAGTAAAACCTTCATTTTGTTTTCTGGAAAGTGTTTTTAAAGCTGCATAACCTCCAGATAGAGCTGAAATGAAATTAAGGTGTCCAGAAAATACTTTCTTAGCAGATAGTTAGCAGTGAAAAAGCTTTCACAAATGCAGGTGAGAAGCTATTCAAATCCAGGCAACTTTGAACAAAAGTTGTCCTTAAGGCCAAACTCCTTGCTTTTCTAAGTAGAAATCAAATAATTGATCCTCTGGTCTGGATGGGACTGAAACAAGGACCTGATGTAGTACATCCCATTGTGAACAGAGAGCAGGGTAAGGAGAGAGGTGAATGGAATTAAGCAGGAATTTTAGAGTTTAGAGTAAACCAAAAAGCACTTTAAAAATAGTGATGCGAGTGATGGCAGAATTTTTTTTGTTGTCAATACCACATACCTGCAGTGATGCCTTCAGATTGGCTTTGAGATGCTGCATGGTGAGGATGCATTTGCCGAAATAGTACCTTACCACAAGTCTCTGTCAAAAGGATAATGCCAGACAGAGAGTTAGAGCCATCAGACCAGATCCCTGCTTGGTTTGGAGCAACTCAGAAAAGATCAGCACAGGTATCCTCTGTAGGACTTCATCACAAAAGCCTTTGGACACCATCAAGGTCTGTGATACCTAATTTTGCCAGCATTATCTTCTTCCCAAATACCACATACTTCCCCTTTCTTCCACTATTGTTTCAGGGAATCCTTTTAAATAAATTTTTGATCTAATTTAAGTAAACCTTATATTTCAGCATAACTGCAGCTATTCATTTCTGTTTGTTTTTTGCTGGTTTTTATTTTTCATTTCTTTTAATTTTGTACTTACAGTGATATTGAGAGTCAGTGGACTAATAACTTCAAAAACATAGCCTGAGAGAATCTGAAGAAGTCCATTTTTTTGTACATTACAATCTGACAGACTGAAAGACGACACAGATCAACTACAAAAGTACTTCATACCAAAACTTAGAGGAAGCATGTCTGATCTAATGCAAAAGAAAATTAATGAACTGCATAATTTAATAAAAGCTTACATTAGTGTGAAACACCCTGGGAAAATAATAGTTTAAAAATATAAAATGGAAAACCCTTACTTAATCAACAGAAATAAAAAATTGGTTGTGCTCTCCTTGTTTTTTTTTCCCCATTATGTAGGGTCCCCAAAATAATGACCATTTTAAAATTCTATATACTTCATTTAATGTATTAGGGAAATGGCTCAGTGAGTTTCTGCTACGCAGGTCTGTAAAAACTAAACTGAAATTCCTTTTCACATGAAAAATTAGAGAGACTTTTTAGGGAATCAATTTAATATTTCATTTTGGAAATGCATCTCTAAAATGAGCTAGAAAATATTATTTTTTCCCTAGCTTAAACTGTCATACTTGACAAAAACCACAGTAAAAATACTGGCTACAGATCCTTTTGATGATAGATACTTCAGCAATGTGGTTTTGTCCATTACTCTATATACTTAAAGAGCTCAGGGTTTGGCTCCTGACTCTGGCAGAGTTTTGGCAAGTGCGTTAGGTCAAGACGAGGGCTGTAACAGTGACTCTGAATCTGCTTGAATGTGTCTGAGTTTGAAACCAGTGAAATTCCACTGTGCTTCATTTTAGAATGTCCTGATGTGCCTCAGCTCCCTAAAAATATCCTTCTGGAAGGGAAAATTTATTAGCTCTTGTGAAGCACCCTTATGCTGAGACAACAGGGAACAGACAGGAGGACAAGGGCAAATCAGGACTGGCCCAAAGCTCCTCAGCAGGGCAGGACAAAATGAATTTTTTTCCATTCTTAAACTTATGTCATATTCACAGATAGTAGCAACACAACTTTTCCATGTAGCACCCTTCCTAAATTACTTAGGGCATATGCTCACCTAGGGAAAGATCAGACTTCCTGTGAGGCAGCAGCCGGAGCAAGAATTTGTCACCTCCCCAGATACTTGGGGCTCAGCAGCTGCTGTCCTGGTCTGATCCCAGCCCCCTGCAGCTCCTGCTTATCTCTATGGCTGCAGGAGGTTTTGTCCCCACAGATGGTTGTGAGGGACCTTGAAAGGTTGGGTTACACCTTGCTTTGCTTTGCGCGGTGGCATGTTTTGGGGCTTTATAATGACCAGGCACAAACTTTCATGGAACCTGCTAAAAGCCTTACTGAAACCTCACACAGCATTAAGCTTTTCCATCCCAACAGTTTTAATTAAGTCAGCCAGTTCATACTACATGTTTATCACCATTGATCCCAGTATTATTTGCTGAAATGAATGTAGGCGTGCAGAGAAGTCAGGTATTAGTAATTACTGTTAAAGCATGGCATATATACAGCTACTTTATTGATTTCCAATATTTAATATTCCACAGTGACCAGCACAGATCTAGCTACACTAATGAAAATACTAGTATATTATTCTCAGTTCCTTAGCAAAAATTTAAGACTTTTCATTTATTTATCTAACACTGAAGAAAAGCTCTATCCCTAATAAATTATCCAAGTGAGAAGCTGCTTTCGAAGATCACAGTATGTTGCTGACGTATGATTCAAAAAGCAATATGTTTTCAAATGTGACTTGTCCACTTTACTCACATGTTACTTTTAAAATATATGTTAAGTATTTTGATTATTTTGCACTACCAGCTAGCAGAGTGGACGGTTTCATTGGCAGGCCGAGGAACTTGGGGCTGCTCCACCTGGAGAAGAGAGGGTTGTTTGGAGTCCTCCTAGCAATATTCCAGTATCTGAAGGAGGCCTAGAGGGAAGCCAGAAAGGCAATCAGGAGCTGTAGTGACAAGATCAGGGGGAATGGCTTCAAGTTGAAAGAGAGTAAGATTAGATTAGATGTTAGGAAGAAATGATTTACTGTGGGGGTGGTGAGGCACTGGAACAGGTTGTCCAGAAAAATAGTGGATGCCCTAAACATGGCAGTGTTCAATGCCAGGTTGGAGGGGACTTTGAGCAACTTGGTCTAATGGGAGGTGTTCCTTTCCATGGCAGAGGGGTTGGAACGGGATGAACTTTTACGTCCCTTCCAACCCAAGGATTTTTTTTGCTCTTTTGTTGTGTGGTTCAGTTGTGCTGAGACACGCCATGGTGATCATGTTTCTGAAACAGAACATGACAGGTTGGCAGTTCTTTCCTTTTGCTCACTCCATGAATCTGTTTCTACTAAGTTAAATTAATTTCATTTCTCAAAGATGGATAAGAGGTGGACTTCTAAACCTCCTGACCTTTCAGCTCTGTGTTTCTGACATTAGTTTGCTAGGGAAGGGATCGGATCTCCCCCATGCTCTTGTTTTCAAGCCTTATTATTATGGGGATTGGATTTCAGGAAGACAGATTTTTAGAGAGCACTTCATTTGGGTTAGTCTCACAGACTACTTTTCCTGTGAATTCTACCACTGACTTCCACAAGAGTAGCTACTGGTGAAGTTTGAGTACATTTAAAACTCCTCCTTCAATTCAGTATTTTTCAAACAGTATCTGTGACCTAGAAGAAGACAAGCTGTGGGTTCAGGACTGTAACAACTGTTCACTTGATCAAAGACTTGGTAGTAACTAGATAGATAATAGACAAGAAAAACTGCAGTATGGAGCAGACTACAGGAAATAAGGAAATGCAGTTTTGATGTGTTTAAATACAAATGTGAAGGTGAAAAAAACATTTTAAGGTAAGTTGTCAATTCACTAGAAGATGGTTTGTTTTCCTAACCTTTCCATAGCAAGTGGGGATAGCTAGCTACGAGTTTTTTATCAGAACATAATTTAGTGAGTTGAAATTTCCCAATTTTAGGTCTTCTAAAAAGTACATTAAACTGAAATTATTTGTCTATCACATCCATTCACCAAGTGAGATCATCTTGGTGTTTCTTTTTTCTCTAGCAGCTTGCAAAAGCACTCAGTCCAGTCATCATATCTATTTCCTCTCGTTTAAGTTTTGCTTCTGTCATTTCCACAGCTTTATGTTGTGACACTTAAAGACCCACACTTCCTCAGAAAATAATGCTTCAAGGTACAAAATGCTTCTTGAAGATCAGTTTTCTTTCAAGCTCTGATGTTACTCCCAGTTGTATCACCCTTCTGTCCTGCCTGCTGCACCTTCAGTAATAGACAACACAGAGCGAATTTGCAAAACATTAGGAAACTAATCACCAGGAACTGGATTTGTCTGACCATAAAGAAAATTCTGAAGAGCTATTTGCTTGGCAAGAAGCAAATAGAGAAGATGAACAGAGAAGCTGAACAGTTAAAGATGTCTTAAAGAGATCTATTTTAAAAAACTTAATACATTTAAAATTCACTTTAAATTTTATAACTTTGCTCTTACTATTGATAATTAAGGAATCTAATTCTTTTGAGTGTGTAAACAATCAAGTCTCAAGTAACAAGTGACCTCTGCTACAAAACAAAGACTGGAGACTTTACAATGTTCTCAGTCTTCTTTCCTGGCAAAGATCATGTACTACCAGATGGGCATCAATTAAAGAAACATGGAAAAGCTGACAATTGGCTTCTTAGATAAATTTAAAATGCAAAAAGAAGTTGTTTCAGACAATGCCAAAATGGCCAGGGAAAGCTTTCTTGGGAAGTGGAAACGATTGAAAAATGTGAAAACTTTTCAATTTTTTTTTTTTTTTTTTTTAAATTTCTCTCTGGGTTTTTTATCAAGAAAATTCAACAAGTTGATCACAAACTTACAAATAGTTTCATCTGACCTGTACTTACATTTACAGCCAAGAAATCAATCAAGCAAAAGACATTCACCACCTCTGGGAACAACGCACACCTTTTTTTCCGTGCAGCTTTCCTGAACACTAGTAAGCCATTAACTGCATTTGCTGCTTCCTGCATTCAATTACCAAACACGAAGAGTTTGCCAGACCAGATTTTTCACTTGAAAGTATTCAACATACAGATTTTTTTTTTTGCAATCCTTGTCCTATTCTAACAAATTGTTCTGTTTTTATCTGAACAAGGAGTCGATTCCATGATCAAGGATGAGAAATGTTGTTTCTACATGCTAAATGCAAAAAGCTTGAAGGACTCAAGATTTGTATCCAAATTACAGCACTCAGACTGATTCTCAAGAGGGCTGAAGTACAGTTTCTTTCCGTATTTTTAATTTAAAAACAATACCCATATTGTATAATTGTACTCTTGGTTTTTTCAGAGCTGCTGTTTCAACAGTAGGAGCACTCCAGCAATGACAACAACTTTAAAAAACAATAGGACAGGTACTTTAATTAATTAATGCACTGTTAGAAGCAGTTTTGGATGCAGAATCTATGGGGGAAATTTATGAATATTTTGTCTGAATGGTTCTTCTGTTTTCCAACAATTCTGTAAATATTTTAATAGTGTAGCAAAAATGATGCATCCCTGATGAAAAGTTAAGAGACAAGAGAAGGAAAAAAAAAGTGTTTTCAACCTTTCAACCAAAGTATTCCCAACCCAAAATAGGAGATGTAGCCTGGGGCCAGGCAACTTCAACCTTGTTAACTGAGCCATGAGCATCCTCTTAGGAATGACTAGAATTCATTGCAGGCTTACCAGAGCCCTGTAATGGATTCAGCATTAGGCTTCAAATGCAAGAGCTGAACTTCATGGGCCAGCAAAAGGCATGGGCTGCAAAACAGGCAAAAACAAAAGCTCTGTGTGCAAACTCCTTCCCCTACCTTTAGAAACTGTTTTCTGCTGATTTTTTCTTTCTGCAAGAAAAACGACCTCTTTCAGGATACATTGCCCTCCCAATTCTACTCAAATTCAAGAAATTATCCTGGGAAGGGGGAAGACATATGACAAGGCTGAAAATATAGCTGTGAAAAACTGGTAACATGTTACTGGTTTTGCACTTCGGTTTGATGGTCATGGTTTTTTGTAGGGTTTTTTGTGGTGTTGCTGCTGCTGATTTATTTTTTTTAAAAGCTTTCCATTACCATTTCCTTTACTCCCCTCCCCAAAAAGAAAGAGTTCCATTCTCACTCCCTTCTTTGCAGAAATCCAGGGAGGCAGACTTCTGTGTGTCTTTTCAACATATCTTGAGCTTTCTGGAAGGAAACAGAATATTCTCTATTAAGCTATAGCATGTAAATGATAAAAAGCCTAATGGTAGCTCTCCAGTTTTCATTTTCAATCTGCTCTTGCTGGAAGGGATAATCTGATTAGTCTCTTTTGAGTAAGATGGGAGCTTGGGAGTTCCTACATTTCTTCTTGTACTGCAGGATCCTGATGTCTACCCTCTGAAATTTTGAAGAGTCCTGCTGAGAGGATTCCAAAACCCTTCCCCAAATCCCATTTTTCACCTGGTGTGACACAGCACTAAATCATCCCATTTACATAAACCTGTTCTCTGAGACCATTCAAGGACTGCCCTGCCCTCAGTCTGGCACTATCTGGACCACTTGCTTTACATTCTTACTTGAAACAATAGTAAGAAGCTACAGACATTCAGGGAGTTTTCTTCAGGAGGCAAGGTACTAAACATGAATGCTGTAAATATGGGACTCCTAAATCCCTCCTCCTTTTTTTATACACACACACACCCTCCCCCCATATTTAAAAGCATATGGAAGCTGTTGGCCAGCTCTCTTTCAAGGTTATTTGGAAGGTCTTCGCTTCCCCTGGTGTCAGCAACCAGACATGATTCACAGCATTCAGTGAAGGAAGGGCTGCCTGTTGGCTAAAACATGCAAGAATACTCCTTTCAGACTCACCCAAATCACTGCCACAACATCTAATATTAAATCCCAGTGATAAGCAATAGTTGAAATTAATGTGAGTGTCAAAATCATCTGGATCTGTACAAAGACAAAACCAGTGCACTTTGAGAAACACTGAAAGAGTGACGGCAGGGGAAATCACTGTGTAAGCTGTCTGACCTCTTCTTTTTTACCCCATTCCTCCCTTACTGTCTTTCTCTTCCATCCCCAAAGGAAGTTAAAGATGTTTTTATAATGTGGACGATAGAGACGACTTATCTGCATAATGAAGCTGAAAACAGCCTGCTTGTGTTGAAGCTCCTCCTCTGCATGTTACATGCCAGCAGAGATTTGCTGCGAAACAGGAGAGCTGCAATGCAGCATTTTCCTCTGGAACTTTGCAGCTGTGTTACAGTTCCAAGCACACCACAAAAAGACTTTTGTTTACAGTATTTAAATTCAATTTAAATGGCAGCTGTTAAAAGTAGGGAGATGAATCACTACACATCCACTAACACTTTAGAGCTCACCCACTCTAAGGCTTTTATTCTTAACTGAATTGCTTCATGTTCATTTACAATTAAGTTTCCTATTGTTTTATCATACTACCTGCCTAGTAATTAGTGGTCCTTAAGACTTGGCTATTAGCAGTCCTTAATACTCATGAAAAAAAATAAGGTGCCTGGGTAAAAAAATAGTCGTAAAAGAGCTCAAAATACACAAAACCACTAAGTAGGGATAATAAGGGCAAGTAGCCTCAGAAGGCAGAGAAACTTCAAGGAAAACTTGACATGGAAATCATCTCTTACTTTCCTGAAACACAGCAGTGTCAGTTTCCAGTAATGCTCACCATTCTGCTTCCCAAACTGTACAATGTCACCACAAGGTCAGTCAGGGTGGCAGGATCTTATTCCCAGAAGTCAAAGCTGCAAGCACTCAATCCCTGGCACTGAAGTAACTGCAATTCCTGCCTCAAGCCCAAATTGCTTTAACATTACCTAGCTTAGCAAGGCAGGATGTTACAAGGTCATTTCCAAAATGCATCCCAAGCCCCAAAGCACTGTTCCTACTTACTCATGAATCTGAACTTCAAACACCCTAGAAAAAGTTAGTCTTGGTCCAAATTTTCCCCTCTTAGCCCCTACAGAGTAGTATTAGTTTAATCCACCAAGATTTCTTTTACAAGTTCAAAATATGCTGCAGTTGCAAGGGAGAAAAATAACGGTGCTCTTAGACTATCTCTCCATGGAAATAGTCACCAAACCAGTCAGCATAATTATCAGACTCTAGTGAAAAAAAATCCTGGATGAAAAATATATCAGTGACAATGATAAAATTCAGCTGATGGAAAAACTCTGACAGAGCTCTGGGGGAAAACTATTCCAGTACTCTCTCGCTTTTGACATGATATGAAGATAATTCATATAGAAGAATTATATTTGCACAAGGTTAGTAATAAGAAATCTCAAATTGGATTTCTGCTCTGTTTTTTTTTTTTTTTTTTTTTTTTTTTTTTTTTTAAACCAACTTCCTACATGCTGGATTTGAACACTGATTTCAATAAAGCTGGGATTTAACTCTTATTGACTGCAATGCAGCCATTTCTCCCTAAGCTTGAAAAATACTTAGCTTCCCACACATGTGCACGCAAACAGAACAAAAGAGCAGAAACTACATATCCACGTGTCTCCTATAACATCTTCTATCAATTGCATCTTACAGAATGACGGCTGCAAGCGGGCTTTGCACCAAGCTTTCACTCTGTTTGAAGCTATAGCAAACAACATTAAAGCACTTGCAAACAGCTATGACTGTCACAAATGATAGAAGTATCTTTTCCCTTCATCTTTCTCCTGCTATTTCCCAAGAGAAGGCAGTTTTATGATGGGTCCTTATTTGAATGATCATACTCCGATTTTCTGCATCTTCTGCTGCGATTGACTGGAGATCGATCAGTTGTTGATCAGTGCTGGGAATGTTACAATACATCAGGCCAGAAAGATGGACAAATTTATCTACTAGCCGTGTACATACAGCCCAAAATAGCAGACCTCTCTGCCTTGAAGAACTTACACCTTGCTGTATTGCAAACATCAAACAGCAGTGAGTTATTTATTGCCCAGTTTCTCACTCCCGAACATGACAAACTCTAATGCTTTGCCTGAACTGACCTCTGATGGAACAAAATTAATCTCCCTGTTTCCACAAAGATTGTACAGATGTCCAAAATATGGGATCTTCCTAGATATTTTATTATTTTGCTGAGTAGAGTGCTGAACTGGATAATCCCTAAACACTGACTGTTGAGAGGGTTTAGCAGGAGAAGGATCACTATTTATGTCCCCATACACTTCCCTGAGTGTCTGGCCTCACTGACTGCTAGAGACAGAATATTCGGCTAGAAAGACCTGTAGCCCAACCTCTCTCTTGTGATCATAATCACAGTTTAAATTCATATTACAGGTTTCCTATTAGAATTTGCATCTAATTTATGCTGCTCCATGCTGGGAAGAGAAGGTACTGGAAGTCACCTTCTTCCCTCACAGACCTTCCCACTCTCTGTCCCCACACTCCCACCACCAGCAGTGGATGGGCTGCTGGTGGGGTCGCTTGTGGAGCCTTCTCCCACCAGCAGTCCTGCCACAGTAACCAAAGGTCACTTCTTTGCAAGGTGCAAAGCCAAATTTGCTGCAGCAACAGCAGCCTGGATCCTACAGCTTCTCACTGTGCTGTGGAGATCAGGTTCTTCTCACCCTACAGCAACAGAGCTCACATGAGCCCTAAAAACTGCCTTCAGCCCCACAAACTACATCACAATTAGGGTCAGGGGAGGCATCAAATTTCAGATGTTTCAGGAAAAACACTGTGGCCTTCAGTGTAACTGCTTGGACCTAGCTGAACTAATATAGCCACTGCTCAAATGCTGAGCAACTTTGATTCTCACAAGACTGCTCCTTAATTGAAACTATTCAACAAATGTTTTCTGCAACTGTAATTCAACCAATTGATTGTTTATAATCTTTGGCTGTGACTGCTGCATTCAGTAGAGGGAGAATTATCAGGCTGTACTCATTTGCATCTGAGCATCAGCCTTTCAAACAAGGGCATATAGTTTAGTTTATAGAACATTCACAACAAAATGTTAGAGGAACAAATTCATACTTCCCAATTACCTGGAAAACATATCCTCAAAATCACCTATGACTACTGATTTTATACAAATATTTAAAACCAACCTTGACCCTTGGCAGCTACAGAACTATTCAGGGCATAGTAGCTGGGAAACCTTACCACCTTGAGATAGCCATAATACCAACAATGAGCTATCATTAATGAAATCTAAAAATTCCCATATGAAAAAACATCCTTACTTTTCACTGCTTTGGAACTATTCAATAAGTACTGACTGGCTCAGTATAAGACTCCACACATGCATTAGTGAACTCTGACCTCACTGGATAGTACAGTCATAAGTGTTGGGCTTTTATTACAGAGGTCTTTCATAGTCACTACTAATAGAGTAGGATCCCAGTGGCAACAAACCATTAGAGAAACTTTCTTTTTCACCTAAAACCTTGAACCTGCAAAGTGCTCAGGCTAGTGAAGAATGCCATAAAAGCAAGGACGTGTGACTGCCAGACAATTTAATTAGAACAGTCACAAGACCAAAAACAACCCCACAAATGAAATAATTATTTCATACTCAAATGCTACTTCCTCTTTATTCCTTTATGTTGTTGCAATTAAACTGCATATTATTATTTAATTTCCTTAAATGGGACAGTATTTCACAGAAAATGGATATCCTCCTGGATCTCCTCTCTGAGATGTAACTGTTTTTAAAACACTATTAAATTACCCTGTAGTAGTAATTAATCAGCCTCAAATCTAAGCTGTAAATAGCAATAAGGGAAGATTCCCTTCTTCCTTCCCTCCACCACTGAATATTAGTCCCTGCTTTTAAAATCTGCATTGCTGATTAGATTTAAGTTTTGGCTGGCTTGTCACTACTCCTAATCTGAGCAACTAGCATTTGATCAAGAAGAGGAAGTATGGGGAGTTCAAGGGGAGAACAGCATGTCCTGATCAAGCAAAAGGCAAATTAATTTTTTTTAATTCTATTTGCAGAAAGTTCTGCCAATGAAAACATATAAAATCAGAATTTAATCAAGTCAATACAACCTAATATACAGGTATGAAGTCCAGCTGTATAATTTAAAGAAGTGGATTTCTCTCATTAAGTGGTCAACTACCTGGAAAAAGGCTGACATGAGTAGAATTCTTTGAATGAGATAAGAGAGAAAGATGCCTGTTTTTCTGAAATGTAAATAAATAACAATAACTAAACTCAGGCAAATATTGCATAATAGGCAGACAACGTAGATGGGACTGGATGATTTGACAGGACAATGATACTCCTCTGACAACTTAAGTTTCTTTGTTTCTCTGTGAATTTCTAATGCTTAGCTAAACCAAAGAAGACACCACTTTAAAAGCCTTGTGACTGCCTTAAAATTGTATGTTTCATTAATCTGTGTTAAGGCACAGATGTGCCAGACCTTTTATTCTCCACTTAGAAGGGATAAAGATATTCCATACTCAGGGCTGTTCCATCACTTAGCCAGGAACAGTTCTGCAGTGCAGTGCAGGCCAAATAATAATAAAAATTCACGCTTCTAGCCTTTCAACAGTCACAAATTTCAGGATGTAAAAATAACACACTTGAGATGCATTAAATGCTCATTAAAATTAATGAGAATGATGTGATTCTTACAAAAAAGTGCAGCATTGTCTAGTGAAGGAACTGTTTAGTCTCACAAGTGAACTGAGAGTGTTAAGAAGTCTGGTGGTACCAGATAAAATACATGACAAAACTGTATAGAAAAATTCACATGGCCACCTGGAAGAAAGAAAATAATATTTCCGTCAGCTCTATTTTATCAAAGATTTTGACACTGATTCCACATATACTGAGGGTAGTCTTCACCCCATGCCTTTCGATTTCTTTTTTTTAATTCTGATTCTTTTTTTCCTCCTTTCATGTAGTACAATCTCTCCTCTATGTTTCATTTTGAAACATGACCTAATTTTACTTCTTTGCCCTTGAAAGTCTGTATTCATTACCAGACAAAATAAGTACCAGGAGTAACAAAAGTAGCATGCTACAGTTCTCATGCTTGGATGTAGATATTGGTAACTTTGACTCTGCTGAAATTTGAATAGTGTTTATCCCCTCCCAGATCTAAGATCTGGTAAAGAACAGTGCAAACAAATTAATTTTTCAAGGGAAAAATCTAAGATCAAAAATGGTGGTTCCAGGACTGTGGGAAGTATCTAGGAGGAAGAAAGGAGGGTTGAATTAATATTAATAATGTTGACTATAACACAAGATCTTTAGAAATTTTCTGTGTAATTTTAACTCCTGGGTTTGGCAAAAGTGAACATGTTAACAACTATCAGAAAAGATGTAAAAGAACAATAATTAATATAGAAAATAAAATCTAGAAATAGAAAAGAAATACATTTACTGTAGAAAGGATTGGAAGGTGTTAGCATTGCAGTGACATAGCCTGTACATTTTACCTAAGGCAGGTCTGCAGTAATTGCAAAATCTCAGGCCAGACTGCAGGCAGATTAATCCTCTCTCTCCTTTTGAATCACTGAAGTGTCACTAGAGATTTGTATCCTAAAATGGTGCTTTGGGACAGTCCCACCATACAGCTGGTGTCAAGTTACCTGATACCCAGCAAGAAAGGACTGTCAATAATCAGATCCCTGGAAGAGAAGCCTTCTTGATTCAGTAGAATTGATCAAGCACAAAAGAGCATCAGTAGCAGCCATTCAAAACATTAGAAAGCCTGAGGAAAATGAACAGGAAAAAACCCAACAACAAAAAAACAACAGCAGCAAGTAAGGTTTGTACAAAGCCAAATGGAAAATTACAAGATTCAGCAGTTGTTTTACTAGGATGTTAGATTTTATATTAAATTTCAAAAACTGTATTATCATTCATATCCTAATAACAGTATAACAAAAAATATTTTAAAAATCCAAATGTGAATAAAATATTATTTTTATTACAATCCATAGGGTAAGAAAGACTGGTATACACTGTTTAGTTTCATTCTTCCTGACATTTCAGTTCCCACTCTCTAGTATTGAGTTATCTTAACCAAATGCAAAAAGTCAGCTACTTTTAAATGTTAAAGCAGAATATTCTATCTAAATTCTGTGTAGGAAAACAGGTCACAGAATGCAGTCCCAGACTACTAAATCTGCTTAATACAGACACATTCCTTTTCCATTTTGAATCAATACCATGATTTTCAGGAGCTATGCAATGTTCTGCTGCTAAATAAATGTCCCTGTATCAGTAATGCTGAGATCCTATTGTTTCAAAAAAGTCATGAAAGATATAAAAGATATGACTTTGCAGGATCAGAGCCAAACTGCCTATATGAATGTAAAAATTATATCACATTATATAAATAACGAAGAGAGATTCATATAACAAAAAATCCTGAAAGAAAGGAAGAATCTAATTCCTGCTGATTTACTATAGATATTCCTCTCTTCCCAGAAGAATGCAAATGACAGTGCCTTTTCAACTTGACAGCTTCCCTGAAAATACCTTTTTTTTGTTTTAGATTCTAAGGATGAAGGAGAGAAAGGATTTTTAATGCTTCATTTTGATTTTTTTAATATTTCTTACTTGATAATTCATTTTTAAATTATGAGTCTGTAGCACTGCAAGTGAAATCTAATTCATCACAGGGGCATTTTTTCCTTTTTTTTCAGAACGACATATGTGTTTAAAAACCAATTTTTTAAAATACATGATATTACCACACAGTAATAAAGAATTCTCCTGTTTATCAAGGAGCCTGTATTTCATAGTCACACAGGGATGCAAAATCCACCACAATTAATAGTTACATGGCCAAGAAATTATAACTATGGCTTCACAATTGGGATTGACCCAAGTCAGCAGAGCAACACCTGAGCAGGAAATAGAAAAGGCTGCAGGACAAGAAAGAGGTAAATGCTGGGAGCTCTCCTGCAGCCCTGAGATACTCGTGTGAGGTATGGATGTCCAGCCCAGAGCTCCTGCAGGGTAGAAGAGGCTCTCCAGTGAGAACTTGACCTGAGAAATCACCCTGGATATGTGAGAAGAACCCAAGGCCCCAAGCTGATAACTCAGACTGCCTCTTGCCTGTTCCCATGTGGGAGACCACCTTCACCTGTTGTTTTCATCATTTTGGCACCCATGGCTGTACAGTGGCCTGCTGTCAGTAAAAAGAGTGGAGAAAAAAAACGGGCTAGACTAGTTAATGGTTTGGAAAGAGCTTCCAGTAAGCCATGAAGACACTTGTACATGTGCTTTTTCTTTTAATCATGTGCCTTGTCACCTTCTTGATGCTATGGCAACCCCGATTTTAGTAATAAATGGATTATTGGGAAAAATCCCAACAATTCTGTGCATGCTTTTCCTTGAGTTATCCAAATTCCCAACTTCAGTATACAGTAATGAGGATGCTCTTGAAGAAGTAGGTGATGATACTTTACCTGCATGAACACAGCATATGCAGTGGGTCATGCAGCTATTATTCCTAAAAGGCTGTAAAGAATCCAACCACTTAGAAAAATTAAGTGACATAGCCTGACTCCTTTTCAAGCACTGAACATGAGGAGCCTATGGTCTTGTATTTTGTATCTGTCCTGTTAAACAATGGACAAGGTCAGCTATATTGGACTAGGTTCAGTAAAGAAATTCATGTTTGCCTTTATGGTGCTAATAGAAAGAGAAATAGAGAAAAATCACCTCTGGTTCTAACATCTCATTATGACCATGAAAAAAAGGAAAGACAAGAAACATATTCTAAGTGTTTCTATGACATGCAGACTTTATTTCTGACTTAATCAAGCCTTTAATATGCAATGGTCACTCTGTTGATAAAATTGCCTACCTGGTGAGTACCACTATCCTATGAAAAAGTTAGTAGTACTATGTAAATTCAGTATTTGCCAATTATTTCTCAGTCACTGATTGAGAATATATATCTTTTACCATGTGGCCCAGGTGAGGTAACTTACCCTCAGTGAAAGGGGCACTAAAGAATTCACAGACAGGCATTAACCACACGGGAGCTGACCTACAGGGAGACCATGCACTATCAGACCTCACAGCAACTTGTTTTCTGACCATGATTTAAAAACTGAGTATCAGAGGGAAAGTACCTCTCTGCAGCATTTCCTGGCCACATTATTAAATGAAAAAAAGGCAATAAACATACAGGATGTGTATTCCTCCTCCTGTTTTCTCCAAATTGCTTACCATAGAAGTTAAGCACAAGACCTGTGCCACAATAGCAGATAAATGTGAAGGCAAGAAATGTACAATTTAAATATGTATTAATACCTTCTAGTGGTGCTGAGGAAAAAGAACAGTTTAATTTCTGAACAATTCCTAAAGGGGCACTTCTAGTGACCATCTCAGTACTGCTGCACCGCACTTGGCATTTTGCAAAATCAGAAACAAAAAAAATTGTTCTTATCCCAGCTTTCCTTTCCAGTCTCTGAGGGACTCAAATGGAGACAAGGACAGGAGACAGCAAATGCACAAGCCAAACATTTCCTAAATACTTGTAAAATGGAAAGCAGAGCTTATATAACATTAAGAGCCCAAAAATTTTGTCTGCTTTAAAAAACCCTATCTAGATAGGTGTCATGGTCCTGTTCCAGCTAGCAATCAAGCCTCACAAAGCCACTTGCTCACTGCCACAACCAGCAGGATCAGAGAACAAATTTGAAGCATAAAAGCTGGAAAACTCATAGTATGAGATAAAGGCAGATTAATGCAGAAAGCCAAAACTGCCCACAAGCAAAGCAAAACGAGATTAATTCAGTTCTGCTCAGGAGCAGGCAAGTGTTCAGCCATTTCTGGGACAGTGAGGCTCAATAACATTTAACAGTAACTTGGAAAGACAAATATCATCACTCCAAATGTCCCTCCTTCCTCCTCCCCTGCTTTATACAATGATCATGATGCCATGTGGTCTGGAAATTCCCTTTGGTCAGTTGGGGTTGCCTGCCCCAGCTGTGTCTCCTCCCAAGCCCCCCAGCCGCTCCCAGTCCCTTCCCCAGCGTGGCAGTATGAAAAGCAGAAAAGGCCTTGGCTCTGTGTAAGCCCTGCTCAGCAATAACAAAAACATCTCTATATTGTCAACCCTTTTTTCAGCACAAATCCAAAACACAGCCCCACACCAGACACTCTGAACACAATTAATTTCTACCCAGGCTGAACCCAGCATAACAGGAATGGATTGAAGGCAGGATACTGACTTTTAGTATGATCATCCCTAAAAATAGCAATAGGCACTATCTTTCGCTATTCTGAAGGGAAGATACTTATATCTCACCCAGGTGAGATACCTATTCTTATAGGCATCTAAAACCCCAAATTAGGAGCCTTCTGTCAGAAAAGTAGCAATGTAGAAGGGAAGGGAGAGCCTGGGCTGTGATATGACATGCAGCGTGTAGATTCTCTTTAATTATCTTTCTACAAATTAGTACCTCTGTCTCCCATAACTCTTCAACATAACCACATTCACTGGACTCTAATTTAAGGTGTGTGGCTGCTGTTCTGTCTGACATTTCTTCCAGATAAGAAAAAAAAGCTGTAGAAAGTTGTATCAGACTGTGGTTAAAAAAAAAAAAAAAAAAAAAAAAA
>WEIU01000709.1:75518-139361 GCA_013389925.1 Aegithalos caudatus | reverse complement strand
AAAAAAAAAAAGGATTTTTATACTATTTCCTGGGAGTAGTGGTATTATTAATAAGAATAATAATGGTAATCATTATAGAAGATATGTGTACCTTTATTTATTTCACCTGAAGTCTGCTATGGCGTTTTCCAAACCTGTCAACATAACATTCAAAGAGCCCTTTCAATTACTGAATTATTTTCTATTAAATTAGAAGCAATGTACTTTTCAAAGAAATCATCTATTATTTATACATAAAAGGCAAAGAAACATCTAACCCACAGTGTCTTTACAAATCTCACAGCTGAACTGTTGGGCTGTAAACAGAGCCATATTAATGGGCTCCTTCTACAACAAAGCACTTAAAGATAGCACAGCAACAACAATGATAGATGCTAAACTGTTTTAATAAAAACACAAATCCAAACCATTCATGAAAAAAAAAAAAAAAAAAAAAGTTAGATGTATAAGGGAAATTCCCCTACTTGTAAGTACTACCAAAATGTCTGGTGTGGGACTCAAGCACAGTTCATTGCCTCCCTACCCCAGATTCCTACTGTTTAGACGAGAAGCTTTGATATTTATTGACTCCTGCTATAATATACCACATATATATAATAGGCAACAATCAATATCTGCCTCACAGTGAAGGAAGAGGAAGTCCTGTTTTACAGGAAGAAAATAAAAAGTAGAAACCTATAAATCTTATCAGAACGTAAGACCCAGTGTGAAAGGTTTTATGTTGCTGCTATTAACCTAAGTTTAGGTCCATTCTCCTATATCCTGCTCAATAAAAACCCAAGGTTAAGGGCATTTTTTGAAACTGTTAATTTTCATTAACAAGAAGAAACTGGGCCAATTCCTTGGAGTCTGACCAAACAAGACGACTCTAAGACGGTTCCTGGAAAAACCCTGGACACAGCAGAACATTGTAGAGGGAAGGCCTGCCCTTAAAACTCTCATTTGTCTCTCTCTCTCTTCTTTTAAGCACCAAATATAAAAACTTAAAAAGGAAAGCCTGGAAGAGGCCTCCAGACTTCATCTGGTTCATCTCTTACCCTGATACTCCTGTACTGCTTCACACAGGTGGCTTTCCAATATCTTACAGGCTTTTTGTAAGAAGTTCTTACAGGTTTTCAGGAAAGCTGCTGCCCAGGCTTTGCTATTCTTATTAGTTTTTCTTGAGTCTTAATTGAACTATCCCTCAAAGTAATTTAAAATCATTACTTTTTGCTTTACCCATACAGGAAAAGCTAATTTGATCTAACCCTACTCAAGCAGCTTTACTACTTCTATCAGCAGCAGTAGTAGTACTATTACTACTACTATAGTACTATTATTATTGTTGTTGTTGTTGACACAGTCACCAAAACTAATAGACTGTTCATCTTGCAAGACCACATCTAGCAGACAAGATTGATACACCCCAGCACATTTGAATTTTTTTGCAACAGCAGCTTGACTCATGCGATTTGCAACTTATGGATGTTTCTATGGATGAGCTTGTTCTTCCCCTTGTATTTATGCAGATGATTATACATGCCTAAAAGTAAAATTTGTAGAATTGTATAGTACTTTTTCCTTTAGCTCATTCCTAAATCTAATTCTCTCCTCCAAGGTCTTTCCACCTTGATGTCATCTACAAATTTAATAAACAACTTTCAATTCCATTAGCCATATAACAAATTAAAACATTCAGCAAGTTAAAACTCAAGACAGAAACAAAACAAGCTCCCAAAGCATTGCAAAACACATTCTATCTTGAAAACAAACTACTGTCAGCACAATTTTTCAGTGTTTACACCTGCAGTAAAAGTTTTGTCCAGAATGTGAATCTGCAGCTTAATTTTAAACATCATGCAAGTCAACATCAGCAGCTTGAATTCTGAAAGTTAGAATATGTATGGTTCTCTCTCTGCCTGGAATATCTGTCACTTTAATAGAAAGATATTATATTGACTTGATGCACATTGTTTCCAACAATTCTTCATGGTGATTCCACTGTATCTCATTAATATCCTGCAAATAGCTATATTACCATTTCTGTTTGTTTGCTTGCTTGTTTATTTCTCTAGGAATTGAAATTATATTAGTTTTTATTCCACAAGCTCCTTCTCCATGCCTTTTGAAAACAGAAATATTATTTGTCCTTTTCCAGACTTCTAAAACCCCAAGTGCTATTCATGAGATTTCAAAGGTAACCTTTCACTTTTTGGAATTTTCTTCATCTTGCTTTCTAAGGAGCTTTGGATAAATGTTAGATATTTTTGAACTGAATGAATCAGTTTTCTTAATACTCTCTAACCTGTACTTTCTTTAAGTCTGCAAAATACTTCTGGTTTATCATTCTTTTTTGTTAACTGTATTAAGAATCTGAGAAATGTCTTTTTTTGTTGAGAACTAAAACAAGAAACTCCAAGATTTCAGACTTTATCACATTTGATAGCTTCCTCTCTCTCTTGAACAGTGACAATTTTTTCTTTGACTGTCTTCTTAATAATAACATAATCTCCTGTTATCCTTTACAGGCTATATAATATGCATCTTGATTTACTGATCTTGTCTTTTTGACTTTTTCCTTGCAGGCAAATTTTATTGTTTTATACTTATGTTTAGCAACTTGATCTGTTTTCTGAATCTGCACAAGTCCTTTTTCTGCTCAAGGTCAACAAAGTACTCAGGAGCAAGCCATACTTGCTTTTTTACTCTCTGGCCTCCCTCTGCTTTCAATTGTAGCCTCAGAGTAACTTCTTTAAAGGTCTGCTGTCTCTCTTGAGAAACATTTTCCTGAGACTTATTTTCTGTGAAGACTTATCAGTCAGTTTTCTGAGTTGACTCTGTTCTCCTTGCCTTACTTCTCCTCTGCAAGATGCTTCAGGTTGTTTGTGCAGAAGTGCATCATAAATCACCAAGAAATATAGAGTTGAAATTTTGTCTTTGTTATAATGTGTTGTCAGTGATAAATGTGGCACTTTTTAAAAAATTTGTTATATGTTTTCTGGCTTTCAGTTTGGTGGGAGATTTGGTGGTTTGTTTTGGTTTTTTATTTTACTTTTTATGCTACATTTAAAAAAAAAATGTTATGAGCAGAGAAATAGCAGGATAAGGGATCATTTTGGAGTGCAGAAACTCGCACCCTCACTCTCTCTCTCTTTCTGCCCACCTTTACAGTTATGATATCTTTTAGATAAAAGCAAGCTTTAAACATATCAAGCCAACGATGTCACATTAGCAGTCACGGCTAGAAATGGACTCATGCAATCAAAAATATCCCCTCAGACAGCTCTGCAACACAAGCAGCTCTCAGGTAGTCTGCAACCAGTCCCTTTCACAGTGCTATCCCTACAGCTACATGACAGAGCAAGCAGACACCTCCAACCAACACAGGCTTTTGGTACTAGCACACTGAAATCCACCCCAGGAATTCTGCAGCGTTTCAAGGTCAGTCTCCGTGGCAAGGGCAGGAGATTTCCGCAGCACACGTTCGTCAATCCTGCGGCTGTCGGAGCGCGGTGCCATCTGCAGCCCCACACCCCCCGAATCCCCTGTCAGCTGCCGCCGAGTTGGAGGAGCCAGGGCTTTTCGTAATTCCACGGTCACACACGCGCTGCCCAATTTATTTAACTCTTTCTCTGCGCTTTGCTCTTGAAGCAGTGACAGAATAACCTAAATGAGGGGAGCCCGATCTGAGCCGTGAGGAGGGAGAGCCGAGCAGCAGAGGTGATCCCTGAGCAGCAGACGGGGCTGGGCACCGGCAGGGCGGAGCGGGGAGCGGGAGGGGAGCTGTGCCATATGCTCCCTGCACACAGCCAGCACCTTCTGACGTGGGACAGGCTGCTGGCTCCCTGGGCCCGCTGGAGACAACACCTGACACCACTCAGGGAGTCGCTACCCAGACAAGGCCGTGCTGCCAGGCTCAGGCTCCAGTGGCATTCCACAGCTGAGGGAGAGAAAAGAACACCAGCACAGCCGGGTTGCCGACTCTCTTTCCGATTTCTGGCATTTCAAAGGCATTTTGTTCTGCTCACATCTCCTCCCTTGCGTCTCTAAGCCCTCAAGCAGGCGCAGGCGATCTCACCTTTATTTCTAGAGCGACATGCCATCCTGGAGGCTGGAGCTGGGAAGTTTGCCTGCTTCTTTGCAGGCCCTGCAGAGCACAAGAAGCAGCACGTAGGTTTTTGCATAGCTTTAACCCACAGCATATCCACTCCAGGCTCAAAAAAGTGACAAGCTATCCCGCAGTTTGCCACAAGCTGGTCGTGTGAAAATTAGAGGTGGAGGTACAGTGCATTCAAAACCATAGCCAAGCTAAAGTTCCCTTAAGATTTTTAAGATGGATACAGGCAGGGATATAGAGGAAGGGTGGGAAGTTTGTCACATGGACAGTTATGAGACACAAAGAAATGGTTCATATTTGGCTTGAACCAGCAAAAGGGCCAAATTTTCCCATCCTCAGTATATCATCCAATCTATCCAGCTAGCTGGGAGAAGTTCACTTCATCATTCACTGTTCACTGCAATTTCAATGCTCCTTCACTTGCATCAGTCTGGCAATATTAAAAAGTCTCTGAACTGATATCAGAAGCATGGAAGTGCAAAAGTACAAGCAAGGGGGAATAGGAAGCCTTGTTGCTTCACAGGAAGTAGTTCTGTTTTCAAAGCATTGCCTTAGAATTGGCTGGGGCTTTAAATGTGGGTAGATATTTCTAATTTCAATGCACGGCCAATTCATTCCAGCTCAGCAATTAAATACAGGAATTATTACAGCATTATTTCACTCGCCAGCACAAGCACCTTTGCCTTACAAACCACTTGGCTTGTGCCTGCTATATACAGAAAGCAAACAAGGAAAGTTTTCTTTTAGTAAGAAGTCTTAAATATCACAAATTGGATGCCATTCAGGACAAACTTTCAAAAAATTCAGCTCTGATATAAGACAAGACCTTAGCTAAGTGAACATATTTTCATATATCCAAGGTTTTCTTCAGTTACTGAATATTGTTCTTTTTTTTTTTCTTTGAAACATGATGACAGTTCCTGAAATAGCATTTACTGGTAGTAAATTCTTCTAAATTATCATACCAGCTATTGCAACTGATCAATTTAATTTTGACTGATATGTTAAAGTGATTATGGAAGGACCAGGCTCCTGAATATAATTGAATTTCAATAGAACTATGGCACTTAGTTCCTTTCAATATGCAGAAGATTCCAGACTTTAAGACTAATTATTGAAGCTGTTTAAAAAAATGCTAAAAAAATTTCCAAACTACCCTGCTTTTCCTTTCAGAAAGTGCTCTCAAATTTACATCATTTTCCACCACAAAAAAAGATGACAATCCAAAAAGAAAATCGTAAGAAACCAGGGAAAGGTTATATTGAATATGACTCATGAAACATTTGTTTAGCAGAACACATATGGGGCACCAATTTTCACATTTTTGATTAAAAATTCTCACCCACTAATGAAAAATTAACAGATACCTGATCTAAATGAATTTAAAGGTAAGATTAAATATTTAATAATTATCATAACATACCATTAGAGGGTTGTAGATGTTTCAGAGCTTTCTTTTTCTATCACATGAGCTGAGGTAGATTAATGTGGGGTTTTTGGCACTTAAGAAAATTGAAAATAATTAATCTGTAATGGCATTGATGGAAAAAGTGTTCAAAACGTCAATAAAAGTGCTGCTTTAACAGTTCTTCAAATAGTCTACTTACGCAACTTAAGAGACACATTATCTGCCAGACTACACACTTTTCCATTAAAATCTATGAAAATCTGCAGGTGTTTAATTACCTGCTCTCCCATTGTTCCTTGGCTGCAGCAGGAGTAGTTTGAACACTATGTAAAAATTAATGCACAATTTAACATAACAGTTATGCAGATTAAAACTTTCCCTAGTTTCTATTTTGTATGAAGAGTCTCAGACAAATAAACCATAAGTTGTTTTTTACCAAAAAGAGTTGTTTAAGTATTCACTAATTTCAAAACATTTTGGACGTACAGAAAGGGTTAAGTATCACTATTACAGTTATCAACATAAGACCATAAAATACCTGGGGAAATACTAGAAGGAAAATTGCTTCTCGTGGGAACAATTTAAATACATGATCTTTTTCCCAAAGAAGAAGGCTGTTCAATACATTCTTGTTCAGGAGTTCATTTGAGTTTCCATAGAATCGAACCACAGCTGAAGTTGGAAGGGATTTCTGGGGGAATTTGGTCCTGTGCTTGAGCAGGGCCACATTGCTCAGGCTTACGCCCAGACTGATGCCTTAAGTTTTAGCTTTCATGTCTTTTGGATTCTGTGCTGCCTTGGGGTGTAGTTCTGAGCCTCATGTTAAGTGTTAGTCAGCTCTCTTCACAGAGTAGGCAGACAAAACAAATCCTTTTTCTGCTGAAGACCAAGAACAACTTCCAGGCCCAAAGCATAAACAACAGTGGACTGAAGGGAGGAACAAGAAGGATGAGACCTCACAACCTGAAGCTGCAACTGGACAATTAAAGCCCAATATGAAAATGGACCAAAACTTTAAAAAGTGTAAGATGACATGACCAGTCATCCATTTTGTGACCATTCTAAGTCCACCTTTGATGTAGCCCTGGTCAGGCTCTTGTCCTGCCCAAGGTGTACCCTTAAAGGCCTTTCAATTAATATCTACTTTAGCTCTGTTTCAGGTCAGCCTTCCCAAGACATCAAGACAACTTCTGAATATTTCCATAAGTGAAGAATCCACAACCCCTCTTAGCAACCTATGTCAGGGCTTTATCACTCTCACAATGAAAAAGTATTTCCTGATGTTCAGAGAGAACCTCTCATGTTTAAGTTTGGGCCCATTGCCTCTGGTCCTGGCACTAGGCATCAGAAAAACAGCCTGGCTGTTCACTTCAGATGTGATCCCCCTGAACCTTGTCTTCTCCAGGCCGAGCAGCCATCATTCTCTCATCCTTTCCTCATATGAGAGATCTCTTCACCATCCTTGTGGTCCTTTGTCAACTCTCTTTGGTGTGTTTATGTCTCTCCTGTACTGGGGGAGCCCAGATGTGGGTCTGGCCTTCCAGATCACCAGCAGTGAGCAGAGGGCAGGATCATCTCCCTCCTGTCTGCTGGCATCACTTGGCCTAATGCAGCCTAGGATATCATTCCCTCTCCTTCAGCAAGAGTGCATTCCTGACTCACATTCAGTCTGGTGCCCACCAAGACCATGTGAATCTGCTTTCTAACTGGGTGGCCTCCAGCATGTACCAATGCATAAAGTTACTCTTCCCAGCATGCAGGAGTTTGTACTTCCACTTGTTGAACTTTACAAGGCTCCTGTTGGCCCATTTCTCCAACCTGTTGAGGTCCCTCTGGATGTCATAATGATCATGAGGCCTATCAGCCAGTTTGGTGTCATCAACAAAGTTTCTGAGAGTGCATTCTGCCCCACTATCCAGACAATAAAAGAAAATGTTAAACAGGACTGGCCCCAGTATTGGTACCTGGGCATCAGCTCTGGTCACTGGCCTCCAATTAGACACTGCACCACTGATCACGCCCCTCTGGGCCCAGACATTCAGCCAGTTTTCAATACACCTCATCATCCACTCATCCTGGCCATGCAACAACAGCTTCTCTATGAAGACTTTACAGGAGGTGGTGTCAAAGGCCTCACTGAAGTCCAGGTAGACAGCATGCACTGGCCCACCCTTCATCAGACTAGTTGCTTCATTACAGAAGTTTATCAAGTTGGTATCAGCCATGCTGACTACTGATAGTTTTCTGATACTTAATGTGCCTGGAAATGGTTTTCAGGATTAGTTTATCCATCACCTTCCCAGGGACCAAGGTGAGGTTTGGTCTGTAGTTCCCTGGATCTTCTTGGCCACCTTGCAGTGCTTCTAAGTCTTTTCTGTTAGAGTTTCATCAATGTCAGGACTCACAGTTTGATGTTTTTGGCCAAGAACATGCAGTATTTTGGGTAAGAACAGCATATAAAGAAGGTCAAGAAGTCTGGGATTTCTTTTGGCATTTTTCAAGGATCCAACCAACTTTTTTGGTGGGCTTTTTATTTTTCTTTTTCATGCTTCATGCTTTCAAGGTGGACCCACAAAAGGCTGCCAGTATTTAGATGCCTAGGTCATGAATCAAATATAAACATATACTCAAGGATCATGACGGGCATTCCACTACATCTTCATTAACTCTGCCCATTGCATAGTCTTTAATACCAAGCTTCAACCACTTCTGAGACCAGGCATCTGCTTTCCTTCCTTACACAATATGCCTCTTTTCTATTTCTAACACAGTGTAGGGTAAGAAAACAGGAAAGAAAACAAGCCATATTTTGTGGAACTGCTCAGTGCTGCTAAGTTGCATTCACTCTGAAGGTTTATGTGTTAAATTCCCAGCATCACTCTCCAAGCCAACAGGGGTTGAGGCATCCTCCACCCTTGCCATAGAAGCTATTGTACTCTACAAAACAAGAATTAATTATCAGTGGAACAAAGGAAAGAGGGAGTGTGGATAACAACACAGAATAATCTCCAGGATTCACCTGGACCATTTCAAGGAGTTTAAGTCTCACTCACTGCTCCCTTTTAAACATTTTTTTATCTAACTAAGGGACTCCAGGATCTTGAATTCTCCCTTGAGATTAGCACAAACTACCTCTCAAGTGAACTGGATGAGATGCCTGTCTCAAAGGAACACAGCTCATTTCTGTCAGCCCAGGTCCTTGATGCAATGCTGAGAACCATGTTATATGGCACTTGCCATGAAGCTACACACTGGTTGCACAGCATCTTGCAACCTCAGTCCCAAAGTTTATATTTTTTCTGAACCTTTCCAGATAGAGACTGTCACACCACTGCATCTGCATAGCAGACAGACAGACAGGTCCCTGGGATATCTGTATTTTTTGCAATCCTTCATGAAAACAGCTTGTTGCTTTCAAAGGTGCCCTGGAATATATTTTACAGTATTGTTGCTTCTTTAGATAAAAGGGCACAATTAGACCTTTCACCTGGGACACGTCCCTTATGTGGGAATTACTACCCAGCTCTCAAGATGGCCATCAGATGTAGACCATGCCCAAATCTGTTGCAAAAATGTGAGATGGATGAGATCATTTGCTTTGTTATCCATGTAGGCTGTCTGATCAAAGTACTATTTTCCCTGCATAGAGAGCACAACATGTCCTATCAACACCATTACAGTTAGTGATGCTAACTTTAGTTTCATGCAAGTTATTTATAGCTCTCCACATAACCATTTAGGAACTGTAGAAGCCCTACTTTCCTTGTTTCAAGGCAAATTTCAGCTTTTTCTATGCTCCAGTCTAAGGAAAGGAAAAAAAACTGTAATCTGTGGTCTTGTTAGCAGAGGATTGCACCCCAACTAAGAAGCTCTAAACAAAAACCTCCAAAAAACAATTTAGATATTCCCCAGTTTAGGTGACAACAAGATTTTTATTAAACTCCTTGACCTAGAAGTAGCACAGTCTTTGCTGTTCAGGGCTGAATGTCACTCTCAGTCCTGAAAAGTGCTAGTCCCAGCTTCCCTACAATATGTCTGATAGCACGTGGATGCTGCATGAGGCAGTAGTAAGTCTCACAAAGGGAATTTCCTCCCTTTTTATACCTGCTGCTGTTCACCACCATCCCTGACCAGCTGAAAAGACATCATTTCATGGGAGATTACTGGATTTTGCTGATTTTGCTGAAGCAAATTGCCTTATGTAATATCGATATTTTTGCAAAGCTAAAAATACCAAAATAGGGAGTGGAAGGGAAGTGATGAGGTAATCATGTTGAGAACTTTAAATATATAGAATAGAAATAAGAGAGCAATACTTGTATTTAGTAGCTGGAAGAACCTTGCGGAGTGAGAAAAAGACAAAGACTTAAATTCAATTCTTTTCTTTTTGTATTATGCAGGACTGCAGCATCAACAACCAGCAATTGAGAGAAGAGATACATCATTAAACTTATTTATAGCATTAACTACTTTGCATTCATCCACACAAGTGAAACTGTAAAAAGAAGAAAAAATTATAAAGGGAGTGTGTGGTTCTTTCATTAGCTTGTCTGTAATGTTGGATTGGTCCATAAATTAATGTGTAAAAGAGGATGGGAAAAAAAAAAAAGAATTCAAAGCTTTGCCATTGTAATTATAGCTCTTTAAATATCAAAAGACACAAAGAAAGATTCCTTTTGAAAAGAGTACCGATTCTCTTGGCAAGCCACTATTAAATACTTGCATAAATCTACAGTCTGTATCCTGTAAGTTGAGGTGACATTGCTATCATGGCTTACAGGTCTCTTCACATGACTCCTGGTGCACTTCGGTATTAATTTTATGCATATATATATATATATATATATTATCAGGAGACCTTGATGAGAAGCCTTGTTTCTGTCATGAATGAAGGGCTAGTAAGTAGCAACTGAGGAATCTAGCAAGTAAAAAGGCCTTGATGAAGGGTTCCCTAGTTGATTTGGGTTGTTCCAGATACAAATTCTGGAAGTCACTTTGGTACAACTCAGACATTCAGGTGCAGTCTCAGCACAGGTTTACCAGTAGCTCCTCCACAGCATGCCCCACGTGCAAATACCATGCCACAGCAGCAAGAAATGTGTCTGCATCCCTCTGTCTTCCAGTTCACACAGTATTTATCCCAGAGAGCCACCAAAACTAACAAAATATAGCAGTAAAACATCTTCCAATATGCAGAGCAGACTGGTTTGCTAGGCACGGCAATTTCTAAATTAAATGCCACAAAGCTCAGTTCTCACCCATAATTTATTCCCTCACAGGAAACCTTTCCTTACAGTCTCCCAGCAAGTCTTTTGAAAGGTGCCACAGAGAACAGACCCCATTCTTGACACCCGCCAGGATAAATCAGTGTCTCCTTTGGTCCTTTACATTTCATAGATTGCAAGTTTCCTCAGGTCCAGTCCCATATCAGAGCAGTACCTCCAGATATTTTCTAAAAGGACGAAAACCCACACTGCATGGGGTCTAATAATGTACTGTTCCTGAAATAAATCAGAAGCAGTCTTTTTATGAATTTGAACCACTGCTCCCGCAAGGTTGAGATCAATACCTTTGTGAGCAGCTGCAGCCCCTGTGGGTTTTTCAAGGGGCTGGTTGTTTCCTCAGGCTGCCCAGAAGTTGCCCTGTTGATGCTCAATAGTCATAGATAGATCCCACATGGAGTGCAGCATCATTAAACCTTGGTTATGGCACAGTCTCTCTTCTAAATTGACACTTGCAAACAAAATCCAAGACACAGCTCATCAGATACACAAAGGAATGAGAGTTCTTTGGTGAAACACAGCAACTTTTCCCCAGATGCTAGAAACATAAGCCAATTCCCAGAAATGGACAATTGCAGGATATTTTTTATGAAGCCAGGGAACCTGGGTGTTCTTGGTCCTCAATCACACAGTCAGAGGCACTATTCTTTCTCACTTCTGGGTATTAACTTTACTTTAAAGGATAATCCTGTTGAAAAGACACATGGTGACTTTGTTGGTGCCCTAGTGGGAATGAACTGGACTACAGGAGGGGAGTACAGGAATGGACATCTCAGACTTCATAGCTGGGACATGGAAGAAATGTAGAGCCCAGAGGCAGTGTGGGGCACATCACAGAGCTTCTTCCCATAGCTCCCACTGAGATATTGTGGGTGAAATTTTTAAGTATAATATATTTACAAAGCCAGATACATGGTTTGGGCAGTCTCTCTGCTACTGGTTCATGTTTGAAGGAAACTGGAATCAAGATTCAGCAGGAAGAAAAGCAGCTGCTATCACAGATGCCCTAACCATCCAAAATACACAGCACTTTTGCAACGGAGTTGCCTGATTGCAATGAAGAAAAAGTTCAAGAGCAGACCCTTGAGGTACAGTATACTGCCTTCTAAGAGTGACTTGACACCATTTAGCACAACCTATACACATTCTTCTTCATGAGCTAACAAGCCAATTAATTATGAAATGCAACAGGTTTTGGCCTAAAGCCAAATTACAGTGCTGTCATTAGTCTTTCCTTTGTAGCAAAATCAAGAGTCCTGCCTGGATTACATTCTTTGAACTCTTCAGTTCAAGGACTTTGTGCTGTAGGAGTCTAAGTAGGTGCTGACACTCACACACACATCATAATAATGGGCACTATAATAGCAATAAGCATCCACATTTGTAAAGGATTTTTCACTTTTAAAAGTTCAGAATCTCTTGGTAAAACATGTGACCTCAAATAAACACCTTTCCTGTGCATCTACTCACCTGAAGATGAAAAAACACTACTCACATTAATACATAAAGTTTAGCCTGGAGGACCTGATCCATCAGCAACACTCCTACCCTATCTACAGCTTGTTCCTGCTCTCAGTCCTGCCCCTATTTCTGACTGCCTATACCTTTGATTTTTTGCAGAATATCCCTACAGACTGATTGCTCACAAATTTCATTTCAAGGAACATTGTTTTCAAAAAACAGATGAAAGATGTATACATGAAAAATATTTTGTTTCAATGAAGATACTTTAAATTAGAGTAATACACTAAAAAGCAGAATTTCTGGGTCTACAAAATACATTTTAAAACTATACATACACAGAAAAAAAAAATCAATAAGCTCTGAAGCAATAATTTCAAGCAAGATGGTGATCCCCTAAAGATTTTGCCCAATTAGGCTGCACCTCTACCACAACACCTTAAGGTCTTCCTCCTGAGATATCTTCACTTTCCACCTCATTTCCTCACCCAGCACTGCTGTGCTACCCCCTGGAGTCAGTCTCTGAATTGCTGAGCAGGCTGGAGAAGCTGCCATGAGCCTCCCAACCCATCACTGCAGCCTGCATGGCTCAGTGATGCAAGTGAGGGAGCTGCAGCCAGCCAAGCAAATGCTCTGTTCAGAAATTGTGAAGGCTTGGTCTGAACCCCGTTCACATTATTTATTATAAAGTGTCATATTTAAGCTAGCAGGATCAATGGCTCATCTCATCAGATTTTTGTGTAAGGTGAAACAATGAGAGTTCACCCTGTGACTTCTGTGTTGCTGTTGCTGCTTCTGATAAAATATTATGCAAACACATTAAGGAAACCAGTAGAAAACACCTGAGATGTCTATCTATGTTAAAGTTTTATTACTTCTGGGATCCCAAAAGGCTTAGGAGACATCACTGAACATTGTTTCATACATACTCATGAAAGGGTAACGTAATAAAACCAGGTCAAACAACACTGAATATTAAATTTAATATAAAGTATGCAAAAGAATGAAGTACAGGAGGTGTTGGAAGAATTATTAAAAATAAGGAATTGTACTTGTGATTGGGGGGGTTGGTGAGGATTTTCTGGGGTAGTTTGATGGGTTTTTAACTGGCACACAGAATTGTTTTACATCCATAGAATGATGCAATTAATTTTTTACATATTTTTTCTGACTAAATTTGGAGCAGCTGAGAGGTTGGTTATTTCTATCTTTGAAAATGGACTTATAATGTTGCCATCTGTTGGCATATGACAGATATAGCATCCCACAATTCCAGACAGAGCCACATAAATGCAGAAAATTAAAGGGACAGATGTGAGAAATACATGCTCTCATTTGGTTCCAGTGTTCACATCTGTTCTCCTCAAACATTTTTCAATCATATAAATCTACCCATGTAAACTAATACCTTGAAATGTTATGACATTTCTGCTAATCATAAAAATCATATTCCAGTAGAGTTTACTGCATTCCAAAACATCACTGGATTCATAAAAATCTGGTTTCCATCAAGAGGACACAAAGTACATAGCAACATTACCTGTCTGCTTAGGTTCCCTCTCTTTCACAAACCATGAGCATGTCTCACACAGCTGTAACATCATTGCAAGAATACAATTTCAACAGGTACCTGCAGATGCTGTGTGTTTGCACAACACCTAGAAGGGAAACTGGCATCTCTTTCTGATGGTGCCTATACCTTGCCCTGTCCCTGTGGGATCCCAGAGAGTGCAAATCCTGTGCTACTGGTGTGAGGGCACTTCTTGTCACTGAAATGGTTGCCTACCCTTGCAAGCACATCTGCCTTTATTTCCAGTGTCACCCATTTCTTTTCACCAAGCTTTTGACAGTCTGCTTGCTAATGCTTCCAACAACAACCAAGATTTTTTCCTCTCCCTGCTTCCCTGTCCCAGCTCCTCTAGTCACATAGCACCAGCCCCCTCCAGCCCCTTCACTGACATGGATACTGTAAGACCTCACTGTTCCTCACAGGCAGAGATGAAATAATCACAAAACCAGTCACACAGGTTATTTCTCTTCCCTCTACTACCCCACTTTTCTACACCTGTTAGTTGCTTTCCTTTGGATTTGAATTTTGCATATCATTTTCACCCAAGAAGATTGAAAAAGTACAATCCCTATCCCCACCTGCACCCCTATTCTCTTCATGAAAGTGAGGAGTAAGCATGCTTGCCATATTTGTGAAACACATATATTCTTCCATGGGCAAACTTGTACCTCCTTTCTTGCTCATGGATAGGTTTTAATAGAGAACAGAGAAATAATGCTCAAATTCTTATTTCATTTTTGGATACAGTGAGCCCATTTTCCCCTTAAGTACAGCACACCTCCTCTGTAATACACTACATAATTTTTTCTCAAAATGGCAGCATCATCAAAAATTTAAATGTATAGTAAAAAAGCAAACAATATTGGAGCTACATAAGCATGTTGATTATTCACATGAACAGTTTTTGTTATTTAGAGAAAGCATTGATTGATGCAGCACACTGGCCCAGTGAGCACTCTGTTAAATCATCAAAGTGTGAGCAGTCTTTCTTTGTATTGCAGTAATGTTCTGTATCCCCATTCCAGAACCCCAGTGTGCTCAGTGCTTACCAACAACCACCAAATCACAATATGTATTTGAGAAATAATTTTTTTCCTTTAAGAACTAATTTAATCTTTGACAACTCCTCATTTTTCTACATATTTTCAATTATTTTGAAGCATAAAATGACCTGCAGGCTACCAAGTGGATGACAGAATTCTTCCACATGCCTCCTAAAAGAAACAACAAAATAAGTAGAAAATCCTAATTGTTTCATATTCCAGAAAGGTCAGTAACCTAAATAAAGTTCACAATACATAAGCAATGACATGCTTGGCTCTAGCTAATAAGTGATAGTTGACAATAGACCTTCTGATCCCTCTTGCTCCTCAGCTAAATTAATAAAAATGTAATGAAAAATATCTTTTCCCAAAAAAGACTCTGAATTTAAGACCAAAGCAATTTTTGTGTCAGCTGATACTTAGCGCTGCCTATCTAAACATGATAGAAGTTTAAAAATAACAGAAGTAACCATAGATTCCCAAGTTTCAGATGCCAGTAGGCAGTAGGACCAGTGATTCAATCTCCTCTGTGGGTTGCCCTTTGCTTAGATCTTGTGGCCACATAGCAAGGCAATGATTTGTATTGCCATGAGAAGCCAACCCAGGGAATAAGGAAAATACAGAAAAATTAAATAAAATTAGGGCTATCATTGCTAATATGGAGCCTCTCAGAAGCATTTTGTCTCATATTTAATTACACTTAAGAGTAAATTATATTTATATACTTACTACAGTCAGGTAGTAGAAGACAGGTTTAGGCTAGGATCTATTACAGAGAAATGCACACTTGCACAGTGTTGATCTACAGTTAGCAGTTTCTCTGCTCCTTTCATGTTTTCCTCCAGACCAATAATTCTGTGCAAGACATCCCACTTCAGTCAATTACTTTTACAACTGCTTGACCCTCAAATTCCTTCTCAAACGAGTTTGGGTTTTTTGGTTTTGGTTTTGGGATATTTTGTTGTTTTGTTTGTTTGTTTGTTTGGGGGGCTTTTTGTTTGGTTTGGTTTTTTTTTTAATTCTAGAACTATGAGGAATATCTACACAAGTCAATTTTCTTCACTGAAAATCCTAGCTGTGATAAAGGTCTGTATCACCTAAATTTAGTCGACTGAAAAGCTTACACTGAAAGTCTAGAGACTACCAGTTTTAAATTTCTTTACACAGCAAAACCACAAAAGCTTCTGAGAGATGTTTCTATATTCCTACAACCCTGGTCACGACTGGAGACCACCTGCCTCTTTCCTCCATCCACTGGGAAGCCAGCTCCTGACCAGGTGTGGTGAAGCTGAGCTGCTGACTTCAGGAGCTTTTGAGAGACACTTGGTGCACTTACAAAATAAGGTGTTACATAAAACAGAGTCACCGTGATATCAGACTTGAGCTCTTCAGTAAAAAGAAGATCAGAAGGAGCAGCCAAATTTGTGAGGCACCCTATTCTGTCAGTCTTGCATCTCACCCACTGTCAGGGACACAAGCAGAGAAACAGTCAATATTCTGAATCCTGAAAAGGCTCAATCACAAAAAAGGTAGTGGGACTACCTGGCACTTGCAAAATGAAAGCAATGCTGGCCTTGCATTGAATGCATTTTAATATTTTTTAATTAACATACAAAAATCAGTAAACTTGCAGAGTGCAGGTATATTCAGGTTTAGAGAGCAGTTGAGCAGGGGTGTTCAGTGTGAGACCAAAACACTTATTTACCTCTACATCTGTGCATTGGAGGGCATGGCACATCAGCAGAGCACACTGTGCAAACGGGCTCCTCTCCAGCCCTGACCTGAGCAGGAGGAGGCTCTGGAGCCAGGACTGCAGATGGAAGAAAGACCCATATCCACTCTTGTACACAAGGGGTTAACAGCTCATTATATCCCCCTCCAATAAAGCCACTGCTGACAAATGCAGAGCAACACTTCCTTAGAAATTAGAAGTTATCAAAACAAGGAGATTCCAAATCCTGCATTGTGATGCAAAGAGATTTTTTTAAACAAATATATAAATCGGAAAATGTTCACCTGGCTAATTTTAAGATGAAAGAACGCTTGAAGATGCTCAATACTCCTGTGTCACTAGGGAAGAGCCTTGTAAAAAGTGCTTCTGTGCTTTATTTCATTAGCATCCATTTTCATCAATACCCAAGATGGTATCATTTCACACACTAGAAAGCAATTGCCAAAAACATGCTTTCAAAAATGTATCAATTGATCAGAAAGTGCTGATGAGATGAATCAACTTATGCAGACCAAGGAGAAATACTCATAATCCCCTCGCAGCTGGAAGAGGCTGAGTACACAGCAGCCTGTAAACAGCCGCAGCAAAGCCCTTGGGTTTTTTGCTGGTCACGCTTAACACTCCTACACCACTGCCACCTGCCGGCACACAGGGAGGTACACATTTCATTCTAAAAAAAGAAGAGTAAAACATTATTAGTATTTTTAACGATGAAGTGCTAAGGCTGGTTTGCAAGATCCAGAGCTGCAGCTAGGCACCTGTGTTCACCTGGAGATACCACAAGCTTGGAAAGCACATCGCCTTCCACCAGAATCTTCAGCAGCACTGGTTAATACTACTGCTCCTTCTTTGAAAAGATTTGCCTTTCCACAAGAAAAATCAAGTCTTAAATGTTCCTTCATTAAAGACAATGAAAAAACTTCCCTTGACTCTGGTGGGAATCTACAGGTGGCATTTGAAAAGCACTGACCTGTGGGATTTTTTATTTTTTTTTTGACAGTTTATGCAATCAAAGGAAGAAACAAAAAGGAAAGTAAAATGCAAAGTCTAAGTAATTTTCTTCCTCTCATTAGTCAGTTTAGGTTTTCCATGAAATCCAGAGGAGTCTTTGGTGATAGGCACAGCAATACATGCACACACCTCAACAAGCCTTCCTGGCACCTCTTTGAGTGCCAAAGTAGCTACATTTTTTACACTAAAAATTTACAGTGTGAGTCTTTTTCATTTTCCTTGGCCAAAGGGTGGGTCAGCTGGTCAAAACAGATTCGAACACCAGCAGCGAGTTTTCCTGTGCATTTCTTTGGGATTAACCAATGAGAAGGAAAAACGTTCAGTCAGGTATCAGCCCCAAAAGCAGAGCATCTTTCACAGGTCTAGAACTGGTTAAAATTTTTCCATTAAAAATTACACTTTGTAGATAGAACAAAATAATACTACTAATAATAACAATAATAGCAAACAATTTACTGCCAATGCAGTGATATTCTTTTAGGCAAGAATGTAGATTTTGTGATTTAATGAGTCTTCAGAATTTTTCAATAGAACAAGATTGTGCCTTAGGAAACAAACAAAAAAACCCAAGCAAATCTTTGTTCTGTAATCATTAATCTGTAAACTGTAACTCTATAAACTTTAATCTATAAATTGACACATCTATATTATTTATGCTATGACAAGATTTAGGTTATGGAGCGGGCTCCTTTTAGCAGTAGGACAATATAGGAACCTACAAAGTTTCTAAGGTAACAGAAGAAGAAATCACAAATGGAGGATTTTGTCCATCATTTGGCCTGGGAATCATCCTGGCAGAGAGAGCAAGAAGCTTCTCTGAGCTGCCTGTGTGATTCACATCACAGAATTCAGTGAGCTTCCCTCATTCCTTGCCATGGCCAGTAGGCACTACTTATGGATGACTCCTTCAAACCAGGCAGCAGGATAAAAGCCAGCTGAACCTCACCTCGTGGTGGGGTTAGGACAAAGACTTGAGCTGCCTGCCTCTGGTCAGCATTAGCCTTTCTGGTCACATCACCTAACAATACTGTAAAAAGACAGAAGATAAAGACTTTGAAGGAGGGTATGGAGATAAGATGGCACTGTGAAAAGAGAGTGATGGTATTTTTAAGAAAATTAAATTAAAAGATAGAAAGAAATTGTTACCTTAGTTTACCTCAGAGGAAGAAGTTGGTACAGTCAAGGTGGAAGAAGTGGTTGGTAGGCTGGGAAGGAGCTGTGAAATGGAGTTTGTGTCCAATGTGCTCAAGAAGTGATAAAGTCTTAGCAATGGCCTGGGGGAAGAAAAAAATCTTGACAAAGTTGAAAACTGTGTCCTGCACATTTGAATAAAGTAAAGCAGCAATTCCCATGCCAAAATAGATGTTATAATACACAACACAAAAAAATTGGAAAAATGTTGCCTGTGCAATTGGATTGGAAATACCATAAAAAATCTGCAACAGTTGGCTGTAATGTGCAGAAGAGGCAAAGACAATGCCCAAAAATATAGTGTCCTTTATAGATCTGAAGGAAGTAAGAAAGCAGAACTGTCCTGAGGATAAAAATGAATTGTGGATCTGTGGATATATAACAGAAAGGATAGTTTGTCTTCCTTTAATATATGACCCATATCCTTATATATATATGAATGCATAAAATAAAGATTTTGTATTTCTATAAATGCAAAAATTAGAAATTTTTTTAATTTTAGAAATATTTTAAGACCTTTTGGGGAGTTCAAATAATGGTTGGTCATTCTTGAAGAGATATCACACAGGTGTGATGGGGGTGACTGGGGAGGAGAAAGTGGTTTGACAACAGAGAGTAAGTTTACAGTTACAGAAATAACACCAGTCTCTGCAAAAATGCCAAAAAAGAAAAGATGAGAAAAGAAGGGACAGAGGAATAAAAGCTGAAACTAGTTTGGATTTCCAAAGGACATGCTGCTAGGAACTAGAAAGAAATTATCAGGAGATTATGCATGTTGCTTGGAAGGAGTACAAGGGAAAGAAGCAGGAAATGGCCTAGCATAGAACTGGAAAATAAAATGACAGCAGGTAGGATCTCCAGTGATGAGTGAAGTGAAGAGGGAAGGGGAAAACCCAAGAGCTGAAATCAACACTGGTAGATCTACAGGCAGAGTGAGCAAGGGAAACAGGGTATTTGTAGAGTGGGTCCTTGATGCCAAAATGAAATCTGAAGTATTAATTCACATTCAAGTCAGAGGAAAGCATGGCTTTAGTTTTTTGGCCTATGATCTAGGCAATCTCAAGAGATGAAGACTTCTCTTTGCCCACAAGCCCAACTTCCATGATAAAATATTAAAGCATGTGTGTTATAGAACATAACTAGATAAATGGAGCATCATAGAGAAGTAAACAAGCAACATGGCATTGAGCAGAGATCTTGCAAATGAGGGGGAAAAAATACCAGCATTTTCTTTCAGTTTGGGCCTGGAATCTATCCCGAATTTGATTAAGTGTGAAGATCAAAAGTGAGTGTAGTTAATATTTAAAGATATGCTTTGGGGGAAAGCCTTGTTTTTCTGATTATTTGTGACTAACTTTTAATCTTTAATTTTTTTTTTTATTACACTTTCTGTTAAATAATATTTTAAGCAGTGTATCTTCTGAAGTTCCCCTGAGCTCCAATTTGAGTGTGATAAATAACATGCTTTAGAACTCAGAAATTATCTTCCATATTCAAAATATTATAAACTTGAAAATGTTAGGTTATGTTTTTCCTCCTCTTTAATGCAGTTTCTTTTTCTTCTTATATCTTTCAGGGATTTTTTTGGGTGTAATGGAGTGTACCATCTCACTTGCTGCCCACACAGCCTCCTAAGCTCTATACCTAATACAAAAGTGATACTCAAAAGTGTAATAAGTTTATCTAGATTAAGTATGTTATTGTTTAACCCCTTTATAAGCATCAGAACAAGTGTGGATTATTGATTGATTATTTATTTCTGACACCTTTCATTCAGAAGGGTCAGCTCACTACTCAAACTGTGAGGTGTTGCCATTCCCATTCAGAAAGGAGCTAATCTAAGGCTAAAACAATGGAGTAATAAGGTCACATCAAATCTAATGTAAAAACAGCATCTCATGACACTTCAACCCCTACTCTGTCTATTGGACCACAAAACCTGATATCTAAGGTGATACAATTTACTAGAGGACATCTTCTATCCCACTTTTTGGAAAGTATTGTTTACTATACTAGTTAAAAGTCCCTTCATCTAGCATTTAGGAAGCAGCCATCCTACTTGCATATTATCCATATCCTTTTTCAAGTAAATAATATGAGATATCTCTCTCAACAAGTGTAACAGCAATAAACAACATGAAATACATAAACTCCTCAATAGTTACTGGTTTAGATATATTGTTTATCATTAATGAGAGAAAGAAAATGAATTTCTGAAGGTAGATAGTATCATATTGTGCTTGGCCAATGGAAAGCCATTTAAGTGAGAACTTCATTCATACACATTGTTTTATATCTACAAGTGTCATTAAATTATCCAGTTGAAAAAAAAAAATTTTTTTTGAGACCAGAATGAATCAAATTAATACAGACTTGGTTACAAGCAAATATTTTAATAATGAACTAATAGCAGACTCTAGGAGAGTAAACAGATCCAAACTTTGTTCAACTGCCCCTGAAGTAACAATCAGCCTCTTTTAATAGCATTAAAGTTTCAGGATATAAAAAAATTACATGGCCTGAGTAATAACCTCTGAGAAATTTAGTTCCAGGCATCAGTAACCTTTGATATCACTGGCACAGGGGAGCTGTCAGCCTTCCTGAGGAGCAACACAGGTCTCCAGTCATCAAAAGAGCATTCTATTTCAGGCTTGAAGATCTATCTCAAACACCTAACAGCCAGCCACAGCTCAATATCCACAAAAAGTGACCAGAGTTTACAGGCCAGAGACTACTTCCATGAGGGACCACACTGTGGAGAGGGACTGGTACTTCCATGCGTGACACCAAACAATATTATCCCAAACACAGCCACGAGCTGTTTGCTCTGTTGTTTGTTTGGTTTGTCCTTTCTTTTTAATGCTCTCCTAATAAGCAGTTAAGTTGTCAGAGTTCATAGAGTGACTTCAACCTGATGATCTCATGAGTGTACATCTGCCCACAGGAATAAAAGTGCCAACAGGATGAGTTGTTTATCTCTGGTCCCCTGTGGCAGAGAACAGCTCTGAAGGTCAGACATTACATTTGCAAGGAATGACAGAGTTTCTGCATCAACTTCCTCATTTCAGCACCCGCAACTGAGAACTCTCCAGACGTGAATGGCAATCAGGAAGGACAAGTACATATGGGAAGCTGGGGGTTGCTATAGCTTGTAATACCACGTTGTCATGTATATTACTACATGGCAGCTGGAACTTCAGAAGGTCAACCCATCACTAAAACAACAATAAAAATCTTAAGAAAATAATTACGATGGACAGACATGCCTGGGTGCCCCTGCTATCATTTGATGCTGTGTCTAGGAATTAAAAATGTCATGATTAGACTGCAGAAAAGAAAGAATGATAGAAACAAAACTGAAGTGAAAGAGAGGTTAATATAGTACATACTGGAAATGTGTATATTAACCCAAACTCTTTTAAAAACAATAATCCAAAGTCCTCAGCCTTCTTTACTCCTCATTGTTTGATTTCTTTTTTAACGTACGTGTTTAAATTAATTGTAAATTCCTATAACACCAGATTAAGAGATATCTGCATTTTAAACTCAGGAGCTATTTCAAATCAACTGCAAAGATCCATAAACAAAGAATGATGGCCATAACTTTTATAGGAAGACTCTAACATGGCCAACCATCCAGAAGCAAATGGGTAATTTGAATGAATGAGTGGGAGAAAGAGTGAAAAATAAACCATAAGGATTGCATTAAGGTTGTTTTTAGTTTAAAACACTCTCTCATGCCATAAACATACAATATAAGATTAAAGAAAAAAAATATTTTCTTTTGCAAACCTCATTTTATTAACATTAGAAAAATTCCAAAAAAAATTAAAGAGATTAGGAATATCTGTAATGACTCATAAAAGGTCTCAGTGACCTTCTGAAAAAATAAAATACATTTCTGAAATGATACTTTAATTCAGGTATTATACATTTAAGTAAAACATTGATAATCTCAATTGAAGAACTAGCTGTAATAACGGAACTTGAAATGTAATTACTATACATAATACAAATTTTTAGTTTTTATTCAAACAGTGTCTTAGGATGCAGTTAAAAATATATTATTTTTTAAACCTAAAATCTAATGTCCCCAGACTTTTGCACATCTGTTTGAATGAATAACAGTGGGAAATCTGCTAAGGCAAATAAGTTGTTGCTGTTAGATTTCAGAAGCATCAGTCTGTAAAAAGGACAGGAACTTTCTGTTCCTTCTTTGCTGTCCAATACAAAATCTCATCAAGTTATAGCTATAGCAGTTTCTGAATTTAAAAATTTAAGAGAATACTCATTCTGCTTTACTCTAGCATTTGATAAGTCTAAATCTCAATATATTGGTTATTAATTCTATTTTTTTTAATTCAAAAACAAGAACAAGTCTATGTTTTGACATTTCATTTTCAGAGGAAATACCAAATCTAGGCATGCTTTTATTTTTAAGTCAATGCCATAACTATAGTAACTTAAGATTCTATAAATGCTGAGAATGTTGCTTTTAAGTGTCTGTGTTTTCTTTACTGAGCTCTATCGATGTATACAGATTTCTTCCTGGAAGTGTCATCTTGTTTAGAGCGAGGACTAATAGATCCACCAAAATAAGGAAATTTTCTATTATTTCTGCCTAAAGAAAGCAGTCATTTTTTTGTGAGTACAGAAATACTGCAGGGTCATACCAAACTCACACGTCTCGTTTACTAATTGGAATCTTGTTGGCAAGTATGAATTTCTTCCCTTCTTGCAGATCTTTCAGCTCAGTTAGCAGCTATCAAACAAGGTAAGCTTATCAAGGGAAGAGATGAGGGGTTGAGTGCACCTCAGAAACTGGTATGAGCAGGACCCTGGCTGCACAGATGCAGATGCAACACATCACAGCACCACAGAGACACAGGTTACTCTGAGAGGAACCCAGGTATAGGGACTTGCTGAGACCAGAAAGCACAGAAGGATTAAGAGTTCAAAACTTTCCTCTTTTCACACCACCTCTGTGCAGCAGCTCATACTTCATCTCATCTACTCCACAAAGGCTTTCCATGGACCTGGAAGTTTCAAACAGCTGATGTGAATACACCATACACTTCAAAGAGCTCACAATAATAAGGTTTTATGTATAAAACCTTTTGAATCTTAGTTTACCATCTGATTTTCTATGTCTTGGGACTAGTGTCAGCACTGACATACAGGGAGCTGGCCACTACACTGAAGTGATGGGGTTGGCAAATCTGTCCCTGCTCATGATAGATTTAGTTCTACAGGTGGCATAGAAGCAGCAGTGCTAGCATGTAAACAATATAAAACTGTCTGGGCGCAGTTAGGGTTTCTAGCATGTCCATGAAGTCTCACTTCCAATTGCATTTAGTCTCTGGACTCTCATCCTTGTTTGTATAAGAGTCTAGGTTTGCTAAATTGAGAACATCCTTTGGATCCAAGGGTGTTTTTGTCTTCAGCTAAATCTCTTTCCACAGATGCCTAACAGCCTCCAGTTAAATCTATTATTATTAACAAAGTAAACTGCACTGAACTTTGACAGATCTAGGTAGAATTTTGTGCACCAAAAAAATGGCTATGAGCCATCATTTAAAGGGCATAGCAGTTTCCACTCTTCATATCTAAAACCGAAAAACTTTCAGCATCCTTTGATAAGAAGACAAGTCTGCTTGTTCTCTGCCCACACAGGTAAATGTTAAAAAAGTGTGTTGAGGTCCAAGGTCCATTCCAATGTTTGTGTTTTTCAACAAGCATTCAGTGGCTGTGGAAGGTACACGAGAACAATTGTGAAGGTGAGACACTAAGAGATAATAAGAATGAAATTAAAATCTCCCCTCAAGTACATGAGGAGGGTTCAAACATTGAATTGGCATTGCATCTTAGATGATGCCACAAAAAAAAAAAAAAAAAAAAAAAAAAAAAAAAAAAAAAAAACCAAACAAACAAAAAAACCCACCCAAACTAAAACAACACCCCCCTCCCCAAAAACCCACAACAATAAACAAAAAAGACCCCCAAACAAACAAACACCTCCAAAACACAAAAAAGACCACCACACCTGTGAACTGAAGAAGAATAGCTTTTTTTTAAAGAATTATGTGCTTTCAGGATGTAACTACATGGGAATCATCATGAAGGGTAATATAAAACTCCTACTGCAACATTAGGTAAGAGGCATTGCATGATAGCAGAGTCCTGATGCAAACGAAATGCAGTAGGCATGGCACAAACAGCTGCTAATGCAAACATTATCACCTAGCTCTGGTTTAAAGCAGCTACAGGCCTGGAGTAAAAACCTAAACAGGCATCTCACTTCATCTTTCCCCCTCCACTTTCTCCTCACACAATACAGTTTGTGCTGCACCGTTTGATTCAGGGACCATGTGCTGCAGCACTGTGAGCTATCATATTTTTGTTGTGGTTTCTAACAGGTAATAGGGAGAGTCAATAATAAGAATTTTAACTCATTTTTCTTCCTCCCCAATTGCCAAGCCTATGAGTTAACAAGATTTCTGAAAATACATAAAAACATTTTGTGCACACATAGCTTGCTTTTGGGAACTTCTGTTAACATTCTTGCAAAGCCCACACAGCTTCAGGCACTGTGCAAACATATGGGAGTATACAGACTGAAGTAAACACAAAACAGTAGAAAGAAATACCAGTAGACATAGAAAATGAGGCCAGTAATAAATACAGATTAAAAATAACATGGATTTATAGTAAAAATTTTAACAATTAACACGGCACATTCCAGTGGAGGCTTAATGCATTTGACACACTAATGCTATTGCTCGCTGCACAGTTCTGTTCCCAGAATTTCTTTAGGAAGTTGCCCAGAATGCTAATATAATCAAATTTCTGGAAGCATCTCAATACCACAAGTGGAACTAGTGTAAAATGTATTGAACTAGCATGGATTTCCACCACCCCCCAGACCTCCCCTCCCCATTCTAATTCAATTAAATAAGAAGGGGGAAAGTGCTTTATAACTTGAAGTCCCTTTTTTTTTTCCCCTGTGAAACAAAACCAAACAAACCAAATCTCAATGGCTCCCTCTGCTGTCATGTCTTAGAAGTTTCATTATATTTGTAATTAAAAAAAACCCAAAAAAACAACAGCCAACAGTTTCTTCTTTCCCCAGTCAGTGAATATCTTGTATTTTCACCACATCACATGGCGTGCCAGCTCTAAAGAGTGCTTTATCCAAAAGAAAATTTCTCAAAGTGCAATTCTATGCTTGCTTACCCAGGCTGCAATAGTAGCATCCCTTCATGATTGCATGCAAGCTACATGTGGCATCATTAAAAATGTTTAAGAATGGTTTATTACCTTTGTAATAAGCTTTGGGTTGATCTGGAGTCAACTGCTAAGATGTGGATTTTAATTCTAACAATGCCAGATCACTTTGCATGAAATAAATCTCTCTGTAACAAACAACTCTAACAATTATTTCAGGACTATGGGAACAGTCCTAGAGAGAGAACATATTTCTGCCAAAACAGAAAATACTCCACAACACATTAACCAAGCTGGAGAGCTGTACTGCCTCTGGCAAGCATTCTGGATTGCTGTTTGCCAGGCCCCAGGGACAGATAATGGTCATTACCTGGCACAGGTGAGCAGCAAAGCAGCGATATCAGGGTGCCTTGTCACAGAGCTGACAACGACTTGTCTGCCTCTCAGCATCCTGGTAGGAAGCTTAGCAACAAATATTCCTTTGGAACTAACTCCAAGCCACAGAAGTCAACAGGTCACTCAAAAGCAGCCAAACCAGACCCCAGGATCTTCCCTCCCACACTTAAAGAATAAAGAACTCTGGAGGATACAATTTATTCTCAGAAATGTACAAAAAGGGAGGATGATAAAAATCTGCAGTGCTCGATCAAAACACAGAGGTGTAAATTTAAGAGGAGAGCAGAATGCTTCAGTCCTTCACTTTCCAGCCTGTGGAAGCATCTCCCAGGCACAGAGCGTGGTGAGGGGAGGCAGCTGAGGAGGGACATCCCCCCTACCAGTGCTCCCCTCTCCGTGGCTCTCTGGCAGAAGCACACAGTGCTGAGTGACAGTCCTCAGTGCCCCCTGAAAAGTAGACTTGATGCCTGAGATAAATGGAATGACAGCAGAGAATATTTCCATACTAGTCACAGAATTTGTCTCAATTGCCTCTGTCTTCTTTCCGCTCCGAGCCCGATGCCTCCCAAACCAGGAGCTATATTTATCCCTCGCACTCAGGGATGTTCTCATGGTTCTAAATTAAGCAGCTTCTGTCACGCCCAGGACCAGCCATAACCCTTCTCTATTGGCTCTCCACATCAGAGTTCTTGGTGCATTGGTGGTGCCCTGTCTGAACCAACCACAGGTGTACGCACCGAAATGGTCACCTCACTCATCCGGCGGTGAAAGCTGACATTGCTGGACGTCTCACACCATACACGTCCACTTTTCACACAGGATGCATCTAAACTGGTCAGAGACAGCCTCTCCTCGACCTGCCAGGGTATCACTGACACCTACAGCCTAATTCTGCCTAAAGATTATACCCACTGCATCTACCTCAGTCACCTTCCTCCAGGAAACACGTCACATTTCCAGTCTTCCCATACTCTTGCCAGTGTAAAAACGCCCTCTAGATTTCAACTGTTCTTTTCTTTTTTACTTTTTCCCAGCATGTTTTTTACTGTGAAGACTAATTCACCTACAGGAGGAAACTTTAGTTTATTGTTTATAAAGACATACAAACACTCTAATTTATTCCTAAAAACTTCTTAGCATGGAATGGCTTTGCTCTCATTTTGCTAGGCTAGGCTCACACCTTAAATTCTGCCCATCCAAATACAGATAATATCTATAACATCTCAGATTTAGCTTGGAGATACACCATCCTAATCTGACAAAAGAAAATCTGAAAGGGCTTTTGAAATACCCCAAGTGAAATCTGCCCAAAAAATATTAAGACAGCTCCACATTTCAAACCTCTCAAATGCCTTCAGCTTACAATGATGGTTCTTTGCTATAAAAGTCCGTACTCACTGAATGTCAGACTGGTCTTATTCACCTAGATTGCAGGTATAAATTACTTAATCACCTTCTTAGAGACAGATATCACATACCAGTATCAGAGAAAAAAGCTTAGCAGAATGTCCAAAAACATTAAAGAATGACTCCTTGTAAGGAATTTTGTGTTAACAAATACACAGTTATAAGAGTGTATGTATCTATGTATTATATACCCTCCAGATTAGAACTTATTACACTCATGTTTGAAAGACATTACATCTTCCTTTCCTTGACTTTGGCCAACTGCTACAAGCTTTCTGGTTTACTGGCATTACTTGTAGTACTTTCCTGACTGGCAGACTTGGAAAGAGCAATTTTCATACAAGAAGTGCTGATATTACAGAGCAAAAAAACCCCAACTATTTGGCATATTTAAACCTGTCACTCCAATGTATTTATTTGATGCTGGAAAGCAAGGGGGTAGAAGATGAATGCAATTAGTTAATGGGAGTAGTGATCAACTCCATTCTCTGTGCTTTTTTAGACAGAGAACACAGCCTCCCAAAGCTCCTCTTGCATCTCTTCCAGACTGCCTACAGAGCTGGAATAATTATCCTGACTTGGGATCAACTAAGTGTCAGAAAGCCTGAAACAAAAGAAGTTTGTTAAACTTAACAGTATTTGAATGCTCAATTTATTTACTCCCTAACCCCTTCTAAATAAAGGAGACCCAGCATTACTGACATGAAACCATGACATGAAGGTTTTAAAGGATGTTTGCCATTCTACAGAAAGTCTGAGGCACCAAAACCCCTGTCCCCTCCTTTCCTGTAATGCTGTTAATCCATGAATTTAAGGCAAATCTTCTCATTTCGACCCCATTGCAGACACACTCACTATGTTCAGTTGCATCTTTTCGTTTGCTCACCTGGTGGATTTGAACTGAGCCTTCTTTGAACTTCCCAGACATGATCCAGCTGTGAGCCAGAAAGCTACAGCAGTCCAGAGGTACTGCTGAGCTGGTTAAGTCTGGTTGAGAACAATCCAAGTAGCAAAACTCTGGGCCAGAACTGTGCTGCAGAGGTCAGCACACAGGCAGCAGAGGTGCCTAACACAGCTGACAGCTAGATGGTAACAACCAATGACCACAATGTATAAAAAGGACTTTTTCCATCCTAGCTGTCTCTCTTTCACAAATAATAAACTCTCTATTAATTAAGTAAAATAATGTGAGTTCTGTGTAAATTATGGTACACTTGAAATTCAATCTCTTATGAAAGGGATCTACCCTGAGCTGAAGGAAAGAAAAATGAATACTCAGGGTGAAAACTGGAGAATATAGGAGGTAATACCCAGCAGCATCTCACCCCTGCTCTGGGAACAGAAGTTCCTAGAAGGAAAACCAGGATTTGTAAGCACGTTTACTTTTTTTCAGAAAGCATTTTCTCAGGTAATTACTTGAGAAAGCAAAGGGCCCAACTTTCACCTGGGATTAGGTTTTCCTATGGCAATATGCATAGGCTCCACCCTGAGCATGAGGAAAGAAATCTCTCGGGAAGAAGAAAGCCAAACCAGTAACTAACCTTACATCAAGTACATTTTGTCTTTGAACAGGGACAGAAGCACTTGATTCAGTGGGAGTGCAGCACCTGCCCCCATCTAACTCCTATATTTAGCTCTCCTGTAGGTTGCTTTAGAATGCTTCCTCTGTAATACCAAACGCATATAAAGATGGAAACTTTGACCAAATGCTCCAAAGGTAACATTGCTTGAGCTGTGAGGCATTTCTCCAAGGGAAAATAGTGTGACAATCTGTGGATAGCCCTTCTAGACACACCTAGTAACAGAAACTTTCCAACCACATTTCTATCAAGTGCAGCCTAGATTTAATTTTGCAAAGTAAATGCCATTTTGCCTGTAGAATAACATTCTATTTATCATCTTGATAATTTTTTGTATTTGGCTAAAGTTTATTTTTAACAGAGAAAATCCATGCTTAACTTTGTCCTTTTGAGAGTTCTCAGTGGAATGTTTTGTTTTTGGCTCTCAAGTGAATCATATTGCTACTGCAGATGATATAACAATTTTTTAAAAACTACATTTTGCTGCAGAATTTTCCTTCATTTAAAGGTTTTCTGAGTTTGTTCAAGTCATGTTGAGCAATTATTTATGTAATCCACAAACCATAAAGCAACTGAAATAATTCCATGAATTAAAAATCCATGAAGGGTCTTGATTCAGAAAGTCTCAGCAAACTGGAGGTGAGGTGAGCATGCTGGAGGCAGCTTCTGCTTTCCTTGCTCTCGCACTGCTCTTCGTTCTCATGATTGGTTGTGGTCAGAGGCAGAGAATCACAGATTAGCCAGATTTTTGGTCCAACTCTCTTATCCATTATTAATTGTAAAATAAACTAAATAAACTGCAAAAAGGGCTGACTAAAAGTTTTTAAAATGTTTTTGCAAGGAACTCCTTGAATTTGTTCAAACCTAGGACTGAAGTGTCTTTTCATAACTTCTGGTTCCCAGTTCAGGAAAACAAAACAAAACAATTAAAAAAATAATTTAAAAAATCACTTTTATTCACATATTTCATGCATCTGTTTTTATAATCTTGTTTGAGCACTATGTTATGACACTAAGTAACAAAAAAGTGTTAAATTTGATTTAGAAAGAATAATGAAAAAAAATCTATACTGTGCAATTTAATACATCTTTCTTTCATCCAATGTTTTGGTGCATTTCTTTAGCTATCGGGGTAGGAGACTCCAATACAGGCATGCCCTTTTTGTGTTAACATTACAGGAAGATTTTAATTTGATCTATATTGGATATTAGTCTTTGTGACATTATTGGCCAAGGACTTGGGGCTTATCATAAGTCTGTGAAGCTTTGTGATTAAAAGGAGCATGGCCCCAAAACTCTCTGCAATATCAGAGCATTCCATACAGATTATAAGGAGACCTTCAAAACTGGATCCAAATCAGCCAACAATGAACCTTTTATTATTCGTGATGTGAGCTAGATGACAGGGGAAGGCTAAAACTTAATCTTAAACCTCTCCTGACAAATTTCATACTCAGAGGTTTAGTATCCCTTAAGACTCAGCAGTTCTTCTCTTTGAAAAGCTGCACAGAGCTCATCCTTCTTTAAATTCTGCTAACAGATTAGAGGGTATATTTCTCACCAACCTGGATGCTTCCCTCTTGACTTCCTTCCTCAGGCAGAAGTGATTCAAGGTCAAGCTCTTACCTTTGTGAGGAAAGTTGCAACGAGCAGAGAACTGCAGCCATCCTGGGAGCATCCTCTGGTATTTCCACCTCTCCCCTCCTACTAGTGTGATGGAATACTTGTACCACAATTGTTTCTCCCAGGTCAAACTCCAGACTCAAACATCCTTTATTATTACCAACGATTTTATTTCAGGACCCCTTTGCAGCCATTCCTGTGCATTCTCTACCATTGGCTCAACCTGTACCTCCTCATTAAATCCTCTTCAGTCCCTAACACTCCTCTATGTTCATGGTCCTTTCCCTGGGATTTCCATGTATCCCACCACTACTGACTTTTATTTAACCCTTTTCCCAATACACACACACAAAAATAATTTTTAAAAAATTGCTGTCAGTACATTCTTCTTTCAACTGCCCTCATTTCCTGTCTCATTTAGTTTAAGTCCAGCAATATCCATTTGTGAAGTCTAAAGTGTTTCTCCCTTTGCATGTCCTTCAACTCTCCTGAAGAAAATATGATTTATTTTAATAGGATTATTGCATTATCAGTTAAATATAGATGAGTTTATGCCTGCTGGTGGTTGACTAAGTAGAAACATAAGAATTTGTGCATTCTAGTTGAGGATCTGTTTCTCAAAAAATACAAAGTAGAGAAATTTGAGCACATCAGTGTTTGCAGAAATAAAGATTTTAAATATCCATGCAAGATTATCTTTTGACTGCCAAGTGAATATAAATTCCTCTTTCTTTAGCACTATTTTATGCCAGAATTAAAAAAAAAAAAAGCTCACATTAAATTTTAAATAAATTTTATACTCAATGACTTAAAGGCACAGCAGAGTAGGCAGCTATTCTGTTCTAGGCACGCCATTACACCATTATCTTCATGCTTCATCAAATCATTAATTGTCAGTCTGTAGTCAGAATGTGGTTTTATTTTGTTTTTCTCCCATTGCTCAGGGAAAGTAAATACTCTGCAGCAGAGATGGTCTCACTTGGGGGCCTCTAGTGACTGTGCCTCAGTGGTACCTTAACTTTTGAGAAAAAAACTGTAAAAAACATCAAGTTATTTAATCAGAGATCTGACATGGGTTTTACCTGTTTCAAGCCTTGAAAAGTGAGCTGCATTATCTTCCAGAGCCATGCAGGCAGCAGTGCCTCAGCTGGATGCTTCTCTTTGCACACCCCTTGGTGGGCTGGGAGATGGCCCCAGAGCTCATGAACTCAAGTTAATTGTTCACTTGTCTGCAGTAAACTTTTTCCTGCATTGCTGGTAGGTCTTTCTGAGGGATTTGAAGATGGATAGGTAGGGAAGGAAAAGTACCTTTCAACTTTAAAAATAAAATTTGTACTTCTTGCCACTGGAAAAAAAAGAATCATCCCAGATTTTTATTCTTAGTATGATTAGAACTGTAGGTTTAAGGCCAGAAACTCCTTCAATTATGAAAAGACCCCAACAAGCACCAAATAGACCCAAAAATCCAAAGTGAAACTTAGCTCTATACTGAACCTACATACAAATGTGTAGCAAAACTGCACATCTGGACAGCATTTCCTCCATTTCCTTTTACCTTGGGCTTTGTTGGTGTATTTGCTCCCTATCATTGAAAATACAACACAGTTCATCTGTTTCCAATTTTTTTGGAAAGATTTCCTGTTAACCCTCCCACTTGTTTCAACCAAATACACCAACAGTTCATTGTTCTTTTACATACCATAGGTATGATTAATTGGACTTCAAGGAAGGGGAGAAAAACATCACAAGAAGTCAGAACGTCATGGCGTCCTTCCACATGAAATTTCGGTTGCAGATAAAGCAGGCAGCTTCACTGAATGAGACTTAAGTTCCTCAGCTGCAGCTTTACTCTTAGATATAAAAGACAAACACTACGTGAGAAACTCCATCATGTAATGCTGCAGAAAAGCTGTGTTGAACAAATTTTTCAAGTCTTGAACACCATTAAGACAGATTTGGCACAGAGAAAACTAAATAGAATGTGCAAGAAAGTGGAGCCGCAAAGTGTTCGAAACACAGCATGTGTGGGAAAACTTCAGTATTTTTTTCATGTAAAGCTCGTATTTCATTGTCTTTGTCATTTAATCAGTATGAGAATAAAAATGATCCAACTCATCACTATAGCCTGCTCCAACTATTATTGTCAGGAATAAGCTAGTAACTGAGTAACTTCTTCAGATAACCAACATTAAGTGGGAATAGAAATGTCACTGGCCTAGGATCAGCTGGCTAAGCCTAGTGCAGTAGCAATGACCTGGGACATGGGAACAGCCAATGCTCAGAACACAACCAACACCCCAAGCCTTGCAAAATGTACTGCTTACTGAAAGAAAGGATGAAACAAGGAACTTTTTACTGGAAAGCAAGGTAGGACTGTAAACTGGTGTAAGATCAAGAGCAAAATCATAATGTGAAGTAAAAAGCAAAAGAGATGAGATCAATTAGGGGAAAAAAACCAAACCAGAAAACCTGCTGCATGCAGACCAATTTAGGAGTTCACCTGGACTGTGTGAACATACTTTAATTCTTTGATTGAAAGATTCTTATAGCATCTGAAAAGCTACACTGAAACGAGAATGAAGACCCAACTTCACAATGCTCTCTTGGCTGTTTAGTATCATTTATCTCATACAGCTCTGAGTTCTCCTCAGTATTTCAGCATTTCATCTACTTCCCAAGACAAGAATTCCTGTCTCCATCCTTGACTTTCAGTTTTCAAAAAAACCATCAATACTCACTAGCAACCCAAAGAGCGGATAATGATAGTTATTTATTAACATTTAAAATATGCATAAATTTCAGTAACTAAAAAAATTCTCTGAATTGTTCTGCATGTGATATTCTTGAAATTAAAGATGAATACAACTGAAAGACCAAGCATTATCATCAAATATGAAGTTGAATGGAATACAGATCAAGTTAATAGTAATTACATTACATTAACTTGAAGAAATTAAACACAGCTTTACACATTTTCTGATGAAGCACCACACTCACAAGACCCAGTGAAGCATCTCGTGAGAACTGAGCTGCAAATCAGTTAAGCAACTGAAAACAGACAGCCAATTTAAGTTTTAAAAAAAATTATGCTAAGAATTTAGCAGCCGTGTTTTCCAGGTAGCTATCAGAAGAAGGCCAGATTTAACAACCAACATATTGCAGTCACACGTCACAAACATTTGAATTTTAACCAAGTTAACAATTCTTTATTTGTGGAAGAAGAGATCCCAGTCCTCTCACCACCTATTTCACAAAGCTGCTAATCTGAACTGATGCAAATACTGATAGGATTCTTGAGTAACACTGAACAGCAGCTGCATCTATTAATGCTCACAAAATAAAATTTCAGATTTTAACAGTAGATATACAGTTACAGTAGGTAATGAATGATCCACAACTTTTAACCTCACTCCTTTGCTGAAACGTAATAGCTTAGCTCCAAGTAAAGCTAAACCTCCATTTAGCTTGCTCAAATGCTTAGTTTGGAAATTTTTATTCTTAGACTAAGCATAAAGGGAGGATTTATTTTTTTAACATCTGAGGTTCTTTCAGATGTTTGCAGAACAGGAAAGAAAAGATGCATAAATTCAGAGCTCAAGATGAAAGTGTAATGCTTTGCATAAGAGGCACAAATCAAGACAGCTTGTGCATGTGGAAGTCCATAAGCTCAACTTAAATACAGTCATCGATCTGGAGTATTTTGTTTCATTTTACATTACCATCCACTTCATTCTCAAGATGCACATAAACTTGTGCAGGCAGATGAAAAGTTATGATATCCCCAAGTGGATGAAATTCAAAGCAACAATAAAAAAACAATTAAGTTTCTCAAGAGTTACAAACTAGTTTTAGAGGCAAAATATGCTAATTCAGTATTAAGATGACAAGTGCAAATGCACAGAGGATATGCAGTTTATAAACTCTCACTGTTAACACTCTGGTTATCACCAGCACTAAAATTAAGAAGAAATTTAAAAGTGGACCCTTGTATTTTAATTACTATGTCCTTAAATTCAAATTAAACACTGTTTCTGTTTCCACTTTCTGAATGAAAATGCTGCAGTTTTTTAAAAATGGCGTACACCACATAGGAGACTGAATTAATCCAGTTGTAAAAGCAGTATTTCTCTATTTACATTCTGGCAAACAAGGCAGACTGAGATGAGATAAACTCAGTCAGGAGACTTCCTCTCTCCAGAGAAGGAAATAAGTGAAGGCGGGAACTTTTCTGTAAAAGTTGTGAAAACAGCATCCAAAGCCATGCTTCCCTTATGGGCATCCAAAGGAAACAGCTGACAGACATACCCAGGGGAGTTTTCAGAGAAAGGGTAGGAAAGTAGAAAGGAATGCTTACTTAGATGGGAGCAAGGAATTCACTGTCTTTTGAGCATTTAACAAATAAGAACAGACTTCTGGAGGAAGACACATGAAGACCCACCCATCTGCACTCTGCCTGCAGTGTGGCAGAACAAGTTCATTGTGAAGTACACAGGTGAATTGATTGGAGAAGACATCCAACTGGTCATTGACTCCTGTTTGCTGCATTTTCACTTGCAGGAAGGACGAGGTCAGAAAAGAACAGATAACACAAACATCAGGCATCTCCTAATATCAATAAGCAGCAAATTTTATTAGTATTTTGCTTAGAGAACTCTGGACACTGACAGTATCATTAATAAGAATGCTTCATGGTTATTACGAGAAGAGAAACACCGTTGAAAGCCTGGACTAGATATAAATTTAAATTTGTGAATTGAAATGTTCATCATATTAAGATGCACTTTATTAAAATATGTAAAGTAGAACAGACAGTATAGAACAGATGTTTTGAGGAAAACAAGAAAACCTGCCAGCTGTACACTAGTATTTGTATATGAGACCAAACTAATTTCCTTAGAATTCCTATGACCCATAGAGAAATTCTTTCCTCTCCCACACTGAACTACACTGAATGTGTCAGGTGGAAAATAGAACAACTAAGGATGTGAACAGGTTGCTTCTGAGGAAACTTTCAAACATATTAAGAAAGATCCAATGGTCACCTCTCATGTTAAAGAATTCTCATTTAAGTCACCACACTGCAATGGTACAAAAAAAAAAACAAAACAAAAAAAACCAAAACAAAAAACAACCAACAAAAAAAAAAAAAAAAACAAAAAAAAAAAAAAAAAAAAAAAAAACAAAAAAAAAAAAAAAAAAAAAAAAAAAAACCAAGAAAAAACCCACAAAAAATCCACAAAATTGAAACCAAGTTTGCTAGACCTAGATGGAAAATAATCAACTGCTCTCCTAATCTCTCTTAATTTATCAGTAAATTATATGGATCTTCACCCAACAAAAGGACAAACAAGATACTGAAAATCTTTGTGTCAATTAATTTCCTTAATGAAGCAGCAGGAAAAATTAGCACAAATGTCTTTGGAAGGCCATTCCTAAAAGGTGGTTTGCATTTGAATGGTTAGAATTATTCATTTAAAAAACAGGCTGGAGAAAATTCAAAGACTGTCTCCACCAGATTTTCACTGCACTCAGTGAAATCAAATGAAGTATGTAAAAATCTTTCTGGTGAAGGAGTCACCAGTTATTTTGAAAAATTAAGGTAACAGCTACTTACAGAATTCAAAACAGTGTTGCTTCAACGAAGGTTCAGCAAGGAAAAATGCACTGACTTCATTAGGAATTTCCTAGGATGATTCTGCTTGTGCAGGGAGGTTGGGCCAGATGACCCTACTGTGGTCCCTTTTAATGTGACCCATGCTGTGAATACGTTTTGAGTGTGTAAATTCTATGAAGTAGAAAGCAGCTTCAGAATAGAACTTGGACTAAACAGTGAAAAATATTTAAGATGCTTCCTCCTAAATATTACTTTATTTGCACTTGCCCTCAATATTATCTTTTGTTTGGTGCCATAGATTTGTCTGGAATAAGAATAATTTTGGCCAGGGGCTTTCGCATCTAAATCTTGCAGATAGTGAACATTGAAACTGCCAGATTAGCCAAAAAAGAAAAAAAAATAATAAAACAGGGAAAGAATGTAGAGAAGNGGTAGGACAAGCTTTTCCCAGCAACTTTCTATGACAATTCTCAGGCCTCCTCAGATTGGAAGAAGTAATCAAAATGGAGAATACTCAGCATTTCTTCCCTCCCCCTTGTATCACTGAATGTGTGACAACATCATATCTAGTTTGTACATTACCAAAATCTTACACTGGAAGCAGCATTGGTTTTGTTTTTTTCTCCCCCAGGACCCTTTCCCGCTTTAAAATATTCTGCTGCATCTCTGGCTCACCAACCCCAGGTGTGCAGCTAAGCCTGTTCAACAGTGGGTACCTGCTTCTGAAAGAACAAATCTCTTTCTTACCCTCCCACCATCTCCCTTCTAAACATCTAACATCACAGAGAACTGGCCAACTGTTAAAGCAGCAGAAAATGGCTTGAACTGGCTCAGTTTGGATCACAGGAAAACAAAGGCTGGCACAAAGTAGGAGGCGTCAGGAACAGAAAAGGGGTACCACTGATTCCTCCATTAGCAAGTTAGAAAGCAACCATTGTAACACCTTCACCATATTGAAAAATCAGACCAAAAAAAAGGCATTTCTACATTTATTTGAGATAATAAGCACCATTCCTTTTCTTTCTGGAGGAAAAGAACTTGTGCATAAGGAAGCTGAAGGCTAGATGCTTCACACGTCCATTAACTAATACAGCACTCCACAGCTGATTTTACAATGTTATATACTATTTTTACAGCACTTCATATGCACACAAAATTCCTTTTAATTTCAGCTGCACATACTAAACTCTCAGCAGTCAGCAAATCGGTTGCAACATGACTAACACCATCAACAATCAAACTCTTCTATTTGTAGATTTGCTAACAATCCTGGAACAGTGTAAGAACTGTCACAGCTCTCTCAATGTAATCACCTCCTTCTCTCACAATCCTGTCTCATCTTCCCAGCTTTCAAAGCCTGCAACAGAGCGATGAACCTACTTGATACTAAACCTGATTCAATAGAAGACCAATGCTCATGCTATTAGAATAAAAAAGGCATGGGGTAAGGCAGGAAACACTAACAAAGCCTGCAAAAATATGAATACTGCAGTGAAAGCAAAGTAGGGTTGCACATGCAATCAGTTCCTGAATGCTTGACTCCAACATTAGCTTTCTGGTAACTGGAAACTTCTGGGAATTTTGGTAAGGTATTTTTGTAACAAAGAAGCAGAAACATGCTGATACCTTGAGGGATCACAGATGAACTACATTCTTTGGACTCACAACCTTGAGCTCTTCAGCTGATTAATGACAGTTGGAATAAATTAGCCCACAGAGGGAAACAAATAGCTATAAAACCTGTTAGCAAGAAAACAGATATGCATGGAAGCAGTAATTTTTGGGCTGAAGCCAAATTTCATAGGGATTGGGCTTGAAACCTTTGTCTCCTAGTCTCCTCTTACAATATGCACTTTGCTTATCCCTCCCTTATCCCACTTGCTATTTATTACACATCTAAGTGACATTGCTTCTTTACTCCAAAATACAGGAGTAGCTCCCCTTTTGAGCTTCCAGATCACTGGCAGTAAAAATTAAAATTCCTATCTGCAACTCTGCAGCCTCTAACAATATTTAAAACAATGAGCAAGAAGTGTGCACTGAACTTCTGTTTGCATGGTTGTAAGAGTGCAGAGGGCTTAAGAAGAGAGAAAGCAAAAGTCAGCAAAATCGTCTGTATCCAAAACAAACCTTTGCTACTTAAGCTGCAGAACTTTGACTGCCAAAATCTGTAAATGAAGGACTTGAAACACAATATAAACATCTGTGTTGGAAAGTAAGACATAAAACACGTTCAAATAATATGTGCTACTGCTATTTTAAGCTATAAGATATCTGACTTCTACATCGCTGTTCTAAAAAGGGAAAGCTATCCCTGGAGTTTGGTACAGGTTGTTCAGTAATTTGTACAGTCAATACACCCGCTTAACAGTTTTTCAATATTCTCTTCCAGCAGAAAGAATGCGTTGCTATATGAACTGAAACAGAAGATATACTCTTCAGAGGTTAAAAAGTAATAGAGAACTGGCCCGTTTAATATGTACTCTAAAATTCTTGCTGCATGGTTCTAACAAAAATCATCTTTACGTGGTTGTGAATATGTCAACTCCATGGACCAAAGTATTTTTCTCAAAATATGTTCAAGTAGGGGGAAAAACATCTCGACGTTGGCACAATGAAACAAAAAAATTTGAGAAACAGAGTATATGCTTGCTAAACAAGAATTATGTTTATTTAGCTAGTGAATCACCTAGAGGAGTAAATTTTCACTTTCATGATAGCAATCTGTCAGGCTTGCAAACACCCAGAAATAGGAATTAAAGATTATTTTAAATGTAGTTATAAAGGTCATAAAAAGTCTGATTTAGACTGAGGTACATTTACTCAAAACTGAGATTCATTGAGTGGTAGCAAACAAACAGTTCCTCAGACAAATGCACTTTTTTTCAGTATACATGTTACAGAAAAAAAATAAAGAAATGTGCATTAACTGGTGGTGTCCACCAAGCTGCATATTAATATTCTCTTACACCAAACAGTTTGAAACAAGGGAAATGTCATTCTATTATAATTTCATGTTACAATTCATTTGGCTAAACTGCAGCTTAAAGTTGCCTTGCCATATTAAAAGATTACTACAATAATTTTCACATGAACATTTAGACTTGAGTTTTACTCCAGGACTAAATATGGCATGATTTGCTTTTAATCTGTTGAATAGCTAAAAACTGACAATTAAAAAAACTACAACAAAGAAAAAATTAAGTTGAAGCAATGTGAATCTCACATCATTGAACCACTTCTAATGGTTAAATGTTAGTATTTAACAAATTCAAAGAGTTAATGAATCCTTGCATTCGTTCGGTCTCCTGTGCCTTAGCTAGGATGCATAAATACAAAAGACAGCAGATACTGGTAAAAGCTTCAGGACAGAAAGTGCTTGACGAAGGTACAGTTCTCAAGTGTGTTTGGTGAGAGAGTATAAGGGCAGATGCACTGATGAGAACCATTACAAGAAGAGTCAATTTTGTGTTAAAGTGTTCAAAGATGTCACCTTAAGCAGAAAAAAGCTTTAATATCGTCTTCTTAGACTTATTAGGCATTTCCAGAGTCTACATCATTAGTGTTGTATTCTAGCAGGACATCTCCATATAGTTATTGTTTGTTTCTATTTCTCTCCTGAAAAAAAACAAAAACAGAAAAGGACAATCATGTTAATACACACAGATCAACATTATCTGCTTTTCTTTCATTACAGCATTTTCATTGCTTGCAATTTAGCTAAATTAGGCAACATGCTTTCAAGGAAAAAGCTTCTATTATTTCCAGGAAAATGAAATTATACAATTTAAGTCACCTTCTTAAAGAGAAACACAGAAGTATACGTCAAACTAATAAGCAAACATTCCAAAAAACTGCTATCAAAAAAAAAAAAAGAGGATTTATAATGTCAGTTTTAATTCACTTACAGTAAAATATATTCCATAAAGTGAACTGAGCAAGGAGACCAAGGGACCTACAAAGAAGGCAAGATGTACCCTAAAACTTTTACTTAGTTTGTCAAAATATGTTTTACTCTCCATCCATTATATCCCTAAAAAAATATGGTATTCCCAGGTACCTCCCTTTATATGGGTATATAAAGCCTCATATAATAAAATGCTTAAGATCAAAAGGTAAAGTAACTAGCTGGCTCAACACCTTGTCCTCCATACAAATGCTCAAGTGGCAAGAATTTTTTTAAGGCCATTGATACCTTTTTTAGAAATTACTTCCAATAACAAAATGAAAAGTCAGTAAAATAGGAATGGCTACAAAGAAACCTCACTTCAATGTGAGCCTGAGCCACAGTGAGGACCATATTAACTAGACAGCCCTCAATGCACTGTGAAGTGCCACATTTGGCATTTAGGACTAAAATACTAATGGCACTACCAGGGACTATCCATATTCTGTAGTACAGGTTTAACAGAATAAGTGACACTTTCAGTGCTCTATCATCTTCCTCCATTTTCTCTACTTTGTTCAAGATAAACATACACTTAGGCATTATGACAACCTCTAACAAAAAAATAAACACTGATCAACAAACTATATATTGTTGCCTTCATGATACATCTTCTAGCCTGTAAAAAGATACTGGTCAATGTAAAAAAACTAAGACCTTATCTTTCAATAGCATTAAACAGCATTTCCCATAACACTTTTCTTTATATGTGCAACTGGGCACATTAAAGAAATATATGAATCCCTGCTTAGAAGAGAGGTAGGTTCCCATCCCCATCAAAAGGGAATAAAAAGTATAAATTACCTCTCTGTATTTTTATTATTACTATTGCATATTATAAATGGTACAATAACATAGCAGAGAAAACAAAATAACCCAGGGAGAAATTCAAACAACAATTTCAAAACCACTCTCTCCAACACCACGTTGAAACTTTATTATGCTAGAAACTATTTAAGAAAATTGCAAATGAGCATATGACCCCATATAGATTCTCCCAAACAGTCTATTGAAAGAACAAAGTATGCAACATTTATACTGGTTATTACTGGTGATCTAGTCCTTTCCAAGACAGACCTCCAAGTGGCTTAAAGATTAAAACCAAAACAATAAAGCCCAGTCTTGGTCACAATAAACAGATCATGGTCCCCCAGAAGCTGTGTGTCTAAGACTGGACATTTGCTAGAGCAGAATTTCAGTATATTTAAAGTGAAAGTGATACTTGCACTATTGTGCTAAAATATTATTTTTCCTAGTTCAAAAATATATAACTAATATTTTCATAGTAAGATACTGCTTTTAAAGATTGATAGTATCAGTCATTAATACAAGCTAATACCTTAACAATGCACTCTTGGCTGAAAACAGATGATGACTGGCCTCATGCCTCCCTATGCATGTAAGGCATGCAAAAATAGCCTGCTAAGGCACATCTCAGATTATTCCTCTAATATTAGCAGACTTCAATTGCAAGGACTTCACAAAGTATCAAAAAACACTCCTCTGGTAGTAAGTAGAAGCCTATGGAAGTGCAACATTAAAATAAACAACAATTTTAAATACCACCTCTATACAACCAAAATCATCACTTCCTATTCATTTGAAAGTATTACATACATAAGCACTGACTCAGGCTATCTAGAAAGACTCTCTGCATTTCAAATTGCTGTGCTATAAACTGACCAACGCTATGCTTTGTGAAGGCCTCAACCCAAAATGTATTTAAGTTCATAAAAACTCAAAGTTGCAAAGGAATGATACCCTGACTACCTTCTTCCACTGGATGAAGTAAAAGATGTTGCAAATTTTACATCTGCTTTGAATTCTACAGAGAATAAAAGTCTTCAGAACATCAGCACATCTTTCTTGTAGTCTCAAAATTACATATTACTACATTTATATTTAAGTACTTCAAGCAGACATACAAGCATGACATTTTTCAATGCAAGTGAACAGAACACTCTTCAAATACTGGTATCAGTGACATTTGCACTCTGTACTGTGAAACAGAAAGTGTGAAACAGAAAGTAGACCTGATTTACTCAAAACACAGGCAGTGGTACTCCACTCAAAACCAAACCCCTACCCAACTCCAAGTCAGATCACACTTCCAGACCACTGTCTTTTCCTATCTCAAAAAGTAATTTTCCTGGGTTTTTTGGTGGGGTGTGGTTTTTTGGGAGTTTGTTTTCTTTTTTTTTTTTTTTTTTTTTGGTGGTTTTTGGGGGTTTTATTTTTGTGGTTATAGACAAATTAACAGAAGACTTTACCTCTAGAAGGTTTCCAGCACCAGAGTAGAAGTTTCCAGCATAACTACTTCTCTTTTACCCAATTAATTTCACTTCTTATATTCAGATAAGCAAAACTATTGTCACATCTCTTGCAATGCTCTTGGATGAAAACTTTCTCCCATGTATTTAAGTTCCCTGACAAAGCTCAACTTCACTTCAGAACTCACCATGGTCAGGTTACCCAGCTTTAGGGGGAGTTTATGAACAGGACATGGAAATTAAGCAGCATTCAAAGCACGACAATGTGGGAACATATTGGTTGGTAAAAGGTACTGTCAGCTGCAGACCATATGCCGAGCAGATTTCACACATGCAAATAACTTTCTGCACAAACCAAATAAAGGTGAATCTAAAATCTGCTTAGGCCTTAGAAATGTGCATCAATCCAGTACAAACAAAACTCTGAAATTAACTTGGTCTGAACTGTGAAGCTGACTTACTTCTGAATTTTAGTTGTCTGAATTCAGAGTATTAACTGAACGATCTCATGCTGAGAAGTAGCTGCAATGTAATTTATCCTCAGATATAATGAAATTTCTGTGCTAACAAAATTTCAAAATTCAAAGCAACAAAAATGTTTCCTGATCTGATTTGAAAGAAGCTACTGAGATGCACATAACCCTGACTTTGGGATTTATTTGCCACAAAGAAGGTAAATGAAAAAGCCTCATTTTAAGTAGTCTACATGTAAATGCAAACGTAGCCTAACAAGAAAGAGAAGCTACCACAGTCTTGAGCTGTATTTTTTTCCAAGGTCCCACAAACTGAAGATCAAGGTCAGAAAATGCAGATCTGAAAGAACGACTTCAGCTGATTTTTACAGTAGTTTCAAGTGCAAGCATTTCAAGGTGTCCATTTGGAAGCTATCCAGGGTTGCAAACTTACACAGGCCAATTGCAGAGTTCCCACACACCCTCCAGCACTATCAGCTATATCTGAAAAAACAAAACAAACCCTAGAATTTTGCCAAACCTCTGCCTCTTGCTGCAATGTTTAAAGTGTTCATGCCTGGAGCTGTCTACTCTGCCCCTCTCCCAAGAGGCAGCATTCTCACAACAGCTTCAGAAGCTGCTTTACTGCAAGCTGTGATTTAATCTTTAACTCAGAAGCCCTGCTCATCTGCAATGTAAGCTAACATGTCAGACTGCATTCTGTGAAGCGAGGCACGGGCACTCATCTGCTCTGCCAACTGTGCTGCGTGGGCAGAAACACCTGGCAGAGGCAGAGCAGGCAGCTGGAGAGGTGGTGAAAAAAAGCCATGGCAAAGTTCATGAAATCTCATTTACTAATGGCATCAGCCATAATATGCAATTTATTTTGCTCCAGTGTACCATTAAAGCTAGGACAGCATAAGTATTGACCTTAGTGCTTGAGAATATGAATGAAAAACAGATTACTAGAAAAGTGAAAAATTACAGAAATTGTTTACTCCATTTATATCACTGGCTGTTAATGTAAACAAGATGACTGAAACTTTAAAGCTGTGTGAAACATTGGTCCTTTTTTAACTTCTCACTCTTGAACTCCCAACTAAAGAGGGCACATCTCCTCAACACAGAAATTACCTCAGAAATAGATAAATATATTAATACATTTCTCTGAGAAGCACTTCTAGGAGCTCTGGGAGAAAGGGAGGGAAGGATTAGATGAGAAGGGTCTCTAGGAGTCTTAAACGAACCTAGAAATTCTTCTTGTGCAGATACCATTCCCTCCCCTAAACACTAATTTTTCTTCTATTCTTTGACCCAACATGAAAACCACAAGGCACAAATTAAAAAATCAAAGTTAACATACAAAGTCAAATAAGGCTTTACAATTTCACAGTACCTCCTTCTCCCAGTAAGCCTTATGAATTAATACTCATCTGAGACCCTGCTGCTGCAGATCAGTTGAACTACAGAATATAAGGTTCTCAAGCACAGATATTAAGAAACTCTGCAAAAGCCAGACGACCTAGACTTCTAATTTATTTATTCTTCCTACTAGTTTTGGTGGCATTTTACTTAGTCACTGAAAAGTACTTGTTTGTATATTTTCCTATTAGAGGAAAAAAGTAAAAAAAATACTGTAAAAAGGTAAATAAATTTAAATTTGATCAAGCTCTACACTGTTAGTAGAACATGAACAGACCAGATTATTTTATTATGGTAATGATAAAGGCAGTAAGAAGTTAATACCTATCTGAAATTCCACAGGGTACAACCATTCAGAAGACAGAGGTGGAGAAAGAAACCCAGCTACTTAAAGACACCATATGATAACACACAAGGAAAGGCTCTGCAGAAACTGAGCTTTAAGGTCCATGAGCCAGAAAAGCCCTTCCAGTCCTCTTCCCAGGCAGATACTTTAAGTGACAGATCAGCCAATTCTAACTACAGGTAGCAAGAGCTTTGCTCCAGCACTGTACATCATTATACATTGAAATACCAGACTTTAATTATCTACAAGCCAGCCATTTCACTAAGATCATTAAAAAGTCTCTAGATCCTCACTATTATTTGTCAACAATGCTCAGAGTATAACATTGGCTTTAGAAGACTGACAAGAGATAGCCTCTTACCCATCTATAGAAATTGCATTTAGTGATGACCTCTGTCCCAGCAAAAGAAGCAGAAAGATGACTCTGACACTTAGGTTAGTTTTTCTCAGGTGCCCATGGGCAACAAGAACACATTATTTAATTGCTCTGCTAAGGAATTTATGGTAGCCTCGGAAGGGAAACAACATTCACTGCAGGGCTTACAAAATACACTGAGGAAGAATTTCTCAGGCAGTTTTTCTTTAAGCCTCACCACTCTTTGAATAGGTATAACTAAATTCCAATCTACCATGAGGAAAATGAACTTACTTTATCTTGTTTCCTATTTATATGAAGATGCAGTGAACATGGAAGTTTACATTTACTTTTTACAACTGACTATAATCTGTAGGGTACAGAACAAAACAATAATTACTCATCAATATTAAAGACACTACCATAGCTTTGAAAAATTTGCAAAGAACAGGGCTCAAAAAACCTATCTGCTTAGTTTTGTAACATTTCATTTCAGCTAGATGAATATAAAGTTTTAAGCAAATCAGTTTTGATATAAAACAATTCTAGTTCAACTGAATCTACAGGAACATCTTTAATACACGTGGAAGGGCTGTATGTTTTAGAAGTCCCATTTTTTCCAGCAAACCACTTTCAGGAACCTCCACTGAGTTCCTGCTAGCTAGCCCATCTGCAGTATGAATCAATGAAGCAAGGCTGTAAATAGTCCATAGGTTGGGACTTGCTTGCAATACACAGTCATATTTCTTCCCTGCAAACTGCAGGAAAAGCATCACTGTTCTAGACTATTTGTTCTTAATAGAGCACTGAAACCTGAGGAAATGTAGCAGGGAGCAGAAGGCTGCCTCATGAATTTTTATAGCTATCTGTGTATGCTTCTGCTCTGGAACAAGAGACAGAATTTCTCATTTACTTCAAAAATCACAACTTAAAAGACATAGCATTTAGAAAAAGTACAACTGTCAAAGATACAGCTCAATTCAAGTTTGAAGTCTTTTCTTAGGTAGCTGCCTTGATATTTAAGAACATAAAAGTATTAGATTCCAAAAAGTGACTGGTCTCTTAGGCTTTGAAGTAAACCACTTGGTTGATATTCCTAGCTTTTCCAATAGGGGTCCCTATTTTACAGGAGAAATTGGTCTTTCCACTCCCAGAGTAAGAGAAGCTGAATCCACTCTGTAAAAAGGACTTCATAGGCTTAATTTTCAGCTGGGGATTTCAAACAAAAACATGACAAGATCCATACAAGTGTTGCTGTGAACTAAGACTGCCTGTGAGTTCAATTACTTTCCACCTCTTTTGTTCAACAGTCCAATGTTGTACTTTCTGTCTTGCATCATGACTAGAGAAATGCAGGTGAACTGCTCAAACTCTTAAATGGTCACTCTGTAAGAGACCACAACATAAACACCTATCCCATCCTCTAACGGCTTCTAAACTCCACCTTGGAAGAGAAAGAATTGACTCTACCAAATGCACAGAAAACAAGACACATTTGAAACTTCTGTGTCTGTAACATAAGAACATGAAGGTCATTTTTAAGTTTTTCCAAAAGACTAAAGATGCAAAAGCAAATGAATACATGGCAAATAAGCACACCATCATGGAAATTCTGAAGCAGTGTGTTCAAAATTATTCTAGCTCCAAATAATCTTCTCCCATGACCAGGGGTACATATTCATCTCATAACTATCAAGGGAGGGAAAAAAAGTGTTTCCTGTTTCTAGTTTCTCACTTCCAATTATGAAGATGACACTCTTGATAAACATGAAGTTCAAGGAAATTGCAAAATAATGTCCCTTGAAACTTCATCAAAAGCATACAGGAAATGAACATGTTTCTCAGAAGATATTAATTACACAACCCTCTTCTTGATAGTGTCATGTTTATTACATAAACCTCTTTTAGATGTAAACACACAAACTTTTAGAAGTTCTTTAGTACAAATATCATCTAACTGCATTAAAAATTTGTCAATCACCTGTTTTCCTTAACTGAAAATCTGTGAATGGACCTATATCTGATTTTGACATTATAATACAGTAATTGATGGTTGGGGGTTAAGACGAGGAAGAAGCAGCTACAGTTCACTCTTAATGGATATTTTCTCCCTTCAAGATATTTTTAAGAAATATCAAATCAAGCACAATGTCAGCAATGTCCTAGAAAGGAAAGGAGTTACACTGCTTAACACTGCGGTCTGATAATGACCTAATTATCAGAGAAACAAGTTACATTGGTATCAGAATGAAGGGAAAAAAAAAAATCACTCCTTTTGAGAGTCACAAAGTTCTAGCTATGTCAGCATTCCTATTACAAGATATGTAATACAACAGGAAAAAGCCAAAAATTTAAATGCTTGTTTATCTGCCATTTAAAGGCTTCCTGAAAAGTAAAAATAATCCAAATGTAAATTAGATAAACACAAATATATACTGAATTCTTCTATCTTACCTATGAATAAAAATCAATTACTTTTCTGGACTATTGCACTAAGAAAACCAACTAAAGCACTCTACAATTACATGAAAACCATGATTTTTTCTTTTTTTGTATGCTACAAAAGTAGAATTCTCCATCAAAAAGCACCAGAACAAGTCCTACAATACAACAGGCAATAAGCCTGACGGCAAGGAGGTTGTAATCTACCAACAACTACATTTTTAATCAGAGACACATTTTATTTTTACCCATGTACTTACTGCAGATCAGATGTAAAGCTACTAGTACAGATGTTTTTATTTTCAATACCTTTTATTTTCTAAAATGAAATTATGTCATCTTAAAAGGCATATTTTAAGATTTGCTTCATTCATTTAGATATAACACCTTTCCGTTGAAAGACAATAAAACATCTTTTTGAATAATATGCATACAAATCAGCACATTTACACCACAAAGCAGCAGTTAACTATAGACAAATGAAATTCCAGATTATTTCAATCTATGTCTGACAGAACTCATGAAAAGCATCACTGATCCTTTGGTAAAAGATCACAGCATTTGTATGTTTAAAATAGGAGTCTGGAACCTGAGCTGTAAGAGAAAGGGAATGATTACTGCACAAGCCCAGCTGTAAACACCTTACCCACACCAGGGTTACATCAAACAGGGGTTGTAATATTTATTCTTAAAGAGACTATTCTTTGTCATTTTCCTGGCAAAGTTACTGAAGTTTCATGTTTATCAGAGACTATTCCTTGCACTTTCAGAACTATGCTGCCATATTTTAATAAAACATACTGCTAGGCCATATTGAAAATGAATTATTGATCCCCCTGAGTTGTTAAGATTAAACTTTTACACCCAATTATTTTAATATAAATTAGGTGTAATGATGAACAGTCATAAAGTAAATTAAATCCCTAAATCATTTTCTGTTTATGGTATTTTTTGCAGATTGTTGGCTGTATGAAAGTTTTGTAACCACCTATGCAATAACAAAACAACTGAATTTCAAGGAATGTGGAAGGTTCAACTATTGCTGCCTGAAGCAGTTAATATTTTATTAACAGTTATAAGCGTTTTTTTTCACAACCAAAGCACTGGAAACAAAGTGACTGCCACAGCTGCCAAAGAAAATGAACACAAACTTAATTTACAGTTGTACTGGCAGTAGAAAGTGCACGTATTTAAATACAGCTCCATTAAAGCTTAGCTGGCTCTAGGTAATGAAGAGTTATTCAATTAACCATAAACCAGAGCTTACAATACTAATTGGTGCATTTACAGACTTGAATCAGAAGAATTAACAATTGTAGGTTTACAGTTTAAAGACAGATTGTTCGTACACTGTGTGATAAAAGAAAAAACAGATTTAAAATCAACATTCAATCATAAGAGAATGCTAAAGATAAACTCTCAGTAGGTGTTATTAGTTTTATTTGAACTTCCTGTATTTTAAGTCTATATTAATTTGCTTAAGGGACACCTCAGATCCATCTACAAAGAGAAAACCTCACAACTAACCTACACAGTTCTAAAGCAATTTTTCATAATTGGTTACAGAACCAATTTGTACAATGCTGCACAAGTGTCAATGGCCACTATTGCAAGCATCTTGACAAGTATGTTTTCTCTCAATAGTGTTGGGAAAGGTAACTATTTAAAAGAAACAAAGAGGTCAGTACTTGAGTCATACAGATACTGGATGTTTCTTGGAAAATATTACTCAAACAGCAATGTTACTTTATTACTCAAATACCCATCATCACAATTACCTAGTTCAAGACCTACTAAATACTGAACCCAGTACTTCGAATTTTAAGTTTAGCACACATAGAAACGCTTCCACTAATCTACATTCCTCCTCTTCATTACATTTTGTGGCTTTTACCTACTATTTAGGGAACAAAACCACAAATAAAACAGTCTTCCTGAGTTGCTAGGGCATGTCTGAATTATGACTTTTTTCAAAGTTTTGTTTTTCAAAAGACGAGATATTTTTGAAGCAAACCAGATATTTGTGAAATAGCTCAAAATTCTGAAAATTTAGAAAATACTGAAGTGTGAAGGCTACAGAGATACATTATAATCTTAGTCCTCCTGAAATATTACAAAAATCACAACGAATCACAGAATCTAAAAGTCTGGAGGAAGCCCATGACCAAAGTCCAGCTCCTGGTTCTGTACAGGACAACCCAAGAATTGCACCATCTGAGAGTATTGACCAAAGACTTCCTGAACTCTTTCAGGCCCGGAGCTGTGACCACTCCCCTGGGTAGCCTGGTCCAGTGCCCAACCACCCTCTTTTCTTCTATCTGGTCACAAGAACCAGACAGAAGAAAAGAAATCAGTGCCTGCCTCTCCACTTGCCCTCATGAGACCACAATGAGGTCTTCCCCTTAGTCTCCTCCAAGCTGAACAAACCAAGTGTCCACAGGTTCTTCTCACATAGCTTCCCCTCCAGACCTTTCACCATCTTTGTGGCCCTTCTGGATGCTCTCTAACAGCTTTATGTCTTTCTTGTATTGTGGCACTGAAAAGTGCACACAGGACTCGAGGTGAGGCTTCACTAGCACAGGGTAGAGTGGGACAATCACCTCCCTTGACTGGCCGGTGATTCTGCCCTTGATGAAGTTGTACAAAACCCTGAAAAGGTCAAAGTTTGCCCCTTACATTGAATATGAGTTAAGAAAGCAGTCCATCACCCCAGCATTGAGATACCATGAAAGTAATAATGCTCATTTAGGGCATGACCTGTTTTTTTTTTAGAAAAAAAGTCCAAAAGGCATTACATACCCAGTGGGATACTCATTTAGCCTCCCAGCAACAGNCACTGGAAACAAAGTGACTGCCACAGCTGCCAAAGAAAATGAACACAAACTTAATTTACAGTTGTACTGGCAGTAGAAAGTGCACGTATTTAAATACAGCTCCATTAAAGCTTAGCTGGCTCTAGGTAATGAAGAGTTATTCAATTAACCATAAACCAGAGCTTACAATACTAATTGGTGCATTTACAGACTTGAATCAGAAGAATTAACAATTGTAGGTTTACAGTTTAAAGACAGATTGTTCGTACACTGTGTGATAAAAGAAAAAACAGATTTAAAATCAACATTCAATCATAAGAGAATGCTAAAGTTAAACTCTCAGTAGGTGTTATTAGTTTTATTTGAACTTCCTGTATTTTAAGTCTATATTAATTTGCTTAAGGGACACCTCAGATCCATCTACAAAGAGAAAACCTCACAACTAACCTACACAGTTCTAAAGCAATTTTTCATAATTGGTTACAGAACCAATTTGTACAATGCTGCACAAGTGTCAATGGCCACTATTGCAAGCATCTTGACAAGTATGTTTTCTCTCAATAGTGTTGGGAAAGGTAACTATTTAAAAGAAACAAAGAGGTCAGTACTTGAGTCATACAGATACTGGATGTTTCTTGGAAAATATTACTCAAACAGCAATGTTACTTTATTACTCAAATACCCATCATCACAATTACCTAGTTCAAGACCTACTAAATACTGAACCCAGTACTTCGAATTTTAAGTTTAGCACACATAGAAACGCTTCCACTAATCTACATTCCTCCTCTTCATTACATTTTGTGGCTTTTACCTACTATTTAGGGAACAAAACCACAAATAAAACAGTCTTCCTGAGTTGCTAGGGCATGTCTGAATTATGACTTTTTTCAAAGTTTTGTTTTTCAAAAGACGAGATATTTTTGAAGCAAACCAGATATTTGTGAAATAGCTCAAAATTCTGAAAATTTAGAAAATACTGAAGTGTGAAGGCTACAGAGATACATTATAATCTTAGTCCTCCTGAAATATTACAAAAATCACAACGAATCACAGAATCTAAAAGTCTGGAGGAAGCCCATGACCAAAGTCCAGCTCCTGGTTCTGTACAGGACAACCCAAGAATTGCACCATCTGAGAGTATTGACCAAAGACTTCCTGAACTCTTTCAGGCCCGGAGCTGTGACCACTCCCCTGGGTAGCCTGGTCCAGTGCCCAACCACCCTCTTTTCTTCTATCTGGTCACAAGAACCAGACAGAAGAAAAGAAATCAGTGCCTGCCTCTCCACTTGCCCTCATGAGACCACAATGAGGTCTTCCCCTTAGTCTCCTCCAAGCTGAACAAACCAAGTGTCCACAGGTTCTTCTCACATAGCTTCCCCTCCAGACCTTTCACCATCTTTGTGGCCCTTCTGGATGCTCTCTAACAGCTTTATGTCTTTCTTGTATTGTGGCACTGAAAAGTGCACACAGGACTCGAGGTGAGGCTTCACTAGCACAGGGTAGAGTGGGACAATCACCTCCCTTGACTGGCCGGTGATTCTGCCCTTGANCTCCAAGCTGAACAAACCAAGTGTCCACAGGTTCTTCTCACATAGCTTCCCCTCCAGACCTTTCACCATCTTTGTGGCCCTTCTGGATGCTCTCTAACAGCTTTATGTCTTTCTTGTATTGTGGCACTGAAAAGTGCACACAGGACTCGAGGTGAGGCTTCACTAGCACAGGGTAGAGTGGGACAATCACCTCCCTTGACTGGCCGGTGATTCTGCCCTTGATGAAGTTGTACAAAACCCTGAAAAGGTCAAAGTTTGCCCCTTACATTGAATATGAGTTAAGAAAGCAGTCCATCACCCCAGCATTGAGATACCATGAAAGTAATAATGCTCATTTAGGGCATGACCTGTTTTTTTTTAGGAAAAAAGTCCAAAAGGCATTACATACCCAGCTGGGATACTCATTTAGCCTCCCAGCAACAGAAAACTTTGAACATAACAATTTATTGCAGAGTCGTTCAACAGAACTACAAAATTGATTTGGAGTATGCCTGACGCTGTCCTACAGGAGATGCAACATACATGTTGAAGGATTAGGAATGCACAACAGGAGTGAAACCACCACAGGACTAGAAACCTAAAGAAGTAAACATTTCACCTGCTTCACAGCTTCTTTATGTGTTAGCTTCAAGTGAACAAATTCTCAACTTCACATCTCAAGGCCCCTAGTTAGTACAAACCTTAAACTTTTGGGGGTTTTTATTCAGTGAGTGGTGTGACATGACAAACAGAGATCATTAGCAACAAATTGTACTGATGGCAACTCCCATTTTTGAATATCTGCCTATCATCTAACAGGTAGAAATAGCTCCTGAAATGTTTCTAACCGTGAGACAAATCATACATTTACAGTTACTGGCAAGTCTGGAAAGAAAGTAAATACAGGAAAAGTAAATATTGTGGCCAACAGTGAGCACAAGTATTATGACTAGGGAGGGTACATAAGACAAGTACTATAAAACTGCTTGAATTAAATGCTTTTCCCTTGTCTGGTTTCCTGAAATGCCTCTAAAACGAAAAGTTTCTCTACATAGTTATCACATTTACTCTTCCTTGCAGAAATGAACTACAAATTACTTAATTTAGGAAATGCACTATCAGCACTATTTTGACGCTATACAAGTCATCTGTATACTGTATTACTTCTGCATTTCACAGTTCCACAAAAGGTAAACTGAATCAACGGGAAAACCTGCTTTTCACACTACTAATGCTGTTAACCTTTCATTAAAGCAGAGTCTGAATTGAAGTGTTATGGTAAATAAAGTATGCTTCTTCTCTAATTTCTGGTCCTTTTTGTGACACTCAGAAACTGTAAAAATCCAAGCAAGGAGACTTCAGTTATGGATAACGGACTCCATTCAGTTTTCATTGAAGAAGTAGAACATGTCAGACGTCTGCTTATTCAGGCCTACCTTGGTATTCTGATTAAACAGATGACTGAACTAAAAAACAAGTTACAGGAACTTAATTTTTTTCATTAAGAGCCAGTTATATAAAGCAGACACTTAAGAGTAAGAAGTACCACTTTCTGATTTAACACTTGCAAGCAGAAATTCCAGGTGAATGAAAAACAAGGCTTCCAAAAACAGAAAAAAAGAGCTACTGTAATGACACTGATTTCTTACCCTACGCATGGCTTCCTCCTCCTCTTGACGCTTCTCATAATGTGCAAAGTCATCAAAGATTGAGGTGGTATGCTTGAAAGTAGCAATTATTTTAAGCACTTGCTTGGCTTTTTCTAGGGGTACCTCTTGAGTGTCCCTCGAATTGGTAACCGGTTTGTTGTCATTGTTTTCCAAGCGAATATGTCGCAGTTGGTTATTGGGAACGTCTTTGACAAAGATCCATTTGACATCAAACTTCCCCTTCCACTTATCCTGAGACCAGACACCAGCATATGCATTGTAGTCCACAACAGACTTCATCTCAGCCACTCCACAAAAGTGTCCACTGCCATTCACACTGAAGAGTAAATAGAGTGGGCCTTTTCCATTCAGGGACCGGTAAGCAGCATCCAAGCGCTTATTACCGTGCTCAGTACTGCACCAGATAGAGTACTTAATGGAGCGATGAATATCGTCCTCTGAATAACTTTTGATTATAAACACACGTCCATTCTTCAGATTCCAATCGAAGTCTTTGGGATTGTAGTTGTTTATGGCCTTTAGTTTCTCCAGCACTGGGTGCACTTCCACACCAGAAGGTGAGGAGCTGACGGATACAACACCTAAACCAAAGTTCTCGCTACCAGCTCCATTGTTCTGGCTGAAGCCCACACCCCTGTTACGAGGAGCTACCCAGCGGTTTTGCAGCTGTTGCTGCTGCAACTGGTGAGGCTGGGCCTGCTGCTGAGGTCCTTGTTGCTGCTGTGGTTGCTGTGGCTGAGGCTGCTGTTGAGGCAGTTGGCTTTGCACCAGTGGTGGCGGTTGAATTAATGGCTGAGGCTGCTGGATTATAGTCTGAGGAGGCAGTACTGGTTGAGCTGAGGGCGCTTTTACCACTGACCCTTTGTCATCCCAAGTTCCAATATTCATGTTGTGTTTTATAGGTGGCGGCGGTACAGCAGGGCCCCCAATGCCCACGTTACCTTTAGGCTTGAGTTTTGGCTGAGGTTTAGCAGGTTTCCTTGCAATTGCAGCCCACGAGGTTGGTTTAGGTGCTGAACTGCTAACCGGGGGCACGCTGTTAGCTGCAATGCTTGTCATACCTGTACTGCTCAGAGCTGAACCTACAGTTTTTGTTACAGCAGCCGTCATATCTCCACCAATTTTCAGTCCGGTCATGCCTTGCTCGATGCTGCTAATCCCAGGCACCTTGCTCAGAGTATCGCTGCCAAATCCAGCCTGTCCATCTGCTATGGCTCTCCCAAGAGAACTAGGTGGATAGCCATAGCTGCTGCTGTAAGCAGAGCTTTGCGTTGATTGTCCCTGAGATCCACTTGTCCCCCATGTAGAGAAGTCTGCATTCCCAGGAAAAAAATTAAATCCATGCTGCCCAAGAAATGGAGGGGTATTTCCTAACGCCCCAGGTTGACTAAACACACCATCAGGTATGTAATGGTGTTCACCATTGCTCATCTGTCCATAAGTTGTCAAATATGGCATTGGAGGGTCACCTGCAGTTGACCATGCTGCTTCACCTAAAGAGTATGGAAATCCAATGGATGGAGCATAATAGCTAGGCATATATGGGTCTGACATTGGTGGATAGCTGTTACTCTGCAAGAAAATAAAATTTTAAAAATCAGCAATATTGACAATTATGCTCAGGGGAAAAAAAAAAATTATAATACAATCCAAACCATTTTTAAGGTTTATATGAATGTATTTGCAACTTCCACCATTCCTCACAATGTAAAAGATAAGTAAGGTATCTGTCAGATATGTCCATTTCTTCAAGAGACTTTCTCAAAGCATTAGAGAGTCCCCTTTCTTTCTGGAACATTAAACTCATTTTTAGCTACTAAGCTAGGTTTAAAAGGCCTCCATGCCAACAGTATCAAGGGAATAACAACCTACTCTAAAACAAGCCATAACCATACCTTCATAACTAAAGAAGAATACCTGCAACTGATTTAAAAATGTGGTATTCTTACATTTTGTCATATTTCTCACTTCTAATTGGAGACTCATTTCTCACTTCTAATTGGAAACTCCAATACTCCAGTGAAATGGATGCAAGGATCTGTTTGTAGGAGTAGCAATAAAGCAATTTAAAAAAATTAAAAAAATAAAAAAAAAAAAAAGGGACATATCCATGCTATGGAGAATGGGCATCAAATCAGTACTACACCAGACAGACTCCTGGGAAATCACACAATTTGCTTCTTGAGACATTTGAAGGACTACCTCCACATGATGTCTAGTGCTGTTTTGTAGAAAAAAAATTGCATACATCATCCTCTAGACTGATGATTCCTTAATGTTGTATTATTGGGGAAAAGTGAAGTGAAAAAGTGAAGGCAAGCAAAATTCTTAGTCTTTTAATAACTTGCACTGTCTCAAGACCACTCCAATTTACAAAGTTAACGTAACTAATATTAACTTTCAGAGACAATTCACAGCTCTGGAAGCCAAGCCATTAGGTTCTTAGAGGAAAAGTTGTATCAAGCTGTAGTGATATTAAGTTTCCATCTTTAGGCCATCAGCTGTGAACTACTTCTACCATCTTTAAAAGAAATAATGTCCAAGCACTTAATATATTCTCAGAGCCAATAAAACTGTTGTTTTGGACTGCATCCAACATGATGATTTTGTTTTAAATGTAAGGGTTTGGGGTTTGTTTTTTTAGTTTCTTGTAACTGCATCTTTCTGAAGCTAGAGCAGAAGCATAAGAGCAAGAGACATCAAAGCATGCCTTTTAACTGAAGCTTCACCAGAATTCTTAAGAATACTTCATCTTTTTAAGATACCATATGATGAGACAAAATATGATATAACTTATATTTCTATGTATATTCAGGCAAGTCAGTAACAGTAAGAAATACCCAAAAATTAACTCTGCAAGTCAGCTGAACATCAAAGTTAACTTCAAGGTGGTAACCAATGTTCACTTACCTGATTTGTCTGACTACTTAGATATGGCTCAAAATCATCATCATTTACTGCATCCTTTTGATGAATCGAACCGTTCTGTACTGAAACTAAAAATAAATCTGTATTAGAATACTCTCTGGAAAATCTATGCTGCACTTTCTATCTAGGTGAAACTTCTTAATCAACTGTACATTGAAATACATATTATTCTTAAGCACCATTCCAATTTAAACAATATAGCTCATTCCACTGATCATGAAGATCAGATCTCAGGAGAGGTCTACAAAGATAGCAGCTAGAACAGTCTACTCCTGACTATTTTTTCCTGAGATCCACAGACAGATGAAGAACTACAGGCACACCTTATTTGCACAGGCAGTAAATCCAGCATTTCCGGAAGTACCAGAGCAAGTGTAAATGTGCAGACCAACCCGATCTACAGACATATTCAATAGGTTCAGGGAAAGTTGCAACATAGAGCTTTCTCCTGCCAGGGGGAAAGGCAGTTATACCCACCAAGACAACCACGAAGGACACCACTATCCAGCTATTTAATCCTTTATTTCCTACATAACTGTATTTGTGACATCTCTGAAGCTCTGAGGTGACAAAGCAAGACAGAAATAAAAGTCCAAAGGGTGATTACAAGCCTTTCTCAACACATATGCCACTATATGCTGGAATCTTTTCCTACCTGCTCTTCTTGGTTTCTTAGTACCTTTAATTTCATCTAAGACATTACACCTACCTGGGATTCTCCAGCTGCCCAAATTACTTGAAGTGTCTCTCTACCATCCCCCAGGCTACTATTCAAACAAAGCCACACTGCACAAATTTCTGCTAAGTTCCACTGTTTCCCATGGTGCAAAGCAGAACAGGGACTTAAACCAGCACTTTCAATTACACAACCTGAAGATGAAGATCTGTTCTCAAAAATAAATTACTGGTCATCCAAATGCANNNNATTTGTGTCCTCAAAAATAATTTTTTTTTTTTTTTTTTTTTTTTTTTTTTTTTTTTGTCAAATAGGTTCAGTGTGGGGGGAAAAAGAAAGTCTCAGGATGATCAGTAAGGTGCACTGAAAAACCACGACTGAAGAAGTTACAACAAAACAGCAGATTTTCTAAAACTTTAAAAACTGAGTTAGGAACCAACCAAACAAACAGTTTCCCTCTTTTAGCAAAAGCTTCTGAAAAGCATATACAACCATGTAATTCAATATTCAACTTTGCTGAAATTAGCATTTAAGAGTCACAGGTTTTTTCTTGCTTCACTGGGGGGTCAGGGAGCTGTCACCCAAAATTCACATTGTAAGCCAAGTGGTGCTTTATTTTTATTATTTTTTTTTCCACATTTGACTTCAACAGCCCTAAAAACTGCCTTCAGTAAATGAAACTAGCTGAAAGAAATGACAAAGTAATAGATATAATCACAAGGAATAATCAAAATCCTGGAAATTTTTATTAACTTCAGACAGCAGTAAAAAGAGGTAAAAATTCATAATTTTACACAGAGGTTTCCTTTCAAAGCTGTTATCTGGGAAGAAAGCAACCTGTGTTTTGAATACCTTCTTGAAGTTTTAAAAGAACACCAGACACTTTCAGTTGCTAAGAACTGGCACACTGCATTTCTATACTCTCAACAGTCAAATATGACCAGCAATGCTGAGCTCAATGCAGTTTAGAGCTGGATAGAACAATATTCCTAACTAAACACCAGGTTTAAATTAAACATTAGGTGTTGGAGGGTCTTTTCCCCCATTAATAGTTTCAGTAAGGGTCACATATCATCCTGAAATTACAGACAACGGTAACATATTAATGAGCTGGAATTCCTCTTTATATTTGGCCCAGTTACACACAGGATAAGCCTCAGAACATTTTGTCTATGTCATATCCACTGCTTAGACTGAACCAAATAGTACAGACAGCACAACCCTTGAACATAGTTCTATTATAAGGAAAAACATGGGCAGCAGCAGACGAGTTTCTTAAAAGCATGCAACCACAAGTAAAGGAATAAACAGATGTATGTCCAGACTAGAGTCCCATCAAAATTAATCTTCTCATACTGACAGCTAATCTTCATAAAAAATAGATCTGCTGTGTTTATTGTTCCACAGGTATCTAAAGGTCACTGAAGACAGAATTATTTCTCATATGACATTACAACTAACATAAAATGTTCTTGTAAATGTATTTTCTTCCTTATTCGTTCTGTAGAATACTGAGATATTAAGTCGGTGACACAAAATATTTCTACACTGATGTTTTTCCTAGTAAAATACATATATTTCCCAGTGAATTAGCATCACTGGAAGCCTGTTCCTTTAGCTTTTCATTTGAACTTTACATAATGTGTTAATAGTGAAGAATGTAGCCCACACAGTTATTTAACAAGAGGAAATGAATGCTTCATTCCCAAAATCTCATGTTAAGTGCTCCAACTGAACAGGGCAGTGATGAAGAATACTAATTGAAACTAATCTACAGATACTAAAAATATCTGTATCAATACAACGCTATAAATACTGTATGTTTCTGCAAACACTGTGAAAACATACAGTATAATTAGATATTGGGAAGAAGCAACCCACCAAATAGAGGAATTTAAAGCTAATATTCTTTTAACTGCTACTATCCATGGAATAACCACTCAAAAAATGATGGGCAAAGGCATAAGAATACCATTTTTGTTAGAAGTCATCACATTTTAATGTGAAGAACAAACACTAAAAGAAACATGAAACATTTCATTCTTGTTTTAAACCTAATAACTACATTTAAGCCTCCTACAAAACAAAAAAACTCTTATTCACACAAGTGTAAAAACGAATCAGAACCTTCCTATGACAGATTTGATACAATGGCACAAAAAACAAGAGGCGGGGGGAAAGGAGTTTCAGGAATGCCTTTTTTTCCTCCTCTCTAAGTCATAATTTGATGGATGTCAGTTCTGATGTTTTATGTCAAGTGTACAGTAGTTGACAACTAGATTAAGAAAACTTTCATGACAGGATGATTTACTCATTCAAGTCTCCAAAATACCAACTTGAATATCTGACACAACAGAGGGATTAGTACTGTTCTACATACTAGAACTTCAGTCCCACAAACTGCGGTCAAAGGAAACAGCACAGTACACCGGTTTATAATCAGTGAGAATAAAGCATCCAAGGCATTTTACTAGACAATAAAAATCAGCTACCTACCAGTATCATTTGCAGGTCTAATATTTTTCATTTCAATATGAAATATGTATACAGCCCTTTTACTGCTCACTCATTCTCTCATATGCTCTCTGCCATCCTCAGCATTATTACCCTTATGCACAGAACCAACTTCACATTGGTTTGTTAAGTCAGTATCACATCTTTCCTCAAAGCTCCTCTAAGCTGAGACCTATCACAACAACTGAAAGACTGCTATCATGTGGTCAGTCAGTACTGCTGACATTGACTTAATTCAACCACCTGAAAAAGCCTCTAACCCAAAGCCAACAGCTTGTGCTACACTGAAGATGGCAGCACCATCTCCTAGACCTTTAATCTAATTCTAAGTCATAACTTAGTATCACTAAATAGACATTACACCAAATAATTTAACAGAACGGAGATTAATTGTTCTGTTTCACTAGAGCTTTCACTTAGGTCATACTCTCACCAAGAACACACATCATGAGTATTCATTATTTAAAAGGATGCACTCCATAAAAAAATCCTAGTTAAGAAATGCAAAAAATCTCTTCCTTACATAGCAAACAGAGATGTGTTTTGATTCAAAAATTCCACAGCAGTGACAAATTATAGAACACAAAAATATGCTAACATAAATAAGCCGAAGTACAGCTGACTAGTGCATTTTCACACACTGTGACATAGCACCCAAACAAAAATGCTTAATACTTGCAGTCCAGTTCATACATAGAGAGTACAGCTCAAAAACTACCTGTGTGAGTCTCTAACAGATGCATCTAATTAACCTCACTATAACTGAGAAATGATAATTCAAAACTACCTGCTATGAGACTAACTTTTCTTCTCATTTAAGGGCAACATGGAAGGTATGACCACAAACTATTTCAAAAACATGAAGTAGCTAATAAGTGCACTTTGGGAAAAAAAAAGAGGTAGAAGTATTACAATATGAGAGAACAAGTATTCAAGAATGACCAAAGTAAGAATGCCTGAGGAGGTAAACACATTCATTTTTCTCTGAATGCAGGGAAATTAAAAAGAACAGTCCAAATTCAGTGAGATCTGGGAACCACATGCCACCTCAGAAGCAATATATGTAACAAGAAGCAGATAATCTGCACGTAGACAGAGTAACAGAAAAAGTATGCTGTGGACAACATTAAATGACAGCTCACAGAGAACAATTAGATTAGTTGATAATGAACTAAGAGAGGCAAAGAGTACATGAGCTCAAAAAAAAAAAGAAGTTTCTTATCTGCATAAGTATAATAAGCATATTAACAGACAGAGGTAGCTGTGTGCATGCTATTCTATAGCTCAGTTTGCTGAGCAGCTGAGAATTAAATGGGCACAAGTGGACTGTTTAGGCGGAAAGAAATTCCAAATAGAACATTAGTGAGAAAACAAATTCCAGACAAAATACTGCAAGATATAATCTGAAATGCTGTTTACAACTGACCTGCCAAGAATTTTAGAGAGAAGAATATTAAGTAGTCAGTAGTTCCTTCCTTCTGTGGGAAAGCAATCCCACTGAGTATAGTATTTAAAAACTAAGACCTTGACAGAAACAGGAAAAAAGCAGAAAACCAGAAGGCCTACAAATGCTGACAAAAGATCAGTTACTGGTGCTAAAATGAAGGAAGACTACAAAAATTCTGAGAATAAGGAAGGTGATTTTTTCTGCTCACAGATATGAGTAACTAGTCACATGGTTGCTGTCTGGCAAACTAAGGAAGCTGTTCAAAAGATTATTCCTGATGAATCTACTCACTACACAGAAAGGCCCAAGGTATACTGCTAAGAAGAGATTATACGAGCATATCACAAAGGCAGCAAAAAAGAAACAACTATTTAACTGACTTCTGACATTAATCTTTTGCAAAATAACACGTTGTAAACTGACGTACTGCTGTGCCACAGTAAAAGTGCTGGGAAGTAACATTTTGGCACACAATTTGCTGTCAGCCTGCTCTGAAATAAAAGTCATCCTATAGCTATAACCTCTTGCTATGACTGTCAGACATTGTCCTCCATAGAAGCAATATTACAGATTTATAGAAATATGAGATATTAACTTACCTTTATTTCCCTGTCCTTTAGGTCTCTGTATATAGGAAAGTGGGGGAAGGGGGGGAAGCAAAACAAGTTCAGTTAGAATCCTCTAATATCAACTTCAGTATAATTCTATTTATTTGCCAGTTGTGCCCTTTTCAACTTAAATATCAGTTCAAAATATTACTAAACCATGCGGTTATGAAAATGCTGTGACATTACTTAAAATAACATTATAAAACACTACAAAACCCAAAACCTGATAAAATTTTACTAAAAAACATTGAAATCATCTACGATTTAACAGCATGTGAAGCTTAAATGGCACTGAAAAGCTGAACAAGTGAATTTTAATTGCCCCTGGGCCTAGAAAAACATAAGCAATAAACAAAAATAACACACAGAGTTTTAAAAAAATAGTACCTTAAGATGCCTGCCAATACCCAAATTTCATTATGGCATGTCATCTTTGAAATTGACTGACAGGTACTTCTCAGAAAATAATGTACAATGCCTTGCTTTTTAGATATACAAAAAATATAGGGTTGTATCATATGCTAAACTTCAAGTTGTGCATTCCTCACCTGGGCAATTATACTGAGAAAATTATACAGCCTGTACAAACCTTTCACACGAGGAAATAATTAAAGAGGATTTTTTTTTTAGGATTAGTCATTACAAAACACTGTTAATCTGTCATGCACTAAGAATCAATGTAACATTACAAGTTACAGTATCCTTAATTCTTCTATGCAAGATAAAATAACTTAGAAAAACAAATGCTAGTCCATGAAAATCTAATTCACCTTCTCATATTACTTTCAACTAAGCAGGAGTGGGTCTCCAGGCTGCATCACTCCCTTAACAATTTTTAATGCTGAAGAGCTCAGTATTCAGAGGTTTGAAAATTTAGGAGGTAACCATCTCCAAGTTACTTTCATGTGCAATTGTCTCAGTAACCATAACACTGTTCAACGCTGCTTCATCTAGAGGTGCACTGGTTAGACACTGACCTCTCCCAAAAGGGGAAAAATCTCTGTAACCTGAAAAACCCCAACCACCTCATCTTTTGGGATTAATCTAATCCAGACACAAAGGCATGCAAAAGCCAACAAGAGACACGACTAGAAAAAGTCGGGAAGAAGCAGCCTTCATGAAAGACAGAACAATGAAAAGCTAAGAGACCACTGAGCTAGAAATAACTGCTTAAAGGAAACTGGAGAGCATGCACAGAGACAAAAGAAATAAAACATTAAAGGCAGAGAGAGAAAATAAAAGGAGGCAAGAGACTGCAGGGCTAAAACTTTTGGGAGTGGCAGAAACCCACGAATGAAGCAGAGATCAAGATAGAATAGCTTCCAGCCAGAAAGACAGACCAGCAGAGGCCTAGCAAATGTTAAAAAAAACCGCAAAAAACAAAACAACAAACAAACAAAAAAAAAATCCACCCAAAAAAAAACCCAAAACCACCAAATTCTAGTCTCCGTGAAGGACCAAGTTTAAAAAAAGTGCAGCACAGCGCAGGAAGAAAAACTGAGAACTGCTGGAAGAAGCGGAGGCCGGGGGAAAGGAGAAGCCAGAGGCCCGATGGTGGGCGAGGAGAGCGAAAGGCAGGAAGAGAAAGGATGCGGTAACGAGGAGCCTGGGGGAGTTCGGGGTGCGCAAGGCGAGGAGACGGCGCTAGGCGCCGCGGGGAGCCCGGCTCTACGGCGCTCCCACAGCCAAGAACCGGGAGCCCGGGGGCCTGGCCGGGAAAGGCCGGCTCCCGAGTAGGTCACACACAAAGGGGGCCGCGGGCGGGGGCCGGGCCGGCAGCGCTC